>JAUPFP010000016.1:0-600000 GCA_036925085.1 Brachycybe producta | reverse complement strand
TGGACTCTGACTGTTATCATCTACAGGAGAATCATCGCTTGAAGATGTGACCCATGGAGAAGACCAAAACTTTAAACTGGATGTATCGCCATCTTTGACGAGATGTAGTTTGTGTCTGAGGCTGCGTAAAACTCCATTAACGGCAATCATCTGACTGGAAAAGTTGTGAGTTCTGAGCATGTCTTCCTTCAACTTCCAATTGTCTCGTTTCGGCAAGAATTTAAAAGAAGCCATTTCTCCGCGTTTGAACCATTCTTGATGATGTCTGTAGCGGAAACTTTGCCGTAAACCTCTTGGATTTTCGCAAGCGAAGCAGATATACTTTTCGGGTACTTTACTCTCGTCTTCGATGTTGAAACACATTCCGTGTTGCCAAGAGAGACAAACCTCACATTGCATCATCAAACCTTCCTCCTCTTGAAGATTGCAACGACAGTTTACAACTTCTTGTCGGCCACTTTCTCCCCACTCTTTGAATGTTCGCACAGCCATTCGATTTCTAGTAAACTGCTTGAATTCTTTTGTCAGTTCTTCCAGAACAGTTTTATCGTGATCAGTAATCGCCTCGTTGTCGCTACACAATGTTGTCGTACTCTCGTCGTCACTGACACATAAAACATGATCCAATTTACGTTTTTCTTGCTGCAACTCATTACCATCGAGTGCATCTTTAACAAGTAACCCTTTCCCATTAATGTTTTCGCTTTTCGCATCTTGCGACAGCGCCTTGGCTCGGGCTTCGAGAAGCTTTTTCTTTCGCTTTCGACGTTCGCCGATAAACGGATGAAACGACTTTCTTCTTCGTTTTTTCTTTCCCGTTATATCGAGCGCCACTTTCACTTCATCCGTTTTCTTTACTATGGGTTCCACTTGATGTTTCTCAACATCTATCGGTTTCTCCGCTTGACTAGAAGAAGACTCCGAAAGCCGTGCTCTCTTCGCCAGTCGGCTTTTCTCGAGTAATTCCAGTCTATTCTTCTCCATCAACGCCGCCTGTTGTCGCTTTTTGTAAACGTTTTCTAGTCTCTTTTGAAGTAAAAGTTGACGTCGTTTTTCAGTGATCATTTTTCGATCCAGATTTCCTTCAAACTTCATAGCATTTTGCTGATTCTGTTGCAAATGCTGTTGTTCTGCGATTACCAGTTCAGTAACTATACAGGTATCAGAGGCTTTGTTTTCTATCACAGGTGCAGATAATTTTGCTGGAACTTTTGTTTCCTTCGGAGCTCCAGTTTCACTTTTCTTTTTGTTCCTTGAAATCGGAACGAGAGTCGGACGTGTCACTTCACGGTGATAATGTTTTATGTGTGACGAGAGTAGCGATTCCTTTCGGAATGCCTTTCCGCAACTTCCCATTGGGCACTTGAAGTGGTTGTGATCTTCTTCAATGACAAATTGCTTCCTGGGTACTGCAAATAGAAAAATTAAGACGGGGTTAGGTTGTAACAAGAAAAATTCGTTTGAAGTTCACGGTTAGTCGTGTGCTACAATTGCATTAATGGTAATTCAAAAACTACTTTACGAAATAAGAAAACATTAACACATAGTAACATACCATCAAGGGACGAGTTTCCATCCACAGTCGAATCAAGAAATACTTCTGCTTCTAAAGATGAATTTGTATCTTTTTAAAAAAAATCAGAAAATCAAATAACGTCTCGTCAAATCATAGTTGAATTCTACCTTTTTTCGTTTGTTTACTTCCATGAATAGATTTCGAATTTATTTTAGAACTCTGTAATCAATTAGACAAAAAAATAATTTGAAATCACATAATTCACGAGTTGCAGAAGAAGAAAAAAAAAGCACAACCTTCATCTTCGAAGAAGAAGAATGTTTATCACTTTTGTGGCCGGAGAAATTACTTCCGATCTTGACGGACAGCTTGTGTCGCTTTGCTTGAAATATACCGCCAACTAACAGTTTCGTCTTCTTTGAACTGACTCCGGCCACACTTCCTTTGCTGTTGCTAGTCGTTTGTGATGTCGATTTCGTTTTGCTCGAAGAACGCCTTTCGCTTCTGTCCTTAGATGATCTACGAGCTAAACCGAACTTGGATCTTAGAAATCTTCTTTAAAAATGACTGCAATAAAGAATCTTTTGAGCAATCACCATAAGCTTTTAGTTTGCCAGCTTCAGACGATTTGGATGACGATGAAGTACGTGCTCGTTTCTCGGGAATCGGCTGAGAAGAATTTGACCGCGATGGCACATTTTTGAAGTTCTAGACAAAAAAAAATTATATCATTCGACATAATCGTCACTACAAATGGAAATTGTATGTGTTTATAACATGAATTCTTACAAAGCAGGAAAACATAGTGAAAGTAAGGAGTTATTTTTGAAGTGATTCTTAATAAGTTTATTGCTTTGAGTAACTTGCACAGTATGTCTGCAGTTACATCTTGAAGAACTTTGTTTTTTTTTTTAAAAGCCATTGCAAAATATGAAAATGAAAAACACTAAAAGTGCTTTAGAAAATAGAAGAGTAAATGAATAAGAAACTTTTCTTAAAAAGTTAAAACTTTCTATCACAATATGGGAAATTTTATTTGCCTTTATTTCACTTCAAATTAAAAAAGGATTACTTTGGGTAATGTGGGTTGAATCGTTACAAATGACTTACGAGAGACTCTTTGAGACAAAGCCGACAAACGTACAAAGATAAATTTCACGATATATTTAAAAATTAAAAAAGAAAACGTTGAGAAAAGTGGTGACTGAGTTTTTAAAATTTGATGAAAAAAGTTTAGTTTAAAGATATCATTATGAATTTTTCTTTTTCAGCTTTTAGATATGGACTGTTGCTATTTAATGGAATTGATCTTAGAAAATTGAAACCTTCAATATGAATGGGTTCAGTCAGATTCTATTCGTATAAGAATTAACACGGAAAAAAGAAATTTCATATTGAAAATGATTTGTGTAAAAACTTATCGTTTATCTTCTCCGTGTTAACTAAAATTTGTTTGGTCCGTTGAACTCAGTCCAGATTTCTTAAATCTGACTCAGTTTTAAGAAATTTGAACTGGTTTCAAGGCCATCTACCATCAACCCTCTAAAGTAGCTAGATACCCAACACCATTTTAAACCAAACGCCACATTTTTTCAATATTTTTTCATATTAACCGAATGTTGTATTAAAAATTGTTTGAAAACCACCTCCCAAACAATTTCGTGCAAGCTCTGAAATGCAGACGTTTTTTTTGCTAATATCGTACCACTTGGCCAATCATTTCCGGTGGCAACTTTTTCACGTTGATCGACTGAACCGTACGTTCAAATCCGTCGTAAAAGACAACGCTGTACGAGACTAAACGACACGATCGTAAAATATTACATAAGTTACAATTATGAACGTGGTATTAAAACAAAAAAACTTAAAAGCACTTACAATCTGGAAGTATCTTAAGGATTTTAGCCGGATACATTTTACAGTCGGCCCATTTTGCTAACACGACTTCACCCACTCTGTAACCCTGAAAAAAGGTAGAACGAGACAAACATTGACAAACGAGCTGAACGAACTAACGGACAAAACTAAATTTAACGTGTGATCAATCGGGACTTCTGTCTTGGCCGACCGAACTGATCTCGCCATTATTATTAATTACTATTATTATAATAAACCGAAACTAACCTTTGCTTAGCTAATAAATATGAATTATCTTGTGAAAATTCTAAATTTAAACTTTTTATCGAGCTTTGAACGAGCTGAGATTTGAATTGTTGTTAAAAAAAAAAAGGTATCTGATATTACTGTATGCCGCTTAACCTTAAACCTTAATGGAGTTAAAGAAATGAACTGAAGGCCATAAAAGAGATGCCCGTTTCAAACCTTGAATACCCGGTAGTTGTGATCCGTCTTCTCTTTCCGAGAAGACGTTCGAGTGACGGATCGAAGACGAGGGCTTTCCATTGAAACCCACTCGTCGAAACGAGAGTTCCAACGCTCGAAATGGATCAGAACTTCTTGGTCATCCCAATCCACTTGGATGATCTTTGAAGGATACCTTCAATAGAAAAGATCTGTTTTAGAAAGTTAACTGATTACAATTAACTCTTGATTTGCTACTGTTTCTAATTCAAGAACTTCTCTGCGTTTTGTTTTTAATAATAAGGGAATAGTAGATTGTGACCTCCTGAAGTAATTAGAATGGTTTAGTAACGAACTGTTAGGACATTACAGTGATATATGGGTGCCACAAGGGACCCTTACAGTTTCACTATCATTAATTATGCAAATAGAAACTACAAAAAAATAATATAAAAATACGTAAGACAAATTTTTGTTTGTTTTATGCAAATAAAAAATATATATTATATAGCAAAATTATAATTATTTGTTTGAAGCAATTAAAATTTAAAAAAAAACAACTGTTGACAAACATTTTGAAACAAAAAGAAAAGAAAACTTAGTGGCAGTGGATTCGAACCTTAGTTTTAAAAAAAAAGTTGTAATTACAGTTCAGTACTTTAATCATTGAGCCACAACAATTACAAAAACGAAATTGATACAACTTCTGATTTAGTCGTAATTAAGGTAAAAATTACGCATAAAATGCATAAAACACATACAGTTGCAATCCCTTTTGTAAATATTATAATATAATATAAGCGCCATATGGGCAATATATCAAGTTTTGACTTTTAATTCAAAATTTAAAAGCATAAAAAACATCTTTTTGTATGCAAGTAAAACAGGTTGAATTGTTTTAATTATGCATTTTCTGTTATTACTTCTGGTTACTGTAGCTATTTATTGCTTCAACCATTTAATTGTGTTCTTATTATGTAATAGGAAATATTTTATTTGCATAACACCAACAATTTCCTAGCATATCTTGGTTTATTTACTATTTAATAAAATTGCATGATTTGCTGATTTATAGCTGATTATTCAAGTGAAACTTTTGAGAGCTTCTCATTTAAAAGAATATATTCCTTTACCCGACAGTTAAAACTCGCGTAACTCCTAAGAGGAGGAGGAGGCTACGACTTATGTAAAGAAATCCCCTCATCTGAATTCTTCTTATATTTATATTATCTTTGACACTAACCAACAATACACTAGTTTGTCAAGTGGCGTTTATAGACGTCACACAGCCGCTGCACTCGTAACATTGAAAGTATAAGCTCGTAACTTTTTTTTAAAAAATGTAAGGTAATATAAATCTCGTATAAAAGTTAATCGTATAGCTAGGAATTAATGTACTTTAAAAAAAGTAGATTGGTCAGTGTGTACTTTTCCGTTCTTCTTAGGCCCGGTCCACATCAAGCTGACAAAATACAAATAAAACAGAAACTCAGGTGTTTCAAGACAAATTGGCGACAATTCTAAAACATTTCTGCAACTTTTGTGTTTTCTTTTGTCTGCAAATTCACAAATTATTCCATGTCCCGCCGCAAGTCGGTAAACATAAAAAGGTTTTTGTTTTGTATCAGTATTACGGCAACATTTTTGTCAACTCTGTCTGTGCAGAGTGGATAGTTAATATTAAAAAACCAACAAAACAGTTGTGTAATTTACATAGGACAGTTATAGAAAAGAAAAAAACAATTTGTGTTGTGTCACACAAATTTATAGTGATTTTGTTTTGAGTATTTGCTGACAAGTTGTTTCAGTTTTGTTTTTGTCCTCAAAATCTACCTTTTCTGGCGTTTTTCTTGTGTTTCTGTCTTGAACTCATGTTGCACTTTTGTCAGCTTGAAGTGCGGATTTTGCCTTAGTATTTTTGTATTATAGAGGGGACACGTTCATAGTTTTAAAAAAAAATGTGTTTACGATTCAAAAACAGCCATAACACATTTATTATTAAACATAGACATGGCTAATAGATTTTGAAATTTCTTTGTTTAGTTGATGATTATCACTTAAACGTGTGCTTTAGTTGTTCCTGAATCTAAAATTCTGATATAGAAAACAAGCAAGCAAGCTAGTCTGGTTAAGATGCTCTGAAGTACAACTGCACAGTTACAGTTACTCTTAATCAAGAGTCAATTAAAAGCTATCTCTCTTTCTCTCTCACCACATATTCATACAATCTCTTGCTTCTATTTTTGCTCCAACTCTGAAGTCGATCTTCGGTCTGTGTTCTTCTTTGTTTCTCCCCTTTGTTCGACTTCCGTCGCCGCTAGTTACACTCGCACTACACGAACCGCTGTCGTGTCTTCGTTTGTGATCGACAGAATCGCAACTATCGCCTCCACTACTCAGAAGACCAACTTGTGAAGGAGGCGGACACGGTAATTCGTCTATGTTAACTTCTTTCTTAACACACGAATCTTCCTCCTCCTCTTCCATCTTCTTAGCGTCACAATTGTTTTCTTTTTCATTAGAATGAGAAGACTCAATTGCATCGTCTTGTTCGATATCAGTAAAATTTTCGTTCTCTACGACACGATCAGAATTGGGATCCTCTTTTGATAAGGAAATCGTCTTTGAATCGTTTAAGAACGTCGACAACGGTTTTGCATCTTCGTCGTCATCTTCGGAACTCGAGTTTCCATCTTCACTCAACTTTGAAGGTTTCTCTTTTTCGTCCATCTTTGTAAGTTTCTGTTCTTTATCCAACTTTGAAAGAGGTCTCTCTTCTTCAGCGACACCTTTTGATATCGGCATTTCAACTGTCCCGATAGGTTCCGTTTTTATTTCGTTTGAAACCGGAGGAGAATCAGTCAGTAGAGCTTTCGACGGTTTAGCGATCAACTTGGACTGAGGCGAAGATGAAGACGTTGTCGATTCGACTTTCGGAACATCTTCCGAAGAATCCTTTGCAACGTCGGGTTTTTCCAATTCGCCATCACTTTTGAGGTTAATTTGATTTCCACTCGACATTCGTTTCCTCCGTCTCGTAACAATTCCCAGTTCTACAGGAGTTCTCTTCGAAGATTTTCGTCTAGATACTGTACGGTCCATCTGTACGTTTTCCTCGGACGGTGACCCTCGAGCTGACCTTGTTCTGTTTTTTTTTAATTATTTTAATGAAATATTTCAAAGGTTTTTAATTTTATTTCTATATTCTAACATGGGCTACAATGTAAATAAAACCTGATGCTTGAAATTGTGCGGTTTCTGTTATTATTCGTATCGTCTTCTTTTTTCTCTGAACTGTTTTCAGTGCCATAGTTACAGTCATTCCCTTTGGTCATCGTCGAATATCTGCAATAAGTAATCATTAATACTTATAGATTGTATTAGCAATACCAGCCGTTGCACCCCACTTATAATAGTAGCAAAAAATGCATTAGAGGCTAATGCTTAGTAATTTAGTAAATACATAGCCTTCTATTATATAACGTTGTAACGTTATATGGCAGGAGGCTATGGTGGAACCCAAGCATTAAATGATAGCGGTTTTCCGCTCTTTAATTGAATCCGCTATCAAATGACTAGAACAAGGCTATCATAGGAATATAGGATTTCATTCTATTCATTTTTTTATCCATCGCTATATTCAGCAGTGTTACGTCACTTCCATGTAATGTCTTATTGTTGAATAAGTCGTTTAAATTCGGTGAATAACAGATGATTTAGATTGTTGCTACACTGAAGTCGCTCTTAAAAAGCGAAAAATTGCTATCATGACTATTTGTTTGTAAAGCTGAGTACAGATGATCAATTTGGGATTGTTAATTGTGAGCGTGGGGAAAATACAAATTTGTTCAAATCGTAATTCTTTGCAATGATTGGAATATGAGCAAATAAGTTAAAGGTGGAAAAACCAGGCACTGCTCACGTAAAATTTTACAAGAAAACCAAAGGATGGACAAGCCAGAATTGATCGTCTGTATCCAGCTTTACAAAAACGAAATCGTCCTTAAAAATAAGACCTACTATATTCTCTTCGTATTTGAATATACTGTAGTAGGCCTTGTTTCAATGGATGTCGCAATAAACGAAGCGTTTTTCCGCTATTTTATTCATTATGAAAATGACAGGTTTTAAGTAGCGCAAAACCGCTCTCGTGATAATTAAATAGCCCGCCTAGTGCAACGTCATGCCTTGTTCATATTATATTAATTTTTCTATGTCATTTTCCCAATAAAAACGCGTTTTATGCGAATAAATAAAAGACCCCCCCCCGTAAGTAGCAACATGTAACAAATGTGTACTTACGCCGTTTTCTTTCTGAACATAGGCCACATCGGGACTAATTATATCCAAGTACAAACAAAAATGTGCTCGCTGAGTCGCTGGCAACACTGTGTATAGATTTAGCGCCTCTTTCTCTTCCCCACCCTCCTCCTCCTCCCCTCACTATGAATAACTAAACAAGTGTTTTACAAAATAAAACATATAGAGGCGCTACATTTCTAAATTCAACCCGTTAATTAGAGATAAACTGATAAATATGAATGTCCCGCGCGTTTTGCAATGACAAGCTTAGCGAAAACACAAAAGAACAATGGTAGATGTTAAGAAAGTGCCTGAAATACGGCAACACGGTAAGCACGCCGTTCATGATCAGCGCTTTCTGCATGAAATTCACTTTCAATACAAAAGGAGGAAGTTGCCATTGGATGGATGGAACGTGGGGAGTGGCCATATACGTATATCTAGAGGGTGTTTCTTTTTATACTCATTCACATTATAGCCTCTAATCTCGTTTTATTCTTATTATATTGATACAGTTTAGTATCCTGAGAGGAAGAAAACCAGGTATGGTGAGAGACTAGTTAAAGCCAAGGTTAGATTGTTAATTACTTACCAGGTAGGAACGAAAATAGAAAATTAAAAGATACATCCTTTGTGAAATGCTGCTTGACCATTGCGCCATCTGGTGAGTATGTGCAGAACGATATTTCACTTGGCGCATTTTTTAATTATGTCAAATAATTTAACATATTAAATGTATTAAAGACGTTTTATGAACAGATAATTTTGAAACTAGTTCTTGTTTTTCCGAAGCAAAATTAGGAGAAACTTTAGACAAAAATTCAAATAAATATCGTCTGCTTAAAGCTGAGTCATTTTCAAAATGCGACAAAAAGCTTACTCTGAACTTAAATGTGAAAATATCCTGAAACGACTGAACTGACCGTTCTAGTTTTTAAAACACTTTCAAGTGTTTCTCGTAATTTTTTTTTTTTTTTGCATCTGAAAGGAAGAATAACCTGAGTTCGAGGGCCATTCATACAGATTTCAAAATGTCACATTATTAGGTAATCAAATGCCATTTCATTTAATAAAACTGAAAAATTAATAAAACTTCACTTGAGATGACATTTTTTTTGATGAAAATAAAAAAAAAAAGAATTCGTTATTTATTCGTCTCTGTCGGACTTTTTGTCCTTCTTTTTCTTCTTCTTTTCCGAAGTCGGTCCCTCTTCGGTTGCTGTTTCTTTCACTGCCTCTACCCCCCCTCCTCCTCCTCCTCCTTTCAATTTCTTTGATTTCTTCTTCTTTTTCTTTGTCTCTGTGGAGTCGCCACCAGCTTTTAACGGCGTCGTAATCGAAGTTTCCATTTCACCCGATTCTGAACCACTATGTTGTCTCTGAAAATCCGAATGAGAATCAAAACGTAATTTAATCAAACTAATTTAAAACAAATGTTTCTATTTTACTTTTGGAAATGACGCAAAAAAAACGATGAAAGAGCATTTTTATATTATTTTTATATCATTATATAAATAAAATAATTTTTCAAGATAGTGCCATAAAAAAGACGTTTTGCATGATGAAAACAAAATCGATTTACATCAATCCACCCTTTTCTCGAAAAGTTTACTAGTTGATTTGTCGAAACATTTCCAAAAGCTAAGAAGAAAATGGCAGACAAGCAAAGTGATACCTTTTTTTTAGTTTCCTTTTCAGCTGCTGATCCTGTTGCAGCAAGACTATATAACAAAATGAAAATACACAGTAAATATCATTTGCAAACTAAAGAAAAGCAATCTAAAAAAACTGACCTGTATTCAGGATTTTCTTGTGTCCAGTTCTTCGGTGTCTTTTCTGTCGGCTTTCCGTGTTTATCGAGAAGTCCTTGCTTGATCATTTGCTTCTTCATCGTAGCCTTAGGACCCAGCCCCCATTTCCTAGGATACGTGTCTCGTTCCATAAGTACACGTTTGAGTTTAGCCACAATTCCGTGATCGCAGCTTGCGATCGTGGACGTAGTCATCAGAGCGATGGCTGCAACGATAACATTCAATAAAATGGGTTGTATAGTTTTGATCACTCGTTTCTCATTTCTGCCAGACCGAGAGCCACTGCTTCCCCTTTGGTCGTCACAATGACAATTTCTTGATTAAGCTCGATTCCGCTGTCGTAACGAAGTACACCAGGAATCATAACTTTTGCTCCGTAACAGATTGCATTGATCTGAAATAAAATAACAAATAGTTTAACGGGTTCGATTGCAATCAAACTTCAAAAATAACTTTCGTACGGCACTGTCTTTCATGATGATCCTTTTATGAGAGACTAAAAGACTTTCTAAAGGTAATACAACACGACGTAAATACGTTTCGTCTCTGTGATTATCGTACAACCACATCGCATCTAAAACGTCGTGCATCGTGGTGAGACCATCCTAAAAAAAAAGAAACTATGAGGTTACATCGAGGCGTACCAGGTTATATAGTAAAACCTCGAATTAAACAGATTCGAGTCACACGATTGCGGAACTTCTCTTTATATAAGATTAGAGTAAGGTCCCGAAAAATGAGCGCCCATTTAATTCCCCCTCCACGGTTTTGAGATAATTTAGTTTTTTTTTAAGCAAATCTTTGTTAAAAAAATATTACTGAAAATATTCGAAGTGTTTTAGAAACTAGAGTAGTTGTTGATATTGCTAAAAGGATTTCATGATGATATCTTTTAAAGTAAACTTTGAAAAAGGCAAAAGTAATTATTTGCGTTAAATGTTGATGCAAACAAAAACCTGGAAAAAAAAAATCATTTAAAAAAAAATTTATAGCAAACTCTTCTACCATTCTAGTTTTGAAAACAATTTGAATTTTTTGGTAATCTTGTTCCTGGAAAACCTTCGAAGCGAATTAACTCCGTTAAGTTAGGGCTTACTGTAAACGAAAAAAACGTTCTCATTACCATTTCCGAATGAATACCGGACCGAACACGACGTAACTCTTGCATCTGGCCTCCGACACCGAGTACGAGTCCCAGATGAACGCAAAGAGTACGAATGTAGGTTCCAGCCTCGCATTTCGTCCAGAAGATACCTTTCATACGTAAATTGTTTATTTCTGCATTTATGACATGGTGCAACGAAACGACGAGAATGCGTTTTAAAAAAAAATACTTATGAAAAACTCTCATAACTTGAACAGTAAACGAAAATGCATAGACAACTTCCATAACGATAATTTAAGTTGTTTGAATCAACTTCCTGGCCGTTTATCTAGGTCAAAAATATTTTTTTCTAAGAAGCTTAAAATTGTATTAATTGTTGCTTCGAAAACACCTTCTCATCGGTTCTTCTCACACCATAAACTTAAATCAATGCATTCAAATGAAAAGTCGCTCGGTACCAATGTTATGCTCCATGTCGTACTCGATGAGTTTGATTTCATAAATCGTTCGAACCCTCAACTGACGTTTAACCGCCGAAATCAGAGGCGGCCTTTGAAACAGAGCACCTGTTAGGGTTTCCAAAGCCTAGCAAACAAAAATCGAACCATTGTTTTATGAAAACTGAACAACAGTTCGAATATAAAGTTCCTCTTACTTGAAGAACTTGTTTCTCGCTCTCCACTGCACTGTGCAAACGAAAGACACAGACATACTCTTTACCGGCACTCTGCTGCGATTTGACGAGTCGTGTTGCCCTCTCTATGCATACGATGAGACATCCCGTCACGGACGGGTCTAGTGTTCCAGAATGTCCAGTCTTTTCCGCTCTTAGTATTCTCTTGATCCAAGAGACGACTTCGTGCGATGACGGATTCGCGGGTTTATCGAGATTGATAACGCCCGATCTTGCAAATATTATCACAAAACGAGTTTCAATTAGTTTTCATCTCGACCATCACACGATTGCAAAAGTTATGTCCACCCACCGAATGTATTCAGCTATTTCTCGTTTGAGAGGAGAACAACCGAACGGCAGAGGAGTGAAATGGTTGCTACGAATGTGCATGCGTTCGAAGTTCTGTTCGTGGTTGTAGAAACAGAACGCGAAGACAAACAAAGAGTGATTAGTTTCAGTCAGAATGAGATAAAAATTTAAGATGTAACTGGAGTAAAAATTTGTCTTTTAAACAGGTTAGGTGAAGTTAATAACGGTGTTGGGAAGTAATTCGTCGAAAGTAATGAATTACTATAATTAAATTACGTTTTCGAGTAATTGACCACGATACTTTTAAAACTTTGTACTTAATTACCGTTTCTTTTGAAAATAAAATTACTTTCCATTAATTAATTTTGCTTTTATATTTTTATTCTAAAACTGCTCGGAATTCAATATTTTTAATTCTAAAAGTGAGGAAACTAGAAGAAATAAAGGTTTGAAGAAGAAATTCCTTAACATTTTAGTATTTTAATTGTTTTTGTTTATGTTTAAACTTTATTTTCAAAGATATCACTTCCAATTTAATTTTATTAACTCCATAAAGTTAAGAATTTCCGTTCTAGATCTGAGGCTTTAAACTATATTAAAAATTGCTCTGGTTACACCACCTTAAGAAATTCGTTACTGTGTTCACAACTCAGATATATACCTTTAATAAGAGGGGCCAATCGGTACTATCGAGCTGTGGAGCTGGTTTTGTGGACGGTTTAATCGCGAATTCCGATTCATGATGAATGTCCTGCCACAAATAGGAAATTTTCAAAGAAAATTTCAGTTATTTTTACTTTGATCAGATTTCGTTAGAAAATGGCCACAAAAAAGACAACTTTACAAAGAAACGTGTTATGCCCTAAATAGTCCTCAGTGGCTTCATCTTTCATAATTTTTCCACTAATCATTCTTAGAATAAAACACAACTTGTGAAATATTAATATTAAAATTACAATCAAAATAGCACCTTGTAAAACTGGATGAAACTCGGTTCCTCAATAGAATTGGACCTTCCGAATCTATACGTTCGGAACTTAGTAAATTCCAAATTTTGACCAAAAGTATTCTTTTTGAAATATTTTCATTTACAAAAACGCGTAAAACACATTTTTTTTTTTAAATAATTATCTCATGACCTTACTTTTGCCAAAATTAGAAAACACCGAAATTCTACCCAAGATGCCAATAATTCAGTTTCGTAAAGCAGTGTTTTTTTGTATAATCCTAGTTTTCCATTGAAATAGTTCGAAAATGAACATGCACACAAGCAGTGAGTTTTTCTAAATACGAATGACCAAGTGGATTCCGAAAGACAAACCTACGAAGGTCCATGTAAGTACCGAACAAGGTTCGAATTTCGTGCCTTTTACCGAGGAGACCTTTCCTTCAGATTTTAACCAATGTTAACTTACACCAAGTGATTGTTTCCCTTTCTTGTCTTTCTTCGGCGTTTTACCTTGTGAAACTACATTTTTAAATAGAAACAAAACTTTTATTTAGTTTTAAAAATCTAATTTGTGTGATAAACTAATTGTAGTAAGGGCACAAGAGGCCCTAAATGTAACCTTAGACTATAATAAGAAAGTATTTGCCTAAGATGTAACAACATGCTCTCCTCCCCCCCCCCGCGCGCAATTATGCCAACGATAACCCATAACAATAACATGCCCGCCATTAATTTAAAATGCTTTCTTCACGTAAAGTGTATAATTTACAATACTCGTAACCATCTTCATCGTTACAAATTAAAATTAATCATTTAATTAAACAATAAACGTGATAATAATTAATATAAAATACAAACCCTCCATGGTGAACACGTGGTCCGGTTTGCTTTCCTAAAATTCCTGGTTTTGTGATTGCTAGCAAGCAGCTCAGCAATGCAGCATCATGATCGGTGAATGTCAATACATACAGGAATGGACAACTGTTTGATTGGACAATAATTTAGTTTTTTCATGCTTGCCAAAGTGCAAGACGAAGCTCGTGATGTCATACGGGTTAGCGAAAAATTTAAAATTGTATCATTTAGTCTGATATAAAAGATTGTAGCAAACTATCTCAACAGATTAACGTAACAATTTCTTATTCTGTTGATATTATCTTTTTTTTAATAGTTAAAATGACACAAGCCTACATTTTGTATCGACCCTTATGACATCATGGTTAGGCTAGTAGATATTTAGCCGCGAAAGATCTTGTGACCAATTTCTAGAGATATTCTGTTAGATTTTATTCTAGCTGAACGACACTTGCGTTACTGTGGATTATAAATAAAACTGAATATCTCAATAACAAAGCTAAATATTTTATGTCTTTATATATAATAAAAAGGTAGGCTTTTTATGAACTGCTATTTTTATAGCCATCCAAGCAGTTATAGTTTGCATTTAACCAATAACAGTACAGTTTAATTCCTTTTGACTTGAAATCTAAGAAAATCATGGCGGGAAATTGATTTACACTTTACAGTTTATTTTTTAAGAAGCTGGCTCATAGGTTATAGTTTTGAAGCCAGACGTTGCCTATTTAAGATATTAATATTAGAAGTGCAAATCGAATATGGCGCATTTCTAGCTATTTGTTTGCAAATAACGCCATCTTTGTTCACCTTTGGATTGTTATTTTTACTTCAAATTATCATCGTTAGATTTCAGTAAATGACATGATTGTTATTGTTGTATCATAGCCAGGGGAAGGTGGCTACGGATGTAGTAAGAATGGTAAAAGCGCCACCTATTAAGATTTATTGTAGTCTGTCTGTAATGATAAACAGGAAGTAGTATTAAAATGATTTGATATCGTTTTTGTTTGTGTGTTTTTTTTACTTCGTTTCTCGGAAACTTTCTCCACAAAAAGGTGTTTTTCTTGATTGAAGTGATGTTTTAAAAGACGGCCGAGGATGTCGCGCTCAAGATCAAGGTCTCGATCGTGTTCTAGACGTCGATATTCACGAAAATTGTCGCCCTCTCCAGTCAGACATTCGCGGAAATTATCCCCATCTCCAGTCCGACATTCACGGAAATTGTCCCCATCGCCAGTCCGACATTCGCGGAAATTATCCTCATCGCCAGTCCGTCATTCGCGGAAATTCTCCCCATCTCCAGTCCGACATTCGCGGAAACTGTCGCCATCACCAATCCGACATTCGCGGAAATTGTCGCCATCACCAGTCCGACATTCGCGGAAATTATCCCCCTCTCCAGTCCGACATTCGCGAAAATTATCCCCCTCTCCAGTCCGACATTCGCGAAAATTATCCCCGTCTCCAGTCCGACATTCGCGGAAATTATCCCCATCTCCAGTCCGACAGTCGCGGAAAGTATCCCCATCTCCAGTCCGACATTCGCGGAAATTATCCCCATCTCCAGTCCGACATTCGCGGAAATTATCCCCCTCTCCAGTTCGACATTCGCGAAAATTATCTCCATCTCCAGTCCGACATTCGCGGAAATTATCCCCGTCTCCAGTTCGACCTTCTCGAAAATCTTCTCCGTCTCCAGTCAGACATTCGCGGAAATTATCCGCATCTCCAGTCCGACCTTCACGAAAATCGCCTCCGTCTCCTGTCCGACATTCGCGGAAATCGCGTTCTCCTAATCGCCATCGACACCAACAACAACAACAGCAGCAGCAGACGAAAAGAAAGTCTGAAAGTCCCATTGAAAACGAACGGAAAAGATACTCGTTATCTCCGCATCCTTTGTTGCCAATCGATCGGTCGGAAAGACAGAACGGCAACAATGAAAGTGGCCAACATTCTGGTGGAAACTGGCGTAAGAAGGATCCTGCCGTCCACAACAACATCAACACAGATGACTTTATGTACAGGTTAAACACGAAAGTACCCTCTTTATTACAGAATTTCAACTGTATTATTTATTGTTTGTATTATTTTGTGTTGTCTTTGATTAAAAAAAAAACTTTTAGAAGGCGGTTAGAGCGTGAAAGAATCGGCCTTCGTGGATGCAGGGAGATTTGGGGAGCTTCTCCGGAAAGAACTCGAGAGTAAGAAGGACCATCCTAGTTGTTTATTTAGGTTTGTTAGTCTAGTTTGGTTTTTAACTCATTTCTGATCAGTTCTGACGAGTATTCGGATGATGACAAGAAGAAAGAAGCCATAGACGAGGCACGAAAGAAGAAAAGAAAGAAGGAAAAGTTGCGAGCAGTCGATTCAGACGATAGCGCAGAAAGTTTGAAGGGTAAATAGCTTAAGATGTTTTATTAGCAGCTGCTGGAAATATGCAAAATAAACCTCTATCTTTCAGATGCAGCGTGAATAAGAAAGTGTTTTTTTTTTGTAAACTAGAATAGCAAATGGATCACTTAATAGTTTTTTTATATCTTTAAAAATTAACTTTTTATGGTAATTCGAATTCTCGAGTTTCTCTTTTCATTAAAATTAAGCCTTCTGACGTCTCAAGCTTCTTCTTACGATGAGGCAGGTAGGACTATACTAAGGGATCAAATCAAAAATGCAGTTACGTTTTCTAGAATTACTAAACAAAGGTTTATAATATCTTTTAAAAAAATTTTTATAGCAACATCACACAGTTTTTATTAAAATTTTCAACATTTTTGTTGATCAAATATGTAAAATTTAATCGTTTTCTTTTAGAATTACAAGTAATTCTTGGAATTGTTTTAACCTGTACTTCAAAAACTCGTTCAAATTGTTTTATGCATTTTTCCAGCTTCAAAATGAAAAAGAAACACGAAGCCGTGTCGTTAAAAGTGAAATATTTAATGTATGACACTCGTTCACTTTTCTTTTTTTTCTGTAAAAGACTCTAAGAAGAGCAAAAAACACAAGAAGAAGGCCAAGAAGCACAGGAAACAGAAGAAACAGTCAAAGAAAACAAAGAAGGCTTCGAAGAATCTTCGATCGGACGAAAGTGGCTCTTCCGAAAGCGAATCAGAAGCCGAAGAGTTCCAACAATGGGTTGAAAAGCGAAGTAACGACATTATTGAACGTTTTGTTCAATTTCTTATATATTTAGAGCCGTGTTTTGTTTGTTTTTTAATAAAGAAAAAGGTGAAGACGATGAAGATTACGATGAAACCGTCGGTCCTCTTCCGAAAACACAAGTGCAGTTGTCAAGCAAAGAGTTAGTGATTTTCAATGTTAAAAATCTTAACACGAGTTTCAGCATGATTGAAACTGACATTTTGTTCATTTTAAAGTTATGGTAAAGCGTTGTTGCCCGGAGAAGGAGCTGCAATGGCTGCTTTCGTTGCCGAAGGAAAACGAATCCCGAGAAGAGGAGAAATCGGTTTAACGAGTAATCAGATTGAAGCGTTCGAATCTGTTGGATACGTAATGAGCGGAAGCAGGTTTTTAGAAAATCGGTTTTGGATTATTGCGATGCGGATTTCTTAATAACTTAGTTAATTTTTTGCCAGACATCGTCGAATGGAAGCTGTCCGTTTGCGTAAAGAGAACCAGATTTACAGTGCGGACGAGAAGCGAGCTCTAGCTATGTTTAACAAGGAAGAACGAGCGAAACGGGAAAACAAAATTCTTTCGCAATTCAAGGAAGTCATCAATTCAAAGCTGACAAGCAAATAAGTTACCGTAAACGTCTGTCTTAATGTTATTTTGACTCTTTTTATTTTATCATTGGGAAGAGTAAAGTGTAATCCTTAGTGGTGATGAAACAAATGACTAGTTTACAGACGGAACTCTTTTTATGAAACACTTCTTGAAACAAGTTTCAAGATTTATTTAAAACTGTAAAAGTAAAGCAAGATTTATCAATAACTATTATGATGATATCTTTGAAAATAAACTATTGATGGCAGTTTCAAACTATACATTGTTGTCTTTATGGTAAAAAGTTGATAAAATCTCATCATTTTCTTTCATAAAAATTTATTTTTAATTTGGGTTTTAAAGTGTAAACGCAACTTGAATTCTTGATTATTTTGACTTTTAGGAGTAAAATTAAGAGAAACTAGAATGTGTTTTAGTAACTAGAAGGGCATCTCAATCACTTAACGTTGTTTTCATGTTGATATATTTTAAATTAAGCCTTTTATGTCAGTTTGATTATGACCAAACTTTAGGCAGCTGCTAAACAGGGTTGCCACTCAAGACTAAAAACCTGGAAAAGTCAGGGTATTTAACAAAAAAAAAATGTAAAACGTGGAAAATTCAGGGAATTTATTTTCTGAAATTTGAATTTTAGTGATTCAAAAATTAAAAAAAAAACTTCAATACTCTAAAAAGCGTTCAGGAGGGTTCAGGCGGACCCAGAATTCTTAAAAAGCTTTAAAAAACGGAGCAAGATTCCAGTATTTTTAAAATCCGAAAAAAACGGGAAAAACAGGGTTGGAAACTGGCAAAACCTGGAAATAACAGGGAATTTCAGAAATGAAAATCAGTGGCAACCCTGATAAAAATTTTGAAATATATCGGTATGAAAATATAATTACGTGATCAAGCTACCCTTCTAGTTTCTAATACATTTTTAATTTGTTTTTTTCCTTAATGTTACTCCTGAAACGCAGAATAATCAGGTGTTCATAAACCATCATTAAATCATTAAACCATCTTAAAGATATCATTAAAAATAATTTTTGTATGTTTACTCTTCTAGTTTTAAATAAATACTAAAACATTCTAACTTTGTTCTGCAGCATTCTAAATTATGATTTGTTTGAAAAACCAATTTGTTAACAGATTTAACGAAATTGCGATTTTTTTTTCCGTGTTACTCTCTCGGAATGCAAATTCCGCGATAAGCAGGTCCCTCGTAAAGTGCTTCCATGACGGTGTATTGCTTGCGATCCGTCATGGCGCAAAGATGTTTTTGTGGACAAGTACAGGCGTAATACGTTTCAAAGTTATTACTTGTAATGTACCCGCAGAAATCACCACTACGACACTTCTCATACTGAAAAAAAAAATATCATAGAAAGTCGAAGTTTTTATTATTATTCTCTGTTTCTGGAAGAATTTTTTTAACGAGAATTTCGAAGTATTTTTAAATTCAGAATAGTAAACGAATGGGCTAAATTTTATTTTGACATATCTTTGAAAATAAAACATTTGCAAGTATTTTAAAATAACACGTTTCATTTTTATGGCGTTTATGGCATTTTATATGCCATCTTTATAGTCGACATTTTGCAAATACTTCTTCTCCAATTTGTGTACGATTCAGTACAAAATTAGTGATTTTATACGTTACTCAGTGCAACCTCGTCAGTCGAATGATTGTGCCTGATGTTTAATGACGTGTGGCTACTGGACATGATCATAAAATGCCGACTATAAACGCGACATTAGAGTTGCAATTGAAAATTGTCAAATCTTGACTTTTGAAACTGTTTCAAATTATTTCAAAAGATATCAACATGATAATTTCTTCAGCCTATTCATTTATTATTCTAATTTATAAGAACACTTTGAAATTCTTTGGGGTGTTTCTGAAGACGTCTCGTTACTTACTGGTTTGCAGTTGTACGTGTGTGTGGTCGTCGTTGTCGAGTTATCGATGTACTCGACGTCGAGGTTGGCTCTTTCGAGATAACGATTTTTTGGACAGTAACACGTTGCTGTTACTTGTTGTTTTACAATGACATCTCTTTTCACGACGATCGAAGTCAACGCTTCCATTTTAGATGTACACTGAGGCAAATTTGTCACCTTACGGCAAAACTAGAATGACATATTTGTTTGAATTTTATTTTTTAGTTTGTTAATTGATCAATTCGAATGAATTTGAATACACCAAAAAAACTTACCTTTAGTTGAGCTCTATGGTTTATATACATCGTGTGGTCATCTTTATCGTTCCAATCCCATGGACATTCCCATTTTTCGATACATGAACATAATCGCAACACAATGGGTGAAAACCAAAATCGATTATGAACGATGTTACAGGCCATGTTCGGCTGACAGAAGAGCACGTCGTTGCTCTGAAATTGTACAAGTGGCTCCAGGTACGAACTCTTGAGCTCTGCGTATTTTCTTCCGTCTAGTTCGCAAGGAAATGTTAAAGCTAACATCAGAGACAAGATCAATGCCATTCCGTTATTGGAACATTTGTTAGCCATGATGACAGAACGCCTGTGGTTTAACTTTGAAGTAAATGAATATATTACAGGTTCACTTTGTTACTGGTGCAAATTTCAAGTTTGCAACGAAAAAAAAGTGAACTAGGATTTTGTTAAGCGTAAGATATTTTGTCGTAAACTATATTTAGAGACGTACAAAAACTACGAATGGTGTTATTTTTTTTTTGGTAGAAAGATATGGCAAAGTTCCATTCATCTGTTTGTAATCTGATATCTATTTTTAGTAGTCGTTTTTTTTTCTTTCTCTTTAAAACACAGTTCATGGTTATATTTTAATTTTACATAAGTAAAAAAAAATACAAACAGTACATATTGCACAGTGTTGTTGTTTTTCAGGGTCCATTTGTTGTAGCCTTTTGTGTATTTTCCATTAAAATCTTGATAATTGGTAACATTAAGTTGACATTGATGCTAATTACAAAATCTTTGCACTTTTAAGAATTTAGTAGCAAAAAATTCCCTGTACTGTTGAAGTACTGAATTTTCGTTATTCAACAGTAATCTTCATGTGCGTAATGTGAACATAAAACATTTTTAGTTATGGCGATTTTCAGGCTAGGTGTACGCCTACGACCAGCAATGTTTAGGAGACCCAAAAGTCAAAACTTTATTGAAGTAGATACCCATAAATTCCACAGCGTGGACTTTTGAAAGAAACTCGAATAGTAACTGGATGTGATAAATGTATTTTACTTAAAATAATTGAACAAAAAGTTGTTTCTTTAGAAACATAGTACTTTTAGGAGTAGTTGAAAGTATTTTCCTTTGTGATACTTTTAAAAATAACATTTTTATGGCAGTTTAAAAATGATCAAATTTCGCATTTTTTGTCAACGACATGAAATACAAAATGAAAATTAATATTTTAAAATGGCCCAAACCAGTTTTATTTTTAAACATACTTTTATCACATTCTAGTGTATATTTGAATTATTTCTTAGTTTTCTTGAGTTGCATTTTTTATATATTTGAACCTGAGTTCGGTATGCTAATTTGTATAAAGTTGCATGATCCTGATGATAAAGATAGTAACTGTTAACTTTGAAACGTTAGTCCACGTACATTGTGTATTTTTTGTTTTCCAGTTGGCTGGTTGGCCTTCTGGTTATTATATTTTTTACTATTGTGCTTCTAAATATTATTAAACTTTTTTAGAGTAGCCTTAAATTCAAGTAGAACCCTTAGCAGATGAACTTCCAACTTAAACCCTCTAAACAGGGTTCTAATATAGAACAAGGGATTCAAGGAACCCTATAGACCTCCATTGCTTTAATATATGCTTTCATATATCAAATAACCAACTTTTTTTCATTGTGCGCATGTGTACGCACATGTACACACTTGTGCGCATGTGTACACACATGTACACACGTGTGCGCATGTGTACGCACATGTACACACGTGTGCGCATGTGTACGCACATGTACACACGTGTGCGCATGTGTACGCACGTGTACACACGTGTGCGCATGTGTACGCACATGTACACACGTGTGCGCATGTGTACGCACATGTACACACTTGTGCGCATGTGTACGCACATGTACACACGTGTGCGCATGTGTACGCACATGTACACACGTGTGCGCATATGTATATAGATAATCACACATGTATGTACTCATGTACATGACATAGTTACATGTGATGCGCATGCGTCATTCATTTGTAATAATATGGGTTTAAAATGAAAATACGTCACATGTATTCTAATATACAAAAATAATAACAGAACATAAAAAGGAACACCCCTCCTAAATAATAGAAAAGTCCCCCCTTTCGAATGCTACAACTGGAAAGAGGAAGAATCTCGATTTTTTGAAAAAAAAATTACGTTTTTAAAAAATCGAAATTTTATATATCGAATCGCTCTAAAATTCCAATTTTTTTCCAGTTTCATCGTCAGAATGTTTACATCATTTTAAGTCTGATGACATTTTATTGTAGGTGGCCCCGTTTTCGAGTTGTTCGACCCACTAAAAATTATGACCAAAAACTCAAAATTTGTTTCTAAAAAATTCATAAAAAAATAACCCCTGGGTAAAATTTTCTAATTTTTTGTCAGGAGCTTCATATTGACCCACGGAATCAAATAAAAAATACTGCATGTCTTTATCTCATTCCGTTCTTGAGTTGTTCGAGGAACTAAATCGGGTTCCGGACACACACACACACACAGACATCCTTTTTTTCCCCTTTTCTTGCATGATCCTATATACCTCCATTGCTCTTTAGAGCAATGGAGGTCAAAAACCCCTTTTATTGAGTATCTTTGAGAAAGGATTTTGTATGTTAGAACGTTGTTTGAAGGCTCTAGTGTCAAGTAAATAATCCTGAATCGAATAGCTAAAACTGAATTTTTTTTTCTTTAAAAAAGTGACTTCCACTTTGCCTGAACAGTGTTCAAAATTTACAAATGAAAGAAACTCAAGACAAAATCGATTTTATTGAGATCTTTATTGGTTATCTGACAATCGAATTCTTGATTTGCATTGAAACATTTAGAAAAATGTAAAATAAAACGTTTTATTTTCATGGTGCTGCTTCCTTCTGCATCCAAACAGAAATCAAAATAAAACAAAAATAAAAACGGAATAAATTCATTGTTTTTAGTATTTTATTCTTCTCATTCAGTGCGTCTGTGTCGTTTGCGGACTGATTCCTACTTGTGGAACCAATTTCTGAGCCACTATTTTTCCGTAACCTCCCCTTCCTCCGTCGTAATCCGTCCTATATTCGTCTCGTACCTTTTAAAAAGATAAAAAATAACATATAAACAAATGTCACTAACGCTTTATCTCGGTCGATAAATTTACTTGTCCTCCGCTCTTTCCTCTTCCAAATTGTCGTCCTTCAATGAACCCAGCGTCCCAATCAGTCCTTATGATACGATCGTCGAGTCTTGTCCCATTGACGTAACGCATCGAGTTCTCTGCATCTTCCCTCGAGTAATACCTGCAACCAAAGGATTCATTTAGGACATCGTAAAACGTAACATTCATACCGAATAACTAATTACTCGACAAAACAGAAGCCACAAGGTGTTTTTCTGTATTTATCCAAACCCATTATAACTTTCTTGACGTCACCGCATTTCGAGAATAATTCGTAAATCTGTTCTTCAGTCGTATAGAATGACATGTTTCCGACATACAAGGTCGTTGTTTGGTGTAAAAGTCTTTCCTGTTCGGCTCTACTTCCCTAAAATCGCAAAGAAACGCACGCTTTAAGTAGATGTAGAGTTATTGTGGCCCTTCAATTGATGTCTAGACCTGATTGCCATAGAATGACATGAAGGGCCACATTAGTCGTACTTAGGTAACAAGTTAACGCTTTTAACAGCTTTAAAACTGTAAACATAAAATATACCTACCTTAAAATGTTGGTCGCGATATGCGCTAACCTCCGCAGCTGATAACTTTGCCATTATTTATCAAATTGTACGAAATAACAACTTCTTTTACAAGTTTTAAACAAAATTTTATAGAATTTACATAGCACGTCAACAAACCTCCTCGAGGCAGTGTTGCCAGATTACCAATCAACCATTGTCTTTTCTCAAAGTATTTTTCTTATTCATGTCTTATTTTGCTGAACCTAGAATAGATAGAAATATATTCATCATATTTATCTTTTCAACTTTTTTAAAATTACTTTATTAAACATATAACTTTAAATATCTTCGATAGTTGTTAATAATAAATGCTGTACTTGAAAAAATCTTGAAGTTGGCAACATTGAAACCAATGATAATACATAACAGGTTGAAACACTTCGTCTCTTATAAGCGAGAGTCTATCATAGACTCCCGCTTATGACGTAGAGTCCCTTTACAGGGACTCTATTTTGACGTTATTTTGCGCACCCTCTGTCGGCAGGCCCTATCATTTACCTATTCCTTTAAATAAAACCATGCAAATCAATAAAATAAAGGAGAAATAAAGAATTATAATTTCACTATTTTATTTATTTAAATAATAAAATTAATAATAAACAATTCTATTTTGGTTTCACAATTATTATAAAACAAATATTTAATAAATTACAGTAAATACAGTGATGTATTATAATGTAGGCCTATAATACATAAATGTATTATAACAAAATTAAGTTATAAAGTTATAAAATGCGGAATTGCATGCCAAATAAAACAAGGTTTAAAAAATTATTTTCATTTAGAAAGATATTTAGAGATGGGATATTCGAATCCTCGAATCCCGCGAATCTTGAAAAATATTCGAGATTCGAAAACTCAAATCTTCGCCGCTTTGGTAAAATTAGTTTTAACTCCAATTGACGTCCAATAGAAAGCGTTGACTAAAAAAAAATCCGGCGATTGTTGCAATTTCGGTGGTATCCGGATCACCAATATAATCACTTTGTGGCGACCCTGAGTGCCACACTGTGTTTTTTATTATTAATAATTTAATATTTAATATTATTTCATTTATTTGTATCTTTCTTATATGAAGGATTCAAGGGATTCGAGAACCTTTTAGGATTCGGATTCGAGAAAATTTAGGATTCGCCCCACTTCTAGTTATATTAACATAATTGGCTCTTGTGCCACATATTGAGAAACATTTGCTTGATATTGCATAAAGATCCGAGCATTTAATAAGGCTCGGATTTTTATGTAAAATATTGATAAGCAAATGTTTCTCAATCTGTGGCCCATAGTGGGCCAATTGTGAAATAATAATTCCGGTTAGATCAACCAACAATTATAAATTTTCTCAATGAAAAACATGTGGTTAGAGGCTAGAACTCTAGTTGACAACTGATAGTAAGCAGAACATGTAGCCTCTAATCAGCATTTTTTATTAGAAAAAGCCATAGTTGCAGCTACTTTAAATGTGTAGCATTTATAGTTTCTGAAATATTTCATTTATCTGTGTAATTTATTTTATATTTTTGTTATTAAGAGTGTAGTTTGAGGCGTTGATTCTAAGACATACCCGGTATAATTAATTATATTTAACGGCAAGGAAATCGGAATTAATTAATACTGAAAAAAAAAAAAAAAAATTAAAAATGGGCTCCAGTTTTCCAGCTGAAATAATTTAAAATATAATTTTTATGAGAAATCAATTTGATGTTTTTTTTAAAGATCGATAATTTTCTATTATTATACCTTGCACATTTTTTTATTTATCGATTTATTCAGCGGTGTGAAGTTACGTCACACTTGCTAGATGAAATCGATGATTAAACAAACCACTACGGTGGCTGCATTGTGGCTGAGTAAACTGCTAAAAAAAAGTGGTTGTATTTTGACAACAGTAATGGTCTCATTAGCAATTCAGATAAATTTACAGATAAAAATGTCTGAATTGTTAATAAATCCATTCCTGTCGACTGTCGTCAAAATACAACAACTTTTTTTTTTGGCAGTTCACTCAACCACAATGTAGCCACCGCTAGTGGTCGTTTTTTTTTGGCGACAACACCATTTAGATATTTTGCAGTCGAAAAGTAGTAAAAAAAGCTGGCTAAAAATATACAAGATCAAAGAGAGTGGTTGGAAAGTGGTCTGGTGTTTTATCATAGGAAATACATTTTGAAAAAAGGACTCTGTTAACCTAGGGTAGGTTTGGTTAAGTTGGGTTAAATTAGGTTTGTTGCAAGGGGCCTAGGTGGCGCAACGTACCCCTAGAGTCTTAAAAATATAACTTGATTTTATTTAAAAATGAGTAGGTCATTCCGCACCTACTATATGTTAGCAATTAGCATAGTAAAAAACTTTAAAATGCCATACACTTCCATGTAAATTCCAACTTTTGCACGCGTTTGGTGTTTGCGCCAAAATAGATTTGCATATTTATTATTTAACTGACAAGATTTTTCTAACAAATTATAGTTAATTTAAATTGGTGAGGGGGAACCGTATACTAGGATTGTTTCAATTCCTGCAAGACAATAATAATGAAATCTCAAGCCTCGAAATTATTTGGGAAAGAGATGTAACTCACGTATTTGTACAGAAAAAATATAGAAGTTAACAATTTACAAGGAAATATTGTGAATTTACTTGTAACTTGTAATGAATATTTATTTTTATGAAACGGGGTACTTGGTACCATTTATTTTTCATAATAAAACTTTTTTATACAAAAAATATTGTGTTGATTAATTGCAAGTGATAGGATATTTATTGCGGACATTAAAGGTGGGTTTTTGATTTTGAGTTTTTATTTAATTAAATTATCGGAAGGCACCACATTCCTGCTCTGTATAATTGTTAATTTCGTTAATTTGTTTGCAATTTTTTTACTTTAATAATTAATATCTGGAAATAAAAAATGGGATGGTTGATGAACAGCTGATTTTTGAATTCTGATTAATTATTTTATTTTTTAGGAGAAAAATGAAAAGAAATATGAATCTGTTTTATAAACTGGAATTGTAACTCAATCAGATATTTTATGTTGATATCTTAAAATAACCTTTTTATAGACAAATTATATTTTATAGTTATTTTCAAAAATAATCAAAATCATATAAAAAACATCTTTTGAAAAATATATCAACATGAAAATACACTACCATACCTTTCTAGTTTCTAAAGCACGTTCTAGTTTCTCTTCATATTTTGATATCATTTTTATGTCACATTTTATCTTATAATTCATTGTGGGCCAGTTAGTTTTTTGTCGACTATGTAAATTAGGTGTATGGGTCGCACGTTGAGAATCCTATTTAATTAAATAGCGCCATCTAGGGATGTTATGAGTAAACATGTCAAATTTTATCGCTCAACATTTCCTGATCGAAACGTTCTATTTTATAACCGGTTACTTCTAAGTAACATATGACAAGAATGAAGTCTGTGATACGAACATTAAGGTGTACTAACATGGTGCATTTTAGTATTAATTATATGTACATTCGACGCCATAATAGTATACCCTTATAGTTCTCTTCTATTGCTTCTATTGGTTTGATGTGCTTCAAAACGCAGATTGACTATCAGTCGGTGTGATTCAGTGATTGTCTGTTTCTTATTAGATGAACGCAACGATCATTATGATGTAAAATTGTAAAATTATTTTTATACGGAAATGTTCGTCTGGAAATTGTTAGTCGGTATGCGGCTTTTGATTACCGCTTTGCCGCAATCGGGTTACATCCACCCGGACGAATTTTTTCAGTCACTGGAAGTTGTTGCAGGCACGTGCAGCGTAGAGTATTTAATCGGTTGGACAAACGTGGCCCTTCCATTGATTTTTATGTTAATTGTTCTGCGATGTAACTAATGGAAAGGCCACGCATGCCGTACGGTTTGAGTGTTCACATACGTTTCTCAAAGCTTGGTACACTTATGGTGTCAATTTCATTGTATTTTTTGTTTAATTATAAACCTAGTTGTTGTTTTCTTTGTTTTTTAGACGTCATAGTGGTATATTTTAATTTTTTTTGTTCGAAATGCCGTACAATTATTTAAAAAACAACAACCTGGTAGAAGAGGCTGGCGTGCCAGTTATTGAGTAAACTTTGTTGTCCGTTTTTCTCAACTTGTGGCTCGCATAACCTATACATTTCATCAAATCCAAACATTTTTGTTAGATTTTTATGACAATTCAAGGCGTAAAATATCTTATTTAAACGTTTTTCTTCAATAATTATTTCTAATGCTTGAAATTTTGCTAATTTTTCTTTAACACAGCGGCTCGCGGGCCGACTGTTGGTTATTCCTTTCTAATGATTTTTATTTTATTGCTCAGGTGATGTTTTGAATGTGAACGTTCAACTACCGTGGGAATTTAACACAACTCTAACGAAGGAACCGATTCGTGACATTGTAATTCCTTACATTCTGATCGGATTTCCACTTTATCTGATGAAGTGTTTGTCCGAATTGACCGAGGCGTTTCTCGGAGTCACTGTCTTGACTCCGTACGTCGTTTTGACGGTCCCTCGTCTCACAATGACATTCATTTCTTTATGGACCGATGCTTGGTTGCATCGAATCTGTAAACTAACGAAACGGAATCCGATGGAACATCTGACGATCTATGCATCGTCTTACGTTGTTGTCGTCTTCATGAGTCGAACTCTCTCGAACGCTGTTGAGTGTTTCCTTTACGCTTACCTCTTAATGACTGTAACCGAATCTGTTCGCGAAATCGATTTTGCAGCTGCAAAACGACGTAAGACTGAGAAACGGAACGCCGTAAATTCTGCCAACTTTTCTTCGGATTTGGACTTGGCTCCGAGATGCAATCAAGTCGCGATCGTTGTAACGATCGGAACGTTTAATCGTCCGACGTTTTTGGCGTTTGCGTTTGTTCCTATGGTCATCTGGACGTTTTACGGATTTCGTAATCCTCTGAAGAACTTGTCGAATATTTTGAGTCGTTGTTTCGCCCTTTTTCCAGGTTTCTTCGTAGTCTCTTCGTTTTTCGTCGTCTGCGACACACTCTACTATGGCCGCATCACGGTGCCTACATTATTACGATGGAACTCGATCGTTAGCACGCGATGGATCGTAACGCCGCTCAATTTCGTCTTCTACAACGTGAACGGTGAGAATCTGACAAAACACGGTCTTCATTCGAATTACGTTCACTTTTTGTTAAATAACTTGTTGCTGTTTAACATTCTCGGTGTGATCGGAGTCGTAGCTTACATAAAACTGTTGCATTCTGTGTTTTATAAGCGGCAATTATCAAACATCGCGGCCGTTGACAAAATGATGTCGTTTGGTTATGTGTTTCCATTGTTGGTATTGTCATTGTTTCCTCATCAGGAACCGAGGTTTATAATTCCGGTTGTTTTTCCGTTAGTTTTCTCGTATGCAGACAAGTTGATGCAGAAATCGAGGATCTCTCGGTTCGGTCTCGGTATCTGGATCGGATCGAATCTCTTCGCCTGCGGTTTTTTCGGGTTCTTGCATCAGGGAGGTGTCGTTCCGAGTTTAGTTTATTTACACCAGGCGAGACTTTCGATAGACTCGTTAGATTCCGTGAATCATGTGATTTATTATCACACTTACATACCACCAACTTCGCTTCTACTTCTTCCAAAAAACTCTGATGAGTGCAGAGAATCGGAAGAGTTTCGTGTCCACGACCTGATGGGTCAGCCACTCGAAGAGTTGAACAGAAAGTTCGAATTTCTGAGAGGTTCCGTTTACTTGGTCAGTCCGACTAGTCTGAGGAAAACGGTGACGGAAGTGATAAAACCCTACAATTTCAATCTGCACAACTGGTTTTGGTTACATTTAAGCATGGAGGATCTTCCTCCGCTCAATTCATCGTTTTTCGATGGAATCGGATTGGATTTACATGTTGTCGATGTTTGGAAAAATGTCACCAGGGTTCAATACTTCAGCTCAGTTTAATATTTAATCCGTCAGTCATCAGTAACAGAACATTTAAATTCTGTTTTTCTCTATGATGAGATATTCGAGAGATTCTTTTCTGCAATCTCATTTATGTGAATACATTTTTTTTTTATAGGAAATGAATTTTCTAATGTCGACACTCGTCTGCTTGCGAGTTAAATGTTGTCAACGGGGTTCATATTTTAACGAACAAACATCGTTTGCTCAAAAAAAAAAAAAGTATAGGTAAGCCGTGCGGAGCTGAGATTACCGTAGTATTTTTTTTATGGTCGATTTGTTTGCATTGCGGTCACTCAAGCGTTATCAAAAAGGACGTTATTTTTTTCATTTGATAATATTTATCAAAGAAACTTTTTGATTTCGAATTTTTTTAATCAAAAAAAGACGTAGTTTCTAATTTACTAATTTTTGCAGTGTGTTTGTTGCAAATTATATTTCAAAGTAATGATAAAGTAATTCATTTACAATTTCTACATTTTAAAAAGAAATGAATTACAGTTAGGGAAGAATCATACACGCTTAAAAACCACCAGAAAATAGAATTAGAAATAAAAAAAATCCTTTGCACTGTAACATGTTTAGCACTTTTGGTAAATCCCTTCAGCCGACAACGGACGGAGAGCGATAATACAATATATATCATATCTCTTATATTACAAAAATATCGCTCACCATTAAAATGTTCAAAATGCCGCGGACATAAGATATAATTTATTTTTATAGGCGGGCGATATATTTTGACCTTGTATGACTTTTCATAAATATACGAGATACAATATATATTATATTAAGAGCCCTCCGTCCGTTGCTGGCTTTACAAAGTGAAATTCAGTGAAATTTTAGTCAGCATGTGTGATTCTTCCCCTTCTTCATTTTTTTTTTCTAAAAGCGTTACAGTTACTTTCCAGTTACAAATCATATGACGGAGAAACAAGTATGACAGCATCAAATGAAAAGAAACATCAAAAACAACAATTACAAAACTGAATGCCGAAAGTCAGGCTGAAATGCATATCAGTATATTTGAAAATAATCAAGAATAGTTAACTCAAGTTCCGAGTCGTTTGCGAACAAAAATAGTTTAAAATACAAAAACAAAAATAATTTGAAAAATAATTGTGTAATTCTAATTACACATTTTCAAAAGTAAAGCAGTTAATTATTAATTTCTCGAAAAAAGTAATTTATTTTTTTTTTGTTAAAAATTTTTAAAACTAGAGGTTTGGCCTTTTTTATTAAGAAAAAAAAACTGAATTTTGAAGTCTTGAAAATAAGAAACCACTGAACAATTTGAAAAATTATTTCAATTTATAATTGTATTATTTATTAGTTATTGGCATAATATAAATATTCGTTTGATTTTTAATCAATTGTGCAGCTATAAAGCAAGAAAATATCAAGCTTTCAAATAATAATATGGCGTCATTTTATGAAAATTAATGTCATAATGTAAATCCTTGCTATCTTATGTTATATGTTAGCCGATTGCCAACGTTTGCGAATTTCCACTTAACTGTCGGCTAGTGTTATTACTACTATCCACCGCAGCATTTTGACGATTCGCATTCTTAAGTTTGCATTCCATCAAGCGTTGCAGATCCTTCCACATCGTCATTTGTTCCGTGTTACGTTGTTGTCCATCTCTTATTGCTTTCTGTTCTTCCTTAAGCACTTTTCCCAGTTTTTCTTGTTCCTGTATTTGTTGTGTGAACTGTTCTCTGTATATATTTAAAAAAACGAACAAAAGCAGATTAAAACAAATGAATTTCATTTCTTCATTGATGTCTACCTAAGCGATTGCTTTCGAACGCTCGCATCTCCCGATAAGTAGGTTTTTAACTCCGCATTTGCTTGTTCCAATTGCACGTTAAGGATCTCAATCCGATATTTTAATAACTGATTTTTCGACTCATCGCTGTTACATTCTTCCTCGAGAGACTTCACTTCCTGCAGCAAGATTTAAGCTGTTATATTTATCTCTACTGCATTTGTTAAACGAAACGCACATACCCGTTCTAATTTGGAAGCGTTCGCTTCGAGACCAGCAGCCAACGAATTGTATGCTGCTTTTTTATCCTCGTAGACGACATTCATCTCTTGCGACTGCTCTCGTAATTGGCGTAGTTCTTTGATAACCGGTGCCAATGCTGACTTCTTGGATTGAATTTCTCGGTTAAGTTTTGTGACCACTGTCGACATATCGGTTAGAGTCTGTGCTTTTTCTTCGTCGACATTGCTCTTTTGCTCCGAGATCTTCTCCAGTTCGTCCTGCGTACTTCGAAATCCGCTAATTCCTCGTTCCGCTTCCAATTTAGCCTAGTGGATGATAAGATGCAAAAATTTAATTATAATTTATACATGTAAAATCAGAAGCATGGTTGCAAAATACCGTGATGTTTTTTTTTTTGAAGAATTAATTAAAAAAAAAAAAATTCGACAGCTTAAATTTTAAATTTTTAAAACGATTTTAAACTACATCATTTCAGAAAATGCATTGTTTTAAAATTATAACCAAATTTTTAATATTTATAATAAAATTATTCAAATAAGAATGAAATTTAAATTTCATCATTTTATATTTTGATTTTTTTTAAATACAAAATAATAAATAAAACAATAAAATAAATGTAAAATATTTTAATTTGAAGAAAAAAACATTTGTCAGTTTAAATTTTCTTTATTTAAAATAATTTTAAAATAAACCATTTCAAACAATGTATTATTTTAAAATTATAACCAACTATTCAAATTAAAACAAAATATAAATTTCGCCATAATATATTTTATTATAATTTGATTTTAAAAAATAAATATAAAATACTTTTTAAAAATGTTAACAAAACTTGTTACAGTTTTCAACTTCTTTATAAATCACGAGATTAAAAGAAAAATGTTATCCTTTACGAGGGACTGTTTGACTTGATCGTGTTTCTGCTTCAGTATTTCTTCCGTTCTACTGAGAACACCGATTTCGGCTTTGATCTCGGACTGTTCCTGTCGTTTTTTCTTGTAGTCGTTACTTTTTCCTCTCAGTTTCGTAACATACTGTTTAAACTAAGAAATTTTGCAAGACAAACGAGATTAATTTTCGAACATTTCTACGAATAAGATTTCAGTTTTTCACTTTATCTCCTTTGAGAATCTCGACCCCTCCAAGTCGTTTCAGTTCTTCACGTTTCTCTTTGACTTGGTCTTCGAGACTAGCGAGTTCCGATCGATGTTCTTTGATCATTTCTGCAGTAGACTCCTTCTTACGAGCAATTATGGCAGCCTAAATTGACGAACACTTAAAAAAATTAGACGGTGTTCAGCCCTTTTTTGGGCCTTTGTATTCCAATAATAACCTGTTGTCGAAACATGGACAACTTATCATCCATCGGTTCGTTGGCCATCATCCGTTTTTCGACCAGTCGACTGATTTCAGTTTGAAGGGCTTGTACTTGAGAGTACATTTCGTTGATATCGGTTTTTGTCATTTCGGATCGATCGGCAACTTTCTGAAGGATGTCGATCGTCTGTTGTTTGGCTTTGATCTCTTTCGGAAGCTTCTCTTTCAAAATGTAAGTGCTCACTTGGACATCCTGCTCACACCTCTGTATTAAAACTGTGATAAACATCAATCGGAATGTAAGTATGAGAATTAAACTGATCCGGACTGCAATCGAGCCACCTTCGGGAGTGGCGTCTGTCCTCGTCTGACGTAACTCTCGTATGTGTTGGTTCAATCTTTGTAACTTTTGCTCGGCATGTTGTATCTGAAGATAACGAAGGAAAATAAATCTTTTGATCTAGTAATCATTAAGGGCCTAGACATTCGAGAGTTAATGTGCGTGCTATGAGAAGTGGTCAATTATGCAGTCCCAAAGTTGCTCAAATGGTTTTAGCAACTAAATGGCAATTCAAAACATCATGAAATTACCTTAATTTACGAAGAGCATAATTCAGACCATAATTTTTCTTAAAACTGAAAGATGTTCTTGAAGAACCCAAAAGTGTTCAGCAAAATGGACCTTTTTAAGGTCAATGAACTTTTAATGTGGGTAAAGCAAATTAGCATAATTGAAAATGGTATAAAATAAAAACCCCTTTGTGATCAAAAGACCTTAATACCTGACCACAACATTCAAGAAGCAAGTGCATCTTTAATTATCATTCTAAACAATGTTTGGAAGAAACATTTGTGGTTGGAATTGAGGCTATGTTTTTACAAATGTCAAATTTCACTTAACATTACGTCCACTGCGTCATCCTAGTGTCTTTTGGCTCTTAATCTAAGGTTTAATGACTAAGAACAAATTTATACTAACAGCTAAACGCTGTTCCTGTTTTTGATTGTTAATTGATTCCTCTCGTTCTCGTTCTTTCCGAAGATCTCTCGCAACTGCTAACATCACGTTCACATTTGGATAACTTTCAACCTTTAAAATCGTTTATTTTATAGATTACATTCTATTCTTTTGCAACATAGTTTACCATTGCCGCAGCAACCGATTTACCTTCTTCTTCATTCTATCGACTCTTTTTGTCAACTGTTTCTTCTCTTCTTCCATATTACTTATGTCTCGTTTCAGTTCGACCGTTGACAATCCGACCTGACGCAGCTGTTCACATTGTTTGTGTAAATTCTTGAAGTCGTCGATCGACGAGAGGTACTAACCCAAACGAATAAATTATTAGCTTAATGACTATTTAGAATTAATTAATTCTTTCATGAAGTCCCCACTTGTTCGTAGACATCGTTCACTTCGGCGTCAGCCAACATTTCGGTCGGTACGTCCAATTTAACCAAGAATCGCGCCAAATAAGCTCGTTTCTTAAGATCGGGTGCACGACGAAGGATCCATTCAAGTATCGGTTGGATAACAGATTTGCTTCCTTCGAGAAGACCTTGTTCGATCTGATCCCTAATTTGAATATAAACATATTCGATTAATTAACGTGATCAGATCAGGAGCTCTTCGTTCTTATTTGGTCTTACGGTCGATCCGAAATTGGACCATACTTGAATATACGTAATAAATTGAGCATTCGAGACGTTGTCTGATCAGTGTCTTCTTCATCGATGTCAACATTTTGCTATTTTTAGAAATGAAATTCCGTATATTAATTGAAATTGAATGACATAGAAGTTACAAACCTTAGGATCAATTTCGGCAAAAACTTCGTTGAGGAGCTTCAGAAGCTGACGACCTCCAAAAGAATCGAATAAAATCACAGAAAGGTTCTTATTGAATGGAGATTTATTCAATTCTTGAACAATAAATTTCAATTCATCACTCATTTTGACAGCTGAAAGCAACGAAAAAAACAGGTTTAAATTAACGAAATCAACATTACTTATCTATTAAACAACGTAAACGTAAATGAAAACATAAAATTTGTTGGATCCTTGAAGTTAGAACTAAATAGCGCCACTAGCGCCCCTAGTGGCCAGTGCGGTATGGTCTAAGTGTCCCTTATGACGTCAAAGTGCACGATATTTAAAACCAGTAAAACACTATACTATGTCGTGAATTGTTAAATACTGTGATGATGAATTGCAGTAAATGTTTTGTAATGAAGTGTTTAAAAATAAAATAAAAAAACCTTGTAATTAAAATAAAACTTTTTATTGTAGTTTAAAAACGTGGAAAAACATTTCTAAGTACATCCGAAGTCTCCACAGACTTAGTACTGAGTAATGATAATATTCCACTTAAAACTGTTATAAATTCTGCTTCGGTCAACAGAATTTAATAAAAATAGGCAGATTAACTGCATAAAGTGTGCTAAACACGTGGGTGTTCTCCATTTTTTTCTGATTTGCACGTGTCAAATTTCAGAAAATATTTTTTGAACGTGCACAAAATTCTAATAGGCTAAGCTAAGAGCATATCTAAAACGCCACAAAAAAAAGTTATAAATTCTGTTTCGGTCAACAGAATTTAATAAAAATAGGCAGACCAACTGCCTAAAGTGTGCTAAACACGTGGGCGTTCTCCATTTTTTCCGATTTGCACGTGTCAAATTTCAGAAAATATTTTTTGAACGTGCACAAAATTCTAATAGGCTAAGCTAAGAGCATATCTAAAACGCCACAAAAAAAAGTTATAAATTCTGTTTCGGTCAACAGAATTTAATAAAAATAGGCAAGCCAACTGCCTAAAGTGTGCTAAACACGTGGGTGTTCTCCATTTTTTTCCGATTTGCACGTGTCAAATTTAACAAAATATTTTGAATGTTTGCAAAATTCTAATAACTTTACTAAAGTCACTATAAAATGCTGTATTTTTTATTTTGATCAATAGATAACTGCATAAATGACATATGATATATATATAATATACTTGTATATGATAGTGTTCCGGGCAGGTAATGGTCTAGATTAGTAGGGAGTACCCCTACCTACCCTCGATTACCTTTACCTGCCCAAAAATAGGTTATCCTAGAACGGAAACCGGAAATAGGACAAGTCTGAAACTTGTTCCATTGGATTGTACTCTCAATGGACTGCAATGGACAGTTGGCCTGCCTATTTTTATTAAATTCTGTTGACCGAAACAGAATTTATAACTTTTTTTTGTGGCGTTTTACATATGCTCTTAGCTTAGCCTATTAGAATTTTGTGCACGTTCAAAAAATATTTTCTGAAATTCGACACGTGCAAATCGGAAAGAAATGGAAAACACCCACGTATTTAGCACACTTTAGGCAGTTGGCCTGCCTATTTTTATTAAATTCTGTTGACCGAAACAGAATTTATAACTTTTTTTTGTGGCGTTTTACATATGCTCTTAGCTTAGCCTATTATAATTTTGTGCACGTTCAAAAAATATTTTCTGAAATTCGACACGTGCAAATCGGAAAGAAATGGAGAACACCCACGTATTTAGCACACTTTAGGCAGTTGGCCTGCCTATTTTTATTAAATTCTGTTGACCGAAACAGAATTTATAACTTTTTTTTGTGGCGTTTTACATATGCTCTTAGCTTAGCCTATTATAATTTTGTGCACGTTCAAAAAATATTTTCTGAAATTCGACACGTGCAAATCGGAAAGAAATGGAGAACACCCACGTATTTAGCACACTTTAGGCAGTTGGCCTGCCTATTTTTATTAAATTCTGTTGACCGAAACAGAATTTATTTTAATTTAATTTATATCTTCATGTTATGTATATGGGTGTTTGCCTGGAAGATACTTCTCTGCTAAGCAAATACCGCGGCGGCCGCTAGAGGGCGTTATTTGGTTCTAACTTCATGGACGTAAATTTGTTATTATTTCAAGTTTATTTGTATGTGGACGTTTTGTTGACAACCAAAGTGATTCGTTACCATGGAAACCAAAAAGGGCGATCCAATGTGGCCTGAAATTGTGAAATTGACGTCACACACGGTTAGTAGAATGAGAAGGTTTGCTCATAACTAAAGGATTTAAGAAATTTCCCCACACACAGGATGACCCCACATAAGGATGTACTTTGACGTAAGCACGTATCTCACCGTCACTAGCAATGGCTTGGGTGGGAGGAAAACCCCTTTGTTACGACTTACGAGCATAGGAAATACAATAAAATTTATTCAAAAATTAAAAAACTGAAATTTAAAAATAAATTTAAAAACTGAAATTTAAAAATAAAATTTAAAAATAAAATTAAAAATAAAATTAAAAACTGAAATTTAAAAATAAAATTTATTCAAAAATTAAAAAAATAAAATTTAAAAACAAAATTCAAAACTAAAATTTAAAAATAAAATTTATTCAAAAATTAAAAAAATAAAATTTAAAAACAAAATTAAAAACTGAAATTTAAAAATAAAATTCAAAGCTGAAATTTAAAAATAAAATTAAAAAACGAAATTAAAAACTGAAATTTAAAAATTAAATTTAAAAATAAAATTAAAAACTGAAACTAAAAAAAAAATAAAAAAAAGTTTAAATTTAAAAATAACCTTTATTAAAAAATAATCTGAAAAAAAATTACGTTTATTGTCATTTTATGTAAATTACACATATTTTTATTAATTAAGCTTAACACGATTTGAATTTGATTATTTAAAAACAATATACAAAATTAAAAGAAAATCATTACATTATAATTTAAAAAGTATTCGTTTCCTCATGTTAATTATGTTTGATCGTTTCATCGTTACCTTTACAAGAAAACATCCAAAAAAACCAAACATATTAATACATTTCAAAATGGCGGCTATCAAGTAACCGGTTAAAATAAGAGAAGCTTTCAGTCCAAGGTCATGAAATTCTGTCACAGCAACATCAAAGGTGCCGCACAAGAGTTTCCCTTCTGTACTTCTCCTTATTCTGTGCCGCTGACGTCATGAAGAGCTGTTAGTAGTGACTAAAACATTTTAAACAGCGGCGGCGGCGATTTTCAGACGGTGTCAGAACCGCAATTTTCGGTTTTTAACTACGAAATACCGCTAAATATCATGGCCCACACAACTTTAAATCATTATTTGCAACAGGTAATTAATATATAACGCAATTATGTTTGTATTTTGTGCTTAACTGAGTTAAAAATGTAGAAAATCAAGAATTAAGTTTAGTGGCGTCGATGGAGGACTCCAGGAGAACAGTTCCTTACTTTCCGTGCACTTTTATCAAAGAGAGCTTTTGTTTTTATGTGTTTATGTCCGTTTTTGGTGATGTTTAAACATTGTTTTTACTTCTTTCTGTTCTAGTTTAACAGCAGCATTGATAACCAGGATGGATTAAAAGCTGCTGTAAGCTTCACATTGAAGAAATTTTTTTAAGTTGACGGTAGAAAAACGATGAGAAGGTTTTTCTGAAGCAGCTTTTTGAAAGAACAAACTAGAAGATTAAACAAATGTGCAGGATTATCCGACGGGGTATTTTTTCGAATAATAGCCACATATAACTTCTAATATGAAGCTGTGGAGGGGTTTTATAGGTTGTGCCGAATCCGTAAAATAAGGCCAAAAAGCTACACAATCTCCTGCATAGAGCCTAAGCGGCTGTTAATCAAAAGAATAACCAATGTCCGTATATGAGTAACTTTCTAAAGCAGTTTTATTTTATTGTTTGTCAAGCAAAAATATTTATAAACAGCTATAAAAAGTTTATTTTCAAAGAAACAATTATGAAAGTTATCTGTGTACATTTGTTTAATATTCTAGTTTCAAATTAGTCTTGTAAAGAATAAAATACCATTCGTACCGTTTTCCCGCATCAACTTAAATAATTATAAAAAATGGAATGATTTTAATTTGAAAAAACTGGGGATTTGCTCTATATTTCGAAGGAACTTCTATCTTTCAAGGATCCTCACATCGCAAATCCTCGTTTACAGCTTGAAAATCCCGAAACAGTGGTCATGAGACAGTTGGATTCACCTTACGACGAACTTGTGTCTTATCATTTGAAGTCTGGGATTTTTTTCTTCCCGTTTTTCAACTTTAGTTTTTTATTGAATTTTTTGGTGGTTTTATTTCAGAGTTATCTTTGCCGTCAATAACTACGATTTTGTCGAAGCGTATCGATATCAGACTCTTATTGTTCAATATCCTTTTCGTATTGCTTCGTTGTCTTATGTGTAAAATATTGTTTTTGCATTTAGGTTTACGAACTTTATGATTGCGAATAAAAAAAAAACGATGAAAACACATTTTTTAAGTTATATTTAAAATTAAAGCAAAGGTGTATTGAAATCATTTTTTTCAAAATGATATTTTTATGTTTTCGGACCAAGGTACTGGTAAGAATCCTTTTCAGTGTATATTAAAAGAAATTACCAAAATTATCTACATGCACTTTTGTTTTACTCTTCTAGTTTAAAATAAATTCTGGAATAGTTTCATTTTTTTTTTAGTTTAAAAACGTGTTTTGTTTGTTTTTTGCATATTAGTCACAAATTGACAAAACAAAAATATCAACGATTATGGCCTTAACTCATGATTGTTTCAAGTTGTTTACTAAGTTGTTACAAACCCAAAAGGATGAGAACTGGTCTCTTCCTATCATGTATGCAATCTGTTTGGATCTTCGTCTCTTCTCGAATCACGTATTGTATTCAATTCATGTAAGAACTAGTTGCGTTTTTTTCTCATGAAGGCTTTTTTTATTCAGATGTTTGCTGCGTCGACGGATTTAACAAAACGAGCGGAAACGTTAGAAAAAGCGGCTGAACTTATGATGGGTTTGTTCAGAGTTTGCGCCAGTGACAAGTAAACTGAATCTTTTGTTGTTCTGCTTGCCAATCATTTTACTTTTTATTTTAATTGTGAAGCCGTTCGTTACCAGAAGACTCAAAGAGAAAGGGAATGGTCATTTTGGTCAACCAGTTGTTTAAGATTTACTTTAAGGTTACATACTTTTTTGTTTTGTTTTTACTTCAAGTTTATCAAAAAGAAAGTTGTGAAAAACGCGAAGTTTTGTTTTCTTATTTTATTCTGCGTTTTTGTTTTGTTCTGTCCAAAATGTCTATTTTCAAAGGTGAAAAATTTATTGGATAGAATTTTCTATAACAAGCACAGTATAGTCCCGATTATCTGAGCTTAATGTGGTCCAAGAACAGCTCGGATACAGTGAAACTCGGTTAACACAGAAAAGTTTGTATTGTTGCTATGCATATTATTTGCAAAGTTGTATTTTAATAGCTTTCTTTCACTACATAAAGAAGAAAGCAAGCCATCACACAAATAAGATAATAATAAGAGGAAATAAAGCTGAAACTAACATATTGATTCTCCAATTGCAAATTCAAAAGAATGGCTTTTTAAGTAAATATAGGCAACTTTTATAGCTCGAATAACACGGAACCTCGGATAATCGAGAATCTACTGTATAAGGGCAATTTTTAAACTTGGCTATGTTTCAGCTCTGCTTTGTCTTAAGCAATGTTTTAATGTGTATCGCATCAATAATTTAAATTGCGAAATGGGCTTTAAAATAAACATGTTTTATGATCTGCTGATTATCGAAATCTTGGTATATTCTGCGTTTCAGAAGAGCAACACTAAGGAAAAATTTAAAGTGGGAGTTCTTAACCGGGGGGGGGGGGGGTATCCTTACCCCTTGGGGATATGATAACCAAATAATGGGGTATGAGACTCGATCTCTGAACAATTTTTTTTAAAAAAAGTTGTGATTAGATTATAATAAACCATCACCAATGATAACGTGATTTTCTTTCAGCTGTTCTGTTCCTAGCTATTCATATTTAAAGTAAAACCAAGCTATTGACATCTTTTGAAGTCATACTGGTACCTAATAGGACTAGTGATGATGACGACGATGATTACGATTTCGACAGTTTGGCAAAAAGGGTATGGGAACATATTGGGAAATTCATTGGGGGTCTGGAATCTTAAAAAAGGTTAAGAACCCCTGATTTAAAGTGTATTTGAAACTAGAACTGTAGCTGAATCAAATAATAATATTATGTTACTATCTTTCAAAATAAACTTTTTATATAAAAAAAAATTATGAAAAAGATTGTCTTCTCTGAGTTAGCTCATTTTCAAACACACAAAAAGCTTATTTTGAAAGATAACAACATGAAAATAACCGATTGAGCTACCTTTCTAGTTTGTAAAATACTTTCAAGTTTCTCTTCATTTTACTCTCGAAAGACAGACTAACCAGAGTTCGAGGGTTGTATTTACTCTTTAAACCCACCTTAAACCAACATTATTATGTTTTATTTCTTTTAAAAGATCAACAAATTGCATCTTTGTAAACCTTTAATTCGAGCAGTGGAGAGTTCAACTGTTAAGGATCAGTTTGAAATCGCACAGATGGTCACTTATAGGTTTGACCGTTTAAATTTAACCTCTCGCCATTCTTCCTTATTGTAGCATTCGTTCATTTTAGATATTACGTTGGGAGAAAGTCTATGTTTGATAGCGATTTCAAAAGTGGTGCGAAATTCTTTTTTCTTTTACGTTTTAATTTCTCTGTTAAAATTAATTAACATATGCGGTTCTTTGTAATCTTTTTTTATTAGCTGATGAGTATCTGACTTTCTCCTTTCAACATTGCCATAAGCTGTGTCGTAAAAACAAGCGGCAGATTCTAATCTATCTCATTCCAGTAAAAATGTTGCTCGTAAGTTAAACAAAAACATGTTTTTAAAACTTTTACCGAATTGGATTTATAAAACGTTCAGGGCCAGATGCCGAAAGCCGAGTTGCTTCAAAAGTACGACTTGATGCAGTTCAATGAAGTTGTTGAAGCTGTAAAGTTAGTGTTAACCATATGGTTTACTCTTTTGAAATTTTATTCGTGTTGCTTAATTTTTCATTTTCTCTTCTAGAGAAGGAAATTTGTTGAGGTTAAACAATGCAATGTTGTTGCATGAAGCATTTTTCATCAAATGTGGCATTTACCTCATTCTCGAGAAGCTCAAAACCATAACTTATAGAAATTTATTCAAGAAAGTGTAATGACTGCAAATTTATACTCCTAGATGGTTATTTTTTTATATGAACAATTTTTGGTTTTATCTTATAGACACCTTCTTCTTAAAACGCATCAAATTCCTGTGGAATCTTTTCTCACGGCTCTGAAATTTATGGGAGAATCGGATGTTGATCTCGACGAAGTTGAAGTCATCGTATCAAACCTCATTTACGAAGTATGGCCAAAATTATTTTCTGATTTAATACTCGTTTTTAGATTTACAATTAGTTATGCTAATCCATTGTGGAGGCAAACATTGTCGGAAATTACGATGTGCATGATAATGACATGCATTCAGTGTACGATACTCACATAAGAGGTAGCTCAACTACGAGTTTTTTTTTCTTCGTATGAAACCCCCGTATAATTTTGTGAAGTTTATTACACGTGCTTATGCATTTAATGTATGTTTTGATGTTAAATTACAGCTTCCTAACTTATTTGGATAAAAAAATGCGCCCCTTTTATGTTGTACATGACGAAAATTGTGACCAGGGTTCATATATTCAAATGCTAATAACTCTGGTTCTATAATAGTCACAGGCTTTATATAGGGCTTGTTATGAAGGTTTTGGAACAGGCTTTAATCTGATACGATTTTTAAGCTTACCGAGCTGCAAGGTAATTTAAAGGTGAATCACTTGTGCCTTTGGCCCTAAATATCTCGAAACGTGTAAATTTGAAGAGGAAATACGTATCTATTTGAGGTTTGACATAATATCCAAATCTCATGTTGGGATAACAACGGGTTTAGAAGTTCTTACAATTTTAAGCGCGTTACAGGGTGTTCACAAAGTTTTCGACAACGAAAAGGTTGCCATGTTCAAACGTAACAATGTGTTTTTGCAGCCAACGTTTTTCGGAAGAAACATTACGAAAAAATACATAGTGTTTTAGAAACTAGAATAGTTGGTAATAATGCTAACAGTTCTTTCATGACGATATCGCTAAAAAATAAAACTTTTTGTAACAGTTGGAAAAAGGCAAAAATAGTTTTTCATGAAAAGTCAATGGAAATTTTTTTAAACAGTTAAAAAATGTTATTATTTTAAGATATAGTCATGAAAAACCTTTCAACATTATCTTTTACCATTCTTGTTTTGAAAACGATTTGAATTTTTTCATAATGTTATTCTTAAAAACGTTCGATAGACATTTTTGCATCCAATTTGTACAAAAACGCCTATGGAACATAGCATTAGCCACTGCAGTGGCGCCATAAGTAGGGAAACCCAAATGAATTTCAATAAGGCTAACCTTAATAAAGGTGGGTTTTTCTGGATTAGAACCGTGCTGCCGTTTCTTAAAGTTGAAGTTCAATTGCCAACTATTCTTGAATTTGGGCCATAGAAATGTGCTCATTGATTCCATATTTTGTCTAATTTTAGGGAAAAATCAAAGGCTACATTTCGCATCAGCATCGTAAGTTAGTTGTCAGCAAACAAAACCCCTTTCCATCAATTAGTTCTTTAGTTCAGTAAATGTCGAAACCACAATTGTATGAACCTTTTGAACGAACTAAAAATTATTTCTTTGTTTTTAAAAACTTAAGAATAAACACTTAATTTTCATTGTAAGTGATTCGTTTTTATTCATCTTCACTCAGGAGCTAACGATTACATTCATTTCTTAACTTTCCATATTCTAATGTTTTGTACAGAATGTGTTATATTTTTAAAAGATAAATTACGTTTTTTTATTCAAATCAAATCAAAAAAAAAAAAGAAACAAGAAAAATTTACAAATTATTATCATAAATGTAATTAGATAAAAGAATATACAATTTTAAAACTAGAATTTAAACAAAGCTAAAATCGGTTCAGTGACAAGAGAGTAAAAAGGATGAAAAGAAGAGAAATGGATTGTGGGAAAAAAGTGCAAAAAGAAATAAAAGACATTATGAAACTCCTAAACATGTTATAACGACGCTGTTTTGAGCGAGATCTTTCTTTTTCTCTCTTCCATCATCTTTCTGTCTTCCTCTTTATAGAAGCGATTGCTCGATCATGATCATGTTGTAACCGATTGGTGGCTGATGACAAAATTGACTGAAATGGACATCGAGAATGGCTCCGTCCTCCACTGAAAACAACCAAAGTACAAAAACAATGCTGAAATACAAGTGAATGACTTGAATATTTTCTACTCTTGTGACGATTACACTAGCGGTAATGCTGCATTTAGGGACATGCCAGTGAAATATTTCACGGTTAACTATCGTGGTGGTTATACAAATTACATACAGGGTGTTCCAAAAAATAATGTATACACACTTTGGTTGTTAATAGGTGCCATGTTTGTTTTCTTAAAATTAATTTTAAAATGTTACATCAAGGCATTGCTGACATTATTAAGAAATTGAGCTGCAAACATCAATTAACGCAGCCCTTCATAATTGTATTAACGGCAAGTAATCGAAGAGAATTGTCGCACAATTACAAGAGATACGTTAATTGATGTTTGCAGATCAGTTTCTCATCGATGACAGTAATACTTAGATGACAATGGAGGGACGTTTTGAACACTTAAGAGAATGCGACATTTAAAGATAAAACATGTAATGCCGTTATAGGTAATTTTTATTGCAACATTTACTCTTAATTATAAAATATTAAAATTAAATTAAAAAAAAATAAACATGACAGTTATTAACAACCGAACTGTGTATAGTGTATTTTTGGGACACGCTATGTATGATATGGGTCTTACAAACATTTTCTCAGAGATTCCTTAGTTTATTTTTGACCATTAGATGCGGCTACCGTATAATTACTAGATGGCATTTCTTTTTAACCAAAAATTAAAAAAACGTTTTTATCAAAAAGATATCATCGTGAAAATTGTCTTCAAATGTTCTTTTACTCTTCTAGTTTCAAATGAATCTTAAAATTCTTTTGTGACATAATTAAAACTGGACTTAAAAATTGTCTTGCTACACCACAGCCCTCTTGAAAATGAGTTTTTAAAGCCAATATACAACATTTATTTTTAAAAGATATCAACATTAAAATATAATTACGCAAGTCAGTTATTTGTCTAGTTTTTAAAACACTTTGAGTTTTGCATTAAGTTGCAACTGACTAAGAAGTGTTACCATAAACAACAGGGAAAAGAGTTCCTTTTGTTCCAGTCAACGGACTGTTGAGGGGTTTTCCTCCAAGATAGAAGTTCAGCTCAACGTGATCGTATGTCACACCCTGTTTTAATACAAAAAGATCAACTGTAAACTCTTAATTGTTCTCAATAGGTACTTTCTCCATTTCATAACATACTATGACGTCACCCTCTTGCGGTACTTCCGTTACTTTTCCTCGTTCTTCTCCGTTATGTCTTAGAGATCCATCCGAACATAGAACCCAACTTTCTGCATCGTAACCAAGCGGAACTTTGTTCAGATCGACCAAATGTGTTGCTAATCCAATGCCCCAAACACCTTTAAAAGAAATAAACGTATATTAGGCGTTGCGTTGCACATCAGGTGTATCTTTTATATACTCGTACATGTATACTTGCCTAGTTGTAAGAAAAAGCATGTGACGTCAGAAGAGTTGACAAAAAAATTTAGACTTACGTCATTTTGTCCGATGAAAAACAGAGGGTAATTACAAAAGAATGCAATGACTCTTTTGTTTAAACTGTTGCTATCCCTTTTCTAGTAAACTGAATGAGACAATCCTAAATTTTATGTAAACTCCACTGACGTCACAAGCTTCTCCTTACGATGAGGCAAGTGCACTTTTACCTGACTGTTGTAATTTCACTTCAAAATAAGCTTTGTCTTGAACGATAGGTGCATTTGCAAGCGCCGCTCCACCACCGCATATTCTGTGTCCGTTCTTAACGATAACCACCTCGTTACCTATCGATACGTTAACAGATGAGAATATATATATCAATGGACTGATGGAAGTAGTTAATACACACCCATATGGCTCGTGTCGAGGATGACGTCATCGCGGTGTTGCCGAGGTGCCGCCATCGGTTCAGAGAAACCGGTGCCATTCAGACAGCGACGAATGCAATAGAAACACGAAGTCATTTTAACACCTGTTTATTATTGAGACTCGATGTAAAAAGTTCATTAGATCGAAAATACGATATGTAAACGAGCCAAAACGACGACGATAGCCGCAGAAAGTAACGAATAAAATTATTCACAACACGGCTGCCATATTAGTTTTGTTACAGTGGTGCCAAATATCATTAAATAAATACAAAATTAATATTTATGGGCGGGAGATACCTTCTCCATATTAACGTATTGACGCAGACGCTTTGTTAATGCTGCATGTAATGGGTGAACTAGTATGGCATCTTCTTGATAGGTTAAGTGAATTGACACCATATTGGGTTCACTTTAGTAAACAAATTTAGTTTCATATATTTTGCGTCATGTTGATCTCTTGTTTTATAAATATTTATGTGAATATAAATAAATTTTGTATTGTTTTAGATCATCTTATAAACGAGAAATGCATGTTTTATAATTGTATTTTTTTTCATTTTAGAAATTACATTTTTTAAATCTATTTTATTAGGTTTAGTTGGTTACACTTATCTAAGTGACTAATATGGTATTAGTCGTCAAAAAATATTAGTGACTATTACAGATTGTACTTGTCAGGTGCTGCCATCATGCGGTTGCTATGTAGTCGTGGAATTTTGTTTTTCTGCAAATTACGGTTTATTTTTATCACGTGTTTGATTTTAGCGGGAAAATTTGGTTGGTACAAGAATGCGGAAAATCTCTTATAGTATTGTGGAAATTCATATAACCGAACTTAAAAGCTGTGTAATTACTTATAAATCAATATTTAAAGAAGTTTTGAAGAAGTTGCGGAATTTTATTTCTTGGTTTATGTTTAGTTTACAAAAAAAAAAAAACTACGGAATCTCATTGAAGGTTAAAGGTAGGAGAACTTTCATCATTCGTTTTTACATTCATTTTGACGTTGCGGATTTTTTTTTTAAAATTGGGTTTTGGAAGCTGTGGAATGTTGTAATGTGTTTACAGAGTGTGGAATTGATTTTTGTTTTCTTTGTTTTGTCATATATCTAAAAGAGTCTAAAGGAATCTGTTATTTTACTCTTGTCACATCCGGCCTATTCACCAATTTGAAATTATTTTAAAGCTAAATTAGTACTTGATATACATGTAGAAAAGGTTACTAGCATAGAGAGGCTAAGAGAACAGCAACATTTGTTAAAGGTAAATACGCTCGTACATATTACATATGCATTCTTGACAGTTGTAATCCCTCATGAACTTCGGTAAGAATCACTAGCAAGTCGTTGAGCAGAGCAAAGCCTTGCCCTTCTTGAACGCTTTTCTAGTTGCCAGTGGCGTAACACGGTCGAAAAAGCGTCGACCGATCCCGGTTGGTTAGGATCCGGCAAAGAACGTCGGCAACCCGGTGCCCACTTTTGGTCACCGTGGGCAAAACTTACCGAATGTGGTCAAAAGTGGCCACGGGAGCCATACGTTGAGAACGGTAAAAAAAGTTACGCCCCAGGGGAGTAAACCCGTGATCATATTATGACTTGGTTGCGCCCCCTGGGGCACTCCCCTGCTGCTTAAAAAGTTGAAACAATATGCCCCCCTTTGAACCCCCCCCCCTCCCAAATTGCGCCCTTCAACCCTCCTGCCACACACAGTCATTTAGAAATTGGGACGAACACAAATTGGCTCCGCCCTTTTTATGACGACTGGCAACTTCTAATTGGTTTGTTGTGTGGTTCGACGTCGTCAGACTACATAACCAACCAATTAGAAGTTGTGTTCGTCATAAAAAGGGCGGAGCCAACTTGTGTTCGTCCCGATTTCTAAATGCCTGTCCTGCCACGGGTGTTACGGGTTCCCAGCTATGCCACTGCGACCGTTGCAGAGAACAGAGCATTGTTTATATGGTATGTTTGCAAACAAAATCCCCGTATAAATAGACATGGCCATCCAATGCTTATTGAAAAAATTAAAAGCTAGAACTAATGCATATTTGTGGTCTTTCTTTCCAAATGTATTTCGAATATGGACTTTTCTTTAAAGCACATGGTTGGTTCTGTCTCAGAACGAATTTAAATTGATGATTAATTTATGTCTAAATGCCTTTCTGCCTGCCTTTCATAGCAGATTACGTTTTTTAATATTCACCTTACATTTGTGTTATTTATCCTTATTGCTGCCTTGAACCTGACCCCGTTTGTAATAATTAAAGCCAAGAGTTTGTATGCAGTGCACAAAATATAACCTATTGGGTATGTTGTGTGCGCCGTCTTTTTTGCACCACAGTAGCGATAAGTGGTTGAGCCCTACCACAAGTGGCGGCCTCCGCCTGTTTCTCTATGGTGACCAAAGGTCATGCTAAGCGACCCCCGGCACTGACACAGGCAATTAGAAAACGGGATAAACAGAATTTGGCCCCGCCCTTTTCATGACGAACGCAACTTCTAATTGGTTGGTTATGTAGTCTGACATCACATTCTCCGCCCTTTTCAACGTCGAACCACACAACAAACCAATTAGAAGTTGCCAGTCGTCATAAAAAAGGGCGGAGCCATCTTCTGTTCGTCCCGATTTCTAACTGCCTGTGTAGGCCATCGGTTTCATATTATGGCTTTCTTGAGCCACCTTCAATGGTACATGTGAACCAAACCTACGTCAACTAGGTTCAGTGGCGACATAAACTTGTCCGTGTGAAGCCACCCTTAGATTGAAGAGTATGTAGCTCTCGAAGAAGTCTCTTGACAATGCAGCAAAGTTCAAGTTCACATTCGGACGCAGACAAGAAATTAATCTCAACACAAGAATATAATTACTTGAAGCAAATTGACTTCCTTATGAGAGTGAAGAATTTAATATTTTAAATGTAAAGAATAAGGTGAGGGTAAAAATTAAAAGGGGATAAAAAAAAGCAGAGGACAGAGACCTCCTGAGTATGGAGTGATTGAGGGAGAGAGAGAGAGAGGGTAGAAAGGTCATTCAGAATATAACACACACACATAACGGATCCTATAAAGTGGAGATCTTTCAAAGTAAAAACGTCAGATTGAAGAAAAAAAAAAGCTGATGACACCGGAATTAACTCAGGTGAGAATTACATTTCTGTTTTTTTTCTCTCAAACATTTGGTTTCTGTTTATTAATTCCAATAAATTAAGCCTAATTGACAAAAACAAAATATCGGTTTAAACTGAAGAAGATAATTTATGAACAGCTGGTTTTCGACCTCCTTGTGTGTCAGGAGCAAAATTAAGAGAAAAAAAAAACAAACTCGAAAAGTGTTTTAGAAACTAGAAGTTTAACTCAATCACTTAAGATACTTATTTTTATGTTGTTTGTTATTTTTTAAAATACACTTTTTATAGGCCAATATTAAAAATTATCTGCCTAAAGTTGGGTCGTTTTCAAACTAACATAAAAAGTTCATTTTAAAAGATAAACAACATGAAATTATTCTTAGTGATTGAACTACCCTTCTGGAATTTAAAACACTTTAAAGTTTCTTTTAATTAAGCTCCTGAAAGAGAGATTAACCTGAGTTTTAGGCTTTTTTAAGGTTTGTAAAATTTGGACGCAAAAAAACGTCAAGGGAACTTTATTTAAAAACAACATTGTGAAAAAATTCAAATTTGTTTACAAAACTAGATTTGTCAAAGTTGATACCAAAAGTTTTTTTATGGGAAATATCTTAAAACATAAAACATTTTATAGTTCAGTTTGAAAATGACCCGTTTTTTTTGGGGGGGGGGGGGTTTCCATTGACATTTCATAAAAAGTTTCGCCTTTTGTTTCAAACTGTCATAAAAAGTTTATTTTAAAAGATATCATCATGAAAAAACTTTCAACATTATAGCCAACTATTCTAGTTTCTAAAACACTTTGAATTTTTTTTTGTGAATGTTTTTTTCTGAAAAACGTTTGCTTGAAAAATATAAATTTTGTCAAAATCGCGAGTGGGGGGAAGAATCCTCCTATAGAACATCCCGTGGAGACAAACGCAAAATAAATATCTATTCAGCCACCTTAAAGAAAATAAAACTGAAAAAAAGAGCTAAATTGCGTACAAACTAAACTAATTAAGCGTTAATCCAAGACGAAGATCCAAAACTAAATTGAAAGAAAATATTTTCATAGTTGAATTAGCTCTTATTCAGTTTAATGTCTACCGCTCTCGTTACGTTCATGCAGCTAATGCCACCGCATACACAACATTGCAGGAAAAAATGACGTCACCACCATGACATTATTTTGTACAACACAAAACGTCATTTTGATGTGATTTTTCTGTATGCGGTATGCGGTGCATTAGCTCTGCATGGTCGTAACCAGAGCATTTTCTTTTCGAATTAATTATGTTAGTTATTTCTGCACTTTCTAATTAAAAAAACAAGTCCTATCATAAAGTAAAACGAAATGTTTTTGTTTGTTTTTAATTATATGTTAATTGTTTAAAATTTTAATTCCAATTTGCAAATATTTTATTTGATGTAGATAATAAATAAACAAAGAAAAGAAAAATGCCGCGTTTCAATCATTTTCTTTTCGTATGTTTTGCATTGCTTGCAACATCGTTGTATTCTACTACTTGTAATGCAAATGCAATTTCGAACCCACTTGACCAACACCTCAGTGTTGTTTCCGAGTTGAATAACTCCGCTTCACTCAATCACGTGAACAAAATGAACTTAACCAGCAATGATGATGATGACGGCGGTGATGATGATGATGATGATGATGATGATGATGATGGTCAAGAGCTACATGAGGTGGATAATGTTGAGGAGGAAGATGAGGACGGTCAAGATCTTGACAACATTGATGATGATGGTCGTTCTGTAAGCGATTCAAGAGCCAGACGTCCAGGTAACCAGGGTGGTAAACGGAAGAGACCTAAACGATGCCGTGGACCAAATAGAAGGCCGGGCTGTAGGAGGAGGAGAAGACCCAATCAGGGACAAAGGAAAAGGAAGGGGAACAAGAAGAAGAAGAATCAATCCAAAAGTGTCAGCACCACTTCACCTTCAGTATGAATATGAAGCATAATTTATTACAATTTAATTAATTATTCAAAGTAGCAAATAATGAGTTTTATTTATTTGTAAATTGTTATTTAATAAAGATTATTTTAAAATAATTGTTGTCTGATTATGATTATGATGATGATGATCTTGATGATGATGCCGACGGCGGCGGGTCTCTGTACTTCCACTTTACAATTACAATTGCAAAAAGTACTCTGCTAGCAGCCAAATAGGCCTATGGCTGAGGGACATAAAAGTCCTCATGCAGCTTTAAGCATTGTCAAGCATACATAAAAAACAAAATGAATATACAAATGTCAATCTCACAAAACAAAATTATCCCCATTCACCACTTCCTCAGGAAGACAGTTCCATTGTCTTACAATGTACAGCAAGGTATGACAGCTATAAAATGATATATCTTAAGCAGTGACATCATAAAATATGACTATCTGTCAATTTTATGATGTTTTTTTGGTAATGAAGCCTCTGGATTTTGGGTAATACACCTGGTTGTTTATATTTTAAGAGTAAGGAGCAGCATATCTGAACTGGTAAAGGTTTTTAAAAAACCTTTAGTGCTTTAAGTTGAACCCAAATCGCCTTTATTATTAAAGATAGGATTTTCCTGTTTAGCATATTTGTTTTGTCAATGAGATATGAAGTTACATGCAAATACACGCAGTTAGAAATCGGGGAGAACTTCAGTTGGCTCCGCCCTTGTTATGACGAACGCAACTTCTAATTGGTTGGTTATGTAGTCTGACGTCACATGCGCCGCCCTTTTCAACGTCGAACCACACAACAAACCAATTAGAAGTTGCCAGTCATCATAACAAGGGCGGAGCCAACTGAAGTTCTCCCCGATTTCTAACTGCCTGTTATGCAAATTGTGCATCAAACTTCCTATTGTCAAAATGAAATGTTTTTGCATAAAAATGCATAATGATTATTGTAATGCATATTTTGGTATTTTTTTCAATAATTTTTTTAATGTTGCTATTTTTTTTTGTAAAAAAATCTAATATTGAGTTTTTAAATTTTTTAACCATAAAATAACTACGACATGGTCATTAAATCTTACTCCATTCGGAGTTACTCTTGTAAATTTTAGAAAAATTTGAAAAAAATTAGTCTTTTTTTTAAATTTTGTTAATGTTGATTGTTATTTACACAAAAAAAAATAGAAGACTTGGATAATTGTACCACTTTTTCTGCTCTTTTATCTTAAAGAAGTGGTAGCTGGGTCGCGCTAATTAATTTATAAATCAATGAAAGTATCTTAATTATAGACTGTCTTTTGAAGAAGAAGAAGAAAAAAGAGTAAAGGTATTTTTGTGTTTTTCTTCTTCTTTCTTTTATGTTAAGCTGGGTCGTAAACCCCACCCTATAATCTTTTTTTAATGACAAACCGAATTATATGTTTGAAGAGAAAGAAAGAGAGAAAGAAGAGTTGCCAAGGAACGAGGAAAAATTTCGACAACAAACCTCTGACACACACACAATTTGTTCATTAAAAACTGCAATTTCCAACAAACTCTTATCTCTAGAAAATATAGAATAATGAATGATGTATATTTTCATTTTGAATTTATTAACAACTTAAATAGGAATTTATATAATATTGAGCAAAAACATTAATAATTGTACATTGGAATAAAAGAAAAGCGTTCGATACAAGTTAATGAAAATTGAATTTTAATTACAATTTGGTGTAGTCATTTTGTAAAATGCAAAACCATTCGGTTTTTTCTCAGTATGTGGCACGAGAGCCAAATTTAATTAAATCTGCATTAATACGAATACGAGCTAATCTTAAGGTGGTTTTAATGTGTAAACGTCTCTCGAACGCTTGATTTTGTCTTTCAGATGCAAAATAAAGAGAAAACTTGAATGTGTTTTAGAAAAACAGGGCTGTAGTAAGAAAAAAAAAATTGTGGAGAGGCAAGTCTGCCAAAATACGCCCGGCCCCACCACCACCAAATAACAATGTATTACGTACGTATATACGAATTCCTTAAAACAAGAAATATTTCGGTGGAAATGGTTAATTTCATCAGCTTGTATTTGTTTTCAGCAAAGAAATGAAAAGCTACCAGTGTGTCAATTAAAAAAGAAAATTTGCCTAATTTTAAGAATTAATAATGTTGTGAATGTTTCACAAATTTACATGTTTTACGCCCCTTCAAGTGGCAGAGCTGGGGAGGTGGCATTTGCCCACTTACCCCCCAGATGCTACGGCCCTGTTTAGAAAGTAGAAGGGTAGCTCAATCACTTAAGGTTATGTTGATCTCTTTCAAAATAAGATTTTGTTATGAATTTGAAAATAAACTTTAAGCAGACAATGCTTAGGAGACGATATTTTTTAATTTTTGTCCATAAAAAGTTTATTTTGAAAGATACCAACATGAAAATGCACGTAAGTAATTGAGCTACCCTTCTACTTACTAAATTACTTCCTAGTTTCTTTTAATTTTTGCTTCTGAAAGGTGGAACAGTCATCGGAATATAACTTTCTATTAATGAAACAAAACCCTCTTAGGGGTCATTGCAGCAATTGTAATTCTAATAAGACATGCAATCCTGTTGGTTAGGTTAGATTAGGTATTTAATTTGTTCTCAGGTATCTCTCCTTTTTGTCAATTGAGGTTATGATTGGCGGAAATGGATACCAACCTCGAAAACTTTCCTTAAAAAACTACAAGAATGTATTTTGGTAAATACATCTGTTGACATAAGTTAGAATTAAATCACTGACCATTTTTTTCTTCTTCTCTTAAATCATGTGTTCTGATTCTTGAGAGAACTTCACCTTGCCCTTATAATTCTCATTGATGTCTTACATAAAAAAATGACATTTTCAAATACATAAGAGGAAGTTTCTCAATTGTAATAAAATAGTTCATTATATTTAAGTACGTTATAAATAGATGTGGCTATTCAAAAAAGTTTCTAATAAATTTCCAACTTATTCTTGAGGTAGTGCTTGTTGCTTGTGGATGAATGATCTCCAGTCTCCTTATAACTTAAACAGTTTAAAAGTTGTTTGTTGTTGTTTTGTTTATTATTTTTTTTTTGTTTTTTTAAAAAAAAGTATGAAACAAACAACTAAATTGTCTTCTTCTTCAGTTCTGTTTTTATTTGTTTTAATTGTGGTTTTGTCTCACGGTTGGACTGAAGTTTTAAATGTCAATACAGAAGATGGTCTAAGTATTGAGGATGGTGGTGAATTTGCAAGTGAAGTGCAAGAAATAGAAGAATTAACAACATCAATGGGGCCACCACCACCTTATAATTACGAAGAAGAACATCAAGGCATCGAAAAGGAATTTGACGAGAATGATGAAGGAGAAGGTGGAGGACAAGGTGGAGGTGGAGGAGAAGGAGGAGGAAGAAGATCATCATCATCATCATCAAATGATGCTCGTGTCATCAGTGAAGCAATCGAAGAGCAATTGGAAAGTAGATCAGCAAAAGGTGGTTTCAGAAAATTTCGACTCAAAAGATTACGTCGGAAAAATAAACAGTATCAGATGTTAAGAATGAAAAAGTTGCGACGAAGAAGACTGAGAATCAGGCATAAATTAAAACAAGGGAAGTGTTTCCTTACCCTGGGAAATTGTCTGCTACTAGTGGAGTCAATGGACACAGTGGACAGCACACAGCAGCCATCACTCAAAAACGAAAAGCAAATCAAATATTCGATATTACAATTAAATTGACTTTTTGTACACTGTGTATAATAATTAATTATGGTTAAAAAAGTTTTAGAATAATCCAAGTAAATCTTTTTTTTTGTCAAAATCATTATATTGATATCACCGTAAGGCCTCGTTTCCACTGGGGCGAAAATTTGATCTGTTTATAAAATATCAACTGGTAAAAAATAGAACAAACGTGGCTGCCGCCTATGCTAGTGAATAGGCGGGAGCTACGGTTGTTCTATTTTTCACCAGTTGAAATTTTCAAACAGCTGAAATTTTTATTCCCAATGGAAACTAGGCTTCAAGGTGGAAGTCGATATGGACGTTTTTGCAAAAGCGCGCGTGTATTCATCTATACATAATTGAATATCCTTAACTAGAATCCATATAATTGAAGTAAACAATTAACTTGAATGTATTTAATTAGCTCAAGTGCAGACTAATTAATACCTTGTACACACATGAGCTAAAAGAATTCAAGTTAAATGTGTTCAGGTGAATTATACGGAATCCAGCTAAGGACGTAAACCCAAATAAATTAATATTTTAAATTGAAATACTAAATCAATAGTTTTTATAATATATATTATATTTATGTATTAAGGCAATATTTTGAGATTATTAACTGAATAAATTGAATTCGACATATTGTTCATTTGCCCTTCACAGGGCTCTGTAGAACGTGTTTAATATTTAAATGCATTTAACAGTGTATGTGTGTAGAAGGTATTATACATGTATACCCTTGTCTACACTTGCATAGTTAAACGTATTTAAGTTATAAGTATGTATAATGTTTGTGATGAAGAGTTGCTATTGCATTTAGCTACAAATTTATTAAAGAACTTTAAGGTAATTCTAATTATTATTGTTATCCCCTCATAGAAATTGTCAATTATTAGAAGCGCCTTTACCTGAATAAATATGTTTATTATGTGTCTGTGTTTGTTATGTGTAGACGGATTGTAATTAACTGAAGGCATTCGATAAAAGATGAGTAATTTGAATGGTTAAGTGAATGAATTTAGCCAATCGTCTGCTCTTTATATCCTCAGTAGGATGCCATTTTGAGTAAATATTTACATTGTTGAAGCGTCTTCTTTCCTATTTTGTGTATTATTATCTTATTGCAATTATGTGTTGGAGAAATCTGCTATATTAATAAGCATATTGGGATGGGTGTAGAATAGAAGGCAAAATGACGCACTGGTGGTCCAGTGACCAAGTGGTGAACATGCAGTTTGAAACACACCACGACAATGTTGAACAGTGTTAAATATACATGGAAACACAGGGTGAGCAGGTAAGCCAACCGCACGGCCCACGTAGCACAAAAGCAGGTATGCCTGGTGAGACTCCAAGAAAAGTTCACCAGATTCAGCATACAAGCTATCCACCGAGTCCTTCCTTGCATATAGCTTAGTATTAAGGATGCCCGATTCTGATTCAATTAGTTTCAATTAATCTTTTAATTTGAATCTATTTTAAAGCTTCCAATTAACCGTATGAACCCATTTAAAAACCTATATGATTCTTCATTCGATTTTTGTACTAGCTTTTATTTAACTTGACATGACTGTTGTCCGTTTGCAAGGACTACTATTTTTCCTATTTTAACCAACATTCCAAATGACCTAGAGAGCTGAAATTTTGTACACAGCAGCCTCTACTAGTGCGACATATTAATATATCAAATTTTGACGGTGATTTAATTAAAAAATAATCTAATTAGAAAATCGAATTTGGTATTTTTTCCTTCCCCTATTTTAATCGCAGTCGAAATGTAATCATTCGATTTCATTCTTAATAATCGATTCTTCAATGACTTTTGGTCATTTCCTAGTTTTATGGCATATTTAGTTTTAAAAACCTGACGCGTTTTAATGGTGCCACCCATTAATCTATATCTAGGCTTGAACCTAGTTAGAAAACAAAAGAAATACAGAAAAAGAATTCTATGTTCACTGAAGTGTCAGTAATAAATGTTTGGATAGCTGAGTCTTATTGATCCTTATCTAAATAAAAAATAACCCGTCTTCGTTCGATGTGTGGAAAGAAAGAACCGAGTTGTGTGTATCACTCACTCCTCCACTTCACCACAAACGTCTCTTTTTTTTCACCCCCGCACACCTCATCTTCTTCTTCTTCTCCAAATGAAATAATATAAAAGGAGGAGAAACTTTTTATTTTTCTCCTTCTATGTGTAATTGTGCAACCATGTCAAAACAGACACAGAAAAACACATTTTTGTACATAAAGAAACACATAGCCTCCTCCTCCATTCTATGGAGGTTTAGATATTAACGGTGTTCATTGGGCCAAAGCGATTTTTTTTGTTCATTCGTCCATCGAATATATCTAAATCTATATCTCTCTTGTACAGTATGTCTCATAACCAGCACCTTCAGATTATAAACAAAATTGAAAGAAGTGAATCGTATATATTGAAATACTCAAGATATTCAGACTTGAATTCAGTGTCTCAGAAGTAAACAGTGTTGTCACATTTTTCATCTTGTCAAGTTCTATCTGCCGCAAGATGGTGGCATACCGTGTTAAGTCCTCAGAGGAAATGATGAAGAGAAATTTTGGTTTGGTGACTTAACGCTGTTTACCTCTGAGACACTGAATTGACTGTTAGGAACATATCAAAATGATGTTATTAAAGAAATGAAACAAATTTTTAAATAATTAAAAAAGGTTAATAATTTTTTATTAATTTTGTTTTGCTTTAAATCTAATAACTTTTTAAATGAAATTCAATTTGATATGTTGTTAATAATTACCTCAACTTTCAAATGTTTACCTTTTATTGTTTCTTAGATATTCTATTTTAAACAACATGCTTTGTCACTAAAGCTTATACAGTATTCTAAGTTATACTGTATGAGTGTGTGTATCCGTATACATAGCGTGTGTGTTGCAGGGTTGTTAGATATATATCAAGCGATATATATCAGTGTATATATCATGATATATCAGTAATAGATATCATGATATATATCCAAATTTTAGTTTTATTTTACACGGTGTAAATGACACTACATAGGATTTTGCCAATTTGTTTCACAGGCCGACCACTCATCATGACCTCTTATCTATGCTATTCACTGTCGCAGGTCATGTTTTATTAGCCTCATATATCGGTTAGCTGCAAAATTGGTTGCTACTTTCAAATCACTCAATAAGGTTCCAAACCGAAAAGCCGTCCAAGGGCCTATGCTGGCTTCGATGGGTTCAGTTTGTCATTTTGTTACAGTATTCTAGAACTAGCTAGACATAGTAAACTAAGGGCAGTATATATGCAAATTTAAAAATCACATTGGCTTTTAGAGTGATGGCCATATTGACTGAATTATAATGAATACGGTCATTGGCATATATTTCAACAAATTTCTGTTAAATCTTTCTAAAATGTCAATATAATATATAATATATCAATGTTATTTTACTGTCTTAAATTCTTAATGTGTGCAAAATTTTAAATTTGATTTTCTGGTTCTGACATGATTCGAAATATTCATAACAGGTAGACATAAAAGTAGATTGAAAAGTGAATTTGAGTAAGACAGCAGTGGTGAATAACTGTGGTGAAATGTGAAAAATATTTTTTGATATATAAAAAAATATAAAAAAATCCAATATTTTGATATTTCCCAAAAAATCATGATATTTTCCAAAAAATCATGATATTTTCCAAAAAATCATGATATTTTCCAAAAAATCATGATATTTTCCAAAAAATCATGATATTTTCCAAAAAATCATGATATTTTCTAAAAAATCATGATATTTTCTAAAAAATCATGATATTTTCTAAAAAAGCATGATATTTTCTAAAAAATCATGATATTTTCTAAAAAATCATGATATTTTCTAAAAAATCATGATATTTTCTAAAAAATCATGATATTTTCTAAAAAATCATGATATTTTCTAAAAAATCATGATATTTTCTAAAAAATCATGATATTTTCTAAAAAATCATGATATTTTCTAAAAAATCATGATATTTTCTAAAAAATCATGATATTTTCTAAAAAATCATGATATTTTCTAAAAAATCATGATATTTTCTAAAAAATCATGATATTTTCTAAAAAATCATGATATTTTCTAAAAAATCATGATATTTTCTAAAAAAATCATGATATTTTCTAAAAAATCATGATATTTTCTAAAAAATCATGATATTTTCTAAAAAATCATGATATTTTCTAAAAAATCATGATATTTTCTAAAAAATCATGATATTTTCTAAAAAATCATGATATTTTCTAAAAAATCATGATATTTTCTAAAAAATCATGATATTTTCTAAAAAATCATGATATTTTCTAAAAAATCATGATATTTTCTAAAAAATCATGATATTTTCTAAAAAATCATGATATTTTCTAAAAAATCATGATATTTTCCAAAAAATCATGATATTTTCCAACACTGGTGTGTTGAAATGCTGACAATTTTATTACATGTTAAGATTTTTGAGGCGATTTTCTTCAAGAAAGGAACTTTTTTCTTTCTCCCTCTAAACACAATAAAAAAAAACATTTTTATGAAGTGTTCCTTATGCCTTGTTTCCACTGTGGCGAAAATTTGTACTCGGTGAAAATTTCAACTGTTGAAAAATAACAGTTTCCTATGGAGAAAATGTATTAATGCATTTCTATTAGCATGAGAAAATAAATTCGATATGGTGACTAATAACGTGGGCCCCGCTTATTCACTACCATGGGTTGGTTCATTATTTTAGGCCAATTGAACTGATTAAACCACATTCGTTGTATCGCTTTAACTAAACCATAAATTGCCGTTTTTGATCAATATTTACATCAAAACGGCGTTATTTTTTTGTAAAACCATAGTTAAATATATCCTACAACTAATTAAAATACATTAATTTACCTGAAATGATGAGAAATTGAAGAAAAATCGATGAAAAAAAACTCACCAAAAACGAAGCGAAAAGAAATATGGCGACTCCAAAACGCAAAAAGTACAAATGTTCACCAAAAAAAAAAGTTTCAACTAAAGCTGAAACAACTTAAACTTTTTTTAACCTTTTTTTTATCGAATATTTGTACTTTTTGGAATTGAGGGCGTTCTAATAGACATGTGCATTAGCACACTTGTCCATAGTAAACACTTGTTATTTTTAAAAAATTGAAATTTTCAACACGTTCAAATTTTCACCCCAATGGAAACAAGGCCTTAGAATCCTTTTATTAGGGTTGTTGAAACCCAGCTCAGGTTGAAATTCTTTTCTTGAATTTGGACTTTAGTCAATTGTTTTGTATAGTATGATTTCGAAATTTGAATGAAAAGGTATATTTTTAAGATAATAAATACCATGAAACTACTTAAAGAGACCTTTACCTCCAGAAATTTCTTGTCAAAATATTGTCAAGACGATTATATTGTCAATGATAACCAAAACGATTTTTAAAATTTAAAATATGTGATTAATATAATTTAAAAAATTAAAAATCAGTTGACTTGATGTAAATGGACTTTATCAGATAGATGCGCCACCAAACAACGGGCGTTGGCAACAAAACCCCCCAAAGTCTACTCCTCTACTTGAATTCTGATCTGTTGCAATTACCTCACATTACTTTCATTTCAAAGTACTATGGATTTAATATTTGAATTATTCCCCACATGGAAGGTTGTATTCAGTTGAATATGAATAGGGAATACTTATATATTTCATTAAGGAATTCTGGAAATGTGAAGTGACAACCTTTGCCACAAAAATGGGGGGAGGGGAGAATTTCGTTTTTGGAAATTTAAAACGGCGTCGTTTGGTGACTCAGGAAAGTCACTTAATTTTTAAGAGCCTATATGTGTGACGCCATTTTGAATATTAGCAGATGACAATTATAGTTCCACTTTTCGCCGTTTAGTGGCGCCCCACAGCTAAGCCATTGAAACCAATGAGAAAGAGAAATTCCTATTTTAAAAATACATGGTTCAGGCAAATGTTTTGTTTTCTGCAACGAAAATTGTTATTTTCAAAATTCAAATTGCAATATGTACATAACAATATTGCTCATCTAGTGATACATTGGTACAAATTTATAATTAGTTTTTCTATTTTTAATTTCATTTTAAAATCTCGTATTTTTTTAGCTCATGTTAAATCCCATTGGCGACAAACGCTCCTCCGTTTATACATTTTATAGGATCTAAATTTCCCACTAACCATAAGTTTCATGATACCCTAAAATTTGACCACTAATTGTATACGATTCAAATTACTCACCATTGTAGATCAAAAGTTGCTCTTCCTTTTTTCAGTAGTGCATATTTACCCAAAAAAGAGTCGTTATTAAAATATACCCACTTTTATCCATCGATAAGAGAGAAAATGGGGGACAAAAGTGTATCAAAATTGATTTTTTTGCCACATGTTGACGTCACAGCTACAGAAGCGCCTACATACGAAGATATTTGTAAGCTTTTTTCACTGTAGGCTCTTCAGTTTTTTGATGGTTTTATTGACTTATTTTAAAATTTAAAAATCGTTTTGACAATATATGACATTATTTTGAAAAAAAAATTCTGGAGGTAATTTGGTCTCTTTAATTGGCTTACAGCTGTGACTTCCAAAGGTTGTGGCCGTGAGTTTTTCTAATTTTGGAATGGATCTTTTCTTTTCTCCACGTTTTTTTTTATTACGAGTTCGATTAAATGAACTTTTGATTATCGGAACTATTCATGGCCGACATTACTTCTGATAATCGAAGATCTACTGTAAATCAAAGCAAAGACCTAAAAGTTAACTTTTACTTTATATTTTCAACAGGTTTTTTTTGTCTAATTTAACAAAGTTTAAAATAACACCGAAAATGATAATCGTAATTTTTTAGACTGCTAAAAAAATGTTTGTTTTGAAAGGTTTCATAAGGAAAAATACCTTTAGGCCGTTACTTACTACTATGATTTCAAACAAGCTTTATTTACACAGCTTAAAAAAAGCAAAGTTTAAACAAAGCTGAAGTTTGGAAATTTTCCCCATAGACTCACTAAGAAGAAAAAAAAAACTTAAGTCTTGATGTTTTTTTAAAAAAATTAAACAATGTTTTATAAAGTGGAGGTAAAAGCAAGTTAACTCTAGACTTAGCATTTTTGTAATATTTACAAGTTTTAAGTTTAGCTTTATTAGATTACAGTGTGGGGGAAAGGGTGGGTTAATCTTCAAATTTATGTATATGGACAACATTTTCTTGGATCTTCTTGTATTTATGAGGTTATTATAGTGTAGTATATATAACAATTGAGATAACAACAAAAAAAAACTAATAGAGAGTAGCTATTGTAGCATTAATAAATAGACTACTACTGTTTCAGTTGATTGGCTCATTTCATTTTTATTACTTATTTCTATTGAGCGTGGTATGGGGGAGTGTAGGGGGTGTTAGGGTGGGGGGTGTCTAATGGTGATAATATCAAAGGCATTTCAAATATCAAAGGCATTTTCATTGCTTTGATTAAGTTAGAACTTTTCACATAGAACAACGATCTCTAAACATGAACATGAAATATATGATAAATGTCAGTTTTTCTTTTTGCATCACTGAACAATCTTCATCTATATAAACATCTTTTCTCATTGTGTTTCTTTCGATTGTTTTGTTAAGAAAGCAATATTTTTTTTTCTATATGTCATCTATTGGTCAATCAAAAAAAATGCGTTTCTCAGATTTATGACTTAAGGCTAATAACAAATCGTGTAGATTATTACCAAATATCGTCTTAACAATTCTGATAAATAGAAACACAAATTGTGAACAAATAAAGAAATAACGTTGGACGGCCCCTTAATGGCAGGCAATCACTGCTAACATCTTGTCATATACATGTAAAGCAAGCATGTCTAACTCGCGGCCCATAACGAATATCTTTGCGGCCCAGTCCCTGTCAGATCTAGGATTACTGACATTCAACTTGGGTCAGTTTTGAAAGTCACTGCGAACAAGGTTTCCCCCGAAGTAGGAAAGATTGTAGCAGAGAAGAGATGCCAAGTGTCACAGGAAGAAAACATTAATTTTACCGGTGTCCTTGTACTTTTCGAAATAAACCTACGTTTCTAAAAAAAAATTGAAGTTTTTTTTGCGGCCCACATAAACTTAGACAGTGTTAATTTGGCCCGTCTTGTTATCATTTTGAGTTTGACATGCTTGATGTAAAGTATTGATTTCTAGAACACTTGAAAACACTAGAAGAAATTAAACGTACGTAATAATTTTATAAACTAGAAGAGGTAAATTGTAAATAGTTTATTTTTAAACATATATTTTATGAAAGTAATTCGTTTTACGTTACCTCTGACCTCATTATAATAATATTTGTCCAAAATCTTCAGGTGTTTTTTAATTTCTATGTTGGTGATAGCTTTGTGCAGAAGTGTCACTATAGTTATTCTTACCACCATTAACGATGATTCGGTTAACAATGTGATTTCTATAAGCGCTTTTGTAAACATTTTACTTTATTTTTAGTATATATGACGCTTCCATTTGGTGTAATTGTCCATTACACGAAACGTAGGTCCATTTCGCGAAATGAACATAAATTGGCCTGATGCAAAACGCGAAATGGACCTACGTTTCGTGTAATGGACAATTACACCAAATGGATGTACAATGTACATATGTATACATATATTATTTCAGTTTGAAAATGTCAATTTAAGAAATTCACGTTGACAAACTTTCTTAAAAATAGAAAACTTTTAGTCTTTTTTTTTAATAAATAAAATGTTTTATTTTTAGAGGTAGGAAAATAAGTAAAAACTCTAGCAAAAATACTATTCCAGAGTGGTGGATATTTATCGTTGTATAATGTCTCTAAAGTAGTTGTATTAAAGTTAACAACAGTTGAACAGTAAAATATTTAACTTTTTCCACGTAAAAATGACATTATAATTCAATCCAACTGAGTACACCTTCAATCAGCTCGAGAGCCATGTGGCATGGCGGGAGGGGAATAATTTTCAGTCATAAATAATTGTCATTTAGACAAAGTTTAGACACCATCATCATCAAATGGAATTCGTCCTAAAACAGAACTACATTTATGTACTGGAAGAGAATTTTATAGTCGAAATACATTTTGGAAAGACAGACCACAAATATACATCTGATGTTCTAGCTCTCATTAATTTAATTGGTTTCGAATGGTCAATTTCTACTTATGAATATATTTCTTGTAAACCATACCATCTAACAATGCCCCGTTCTATGGCAACTGGCAAACATTCAAAAAAGGGGCAAGGCTTTGCTCAGCTCTTACAGCTTGACAATGAATCCAACTTAAATTCCCATTGCATCAAGCAGTGGTGCACAAGATGGTCCACTAAAGCGCGCGAGATCTGTATTCAATTGATATTTATTCAATCTTATTGCTAATTCTGCAAGTAATTTGTGAAAAAAAAACAGCAAAAGAACTTACTGCTGTAGTGGATTTTCCATGTTAAAATCTCGTCTGTCTCAGAGAGTGTGCTGAACAGCAAAATGGCGGTTGTCAGTTAATCTGGGAGTGCGTGCTACGTTTGTTTTTAGTCAGATAGGCGTACGCGATCAAAAACGTTTGATGACCACTGGCATACTGGGGTTTAGAAGTTTAAAAATTATTCTTTATTCTGACACTTCATATATATAGACATCTCCCACTAATGTATATTTTAACGAAACTTAGTCAAAAGTTGACCAAACGTCATTTTATGATTCTAGTTAACTGTACTTAATTCAAAATTCATACATACATTGTATATATAAAGAAAAAGTAAGCAAAGTTCATTTGTGTGTTAAAAATTGATCATTTTTATGCATTATGGATGTCAATTTCTTGCACTTTTTTTTTGTAACTTTTATTTCAGCTAAAAACGAAGAAGAACATTTAAATATTTAATGCGTTTTTCCATCGCCTGTATTTACAAAGGTTAACCTTAATGTAAAAGCCCATTTTCTCCTCCCTCCATTTCAAAGAAGTGAACAAACAGATTTTTTTTGCACCTTTTTTTTCCCTCAGTCATCATTTATATTGCATTAATGCAGACCCGTACTTAATATTGTCTGCTTCTTGTGTTTTTATATTTTTTCATTGCTTAAATTATGGATTTCCAATAACACTTTTACAATAGTTTAATATATTTTTTTTTTCGTTTGTGAAGTTTTGTTATTCGATCGAATAATATAAAGACAATAATGTTAGTTTTTTTTTTCTCTGCATTTACAAAAATAATGGCTTCGAGGTATCAAGAGGTTAGAATTCGTTATTGAATTACCCAGGGCGGTCAGAAAGGTGGAATGGAAGAAAAAAGTTTTTTGGATGAAAAGTATTTTTTAAAATTAACTTTGATGAGCCATTAGTGAAAATATTTTGACAAAAATATCAAGAATTATTTGATAAGTTAATTTGAATTAGAATTTTTTAAATTTAAACAGCAAAAAAAATGCATATATTCTACATTGCAAGAATTAGAAGAAAGAAAAAAAAAATCAAGATTGAAACTTTGTATTGATTCTAATAGATGGCAGCAGTATCTGCGCTTTTTCTTGAGTTACAAAAACGAGAGGGATGTTTCTATTAGGACAGTGTTTCTCATACTTTCCCCAATAGCGGACCACTAGAGAATTTGTTAATGCTGATGCAGACCACCAGCCTTAAAAAGGCTTTTCCTGCACAGACGCTGGCGCAAGTGACGGGGCACAATTTCTCATATTTAGAGGCACAGTGGCAATTATTTCAGAGAGTTATTGTTGACTTAGTAAACTAGAAATCTGGTTTTTTGTTAATTTCCATTTTGACTGTTGGAGGGTTCAAATATTTTTTCTGTGTATTCCCATCTATGGACCAAATGGCACATGGCCACGGACCACCAATGGTCCACAGTTTGAAAAACACTGTACAGCAAGCATGTCAAACTCAAAGGCTAACACGGGCCAAACAAACAAGGTCTAAGTTTATGTGGGCCGCAAAAAAACAAAAAAATCAATTTTTTTTTATAGAAACGTAGGTTTATTTCGAAAAGTACTGACTTATAAAAAAGAACAAGGAAAACGGTAAAATTAATGTTTTCTTCCTGTGACACTTGGCATCTCTTCTTCTCTGCTACAATCTTTCCTACTTGGGTGGGGGGGGGGAAATGTTGTTTGCAGTGATTACTTTCAAAACTGACCCAAGTTGAATGTGAAGTAATCCTGGATCCGACAGGGGCCGGGCCGCAAAGATATTCGTTGTGGGCCGCGAGTTTGACATGCTTGCTGTACAGTATTAATATGGTTAATTATCATTTGATTCCAAAATGAAATCCTATGCAATAACACACATGCCACTCAGAAGTGTACATGTTGTATATTGTGATGTTAGTAGTAATCTATGGATTTATTTTTGTTGATGTAAATTGTTATTTTTACCTATCACAGCCTCACCCTGTATAATATGGTTTTTTTTAAATATCACTGAAAGGGAGGGTAGGGGAGGAGGGCGTGTCATCACGTGCAGTGTGGTCATTTCTGAGTGTTAAACATGGCTTAGCATTTGATAGCAGTAATTCTTATGACAGTAGGGCCCAACTTCAAGAAGGGCAACTGCAATTTAGACCCTCTAATCAGAGTACCAACCAGCATAGAAAAACCCAGTTACTCAGGTACTCAATAAAATTGGAGTTTTCTAAGTGACAACCCTTTTCAGTGGGGTTCAAGTTGAAGTTTTAGAGTTAAATTTTCTTCTTGAATTTTACCATAGGTTTGCAATATTGTTTCTATTGTGTAAGGCGTTTGTGATGTGAGATAAAGAATTGATCTATGAGACTATGGTTTAATTTGCATAATAAAATGGCTATTAACATGTGGAAAATTGCACGCAAAAGTTTAAATCCATTGTATGATTGTTTATATTCTATGTAATCTTTTTTTCTTCTTCTTCTGAAACCTCTCTCTCTCTGTTTGTTCTATTAGAAATCTGACGTGATTTGTCAACATTTCTCGGTTTCCGCAAACATTATTTATGCATTTTACACACTTCACGGTCATTTTTAATTTATTATATTAACCAAACATCGATCAAAGGGATTGAGGGGTTGCTATGATTGAAATATTTTAATTTAATGAAAAAAAAATATATATAATTTTTCTATCATCATCATCTTATTGGTTTTTGTTTCACATTGATTTTTTTTTACTATATTTCGAAAGAGAAAGAGGAAGGATGTTCTGAAGATCGTAAATTAATTCGCCCACGCAGTTCAGACAAATATTTACATAATTTAGAACCTGCTTTGTTTTAAACGAAATTCAACATAGAAAGAAAACTCTACGTAGAAAGTTTTGTATTGCATCATCATGTTTTAAGGAATTTGTTTAGAATATGGAAAATGTTAGAGAAAGTTGAAGATGATTTATGAAAAACTGATTTTAAAGCGATTTAGTGGCAACGCTAACGACAAATTGAACGTGTGTTAGAAACTAGAACAGTCGCTGCATCACTTTCAAAGTAGGCCTACTATTGGCTTTGATTTTTGAATAATCTCACCTGGGCCCTGACATGTCGCTCTCTAGCTGATTGGAATGTTGTATTGAGTTGACTATTAATAAAAAATACATGTCTTTGATTAAGGAATTGTGGAAATGTGAGGTGACAACATTGGCAGCTGAGTAGAGATTTTTGTTAAAAAAATTTAAAATAATGTTGTTTGGTGACTTCTAAAAAGTCACTTCAGTTTTAGTTTTTTTATGATTTTAATGACTTATTTTACTTTAAAAAACTATTTTGGTAATAGGTGGGTAAGTTTTGATAATATTTCAACAACAAATTCTTAGGGGTTATGGTCTCTTTAGTAGTATTTTTTTTTTTCTTCTCAAAGTTTGGCCATTTTTAAACCGACGCAAAAAGATTATTTAAAAAAATATCAATATGAAAATTTCTTGAGTGAATGAATGGTCTTACCATTCTAGTTACTAAAACACTTTCAAGTTTCTATTAATTTTGCTATAATTGAGAAGACCCGACGCGCTAAGAGGTATAAGTGTAATGTTTATAAGTGGGCTTTATCACATTTTGATTGACAAGAGATTTGATTGACTAGAGAAATAAATGAAAAAGCTGAGCACTTTTAAATTAAAGAATCAAAACGTATAACTATCATATTGGTGGTATATACATGTATATGGAACTTATCGTAATTTGATCATTATTTTTGTTACCTATACTCCTTGGCTTCTAGTGTCTTCAATTTAAAGTGTTTTAGAAACTAGAAGAGTAAATGAACGAATCTATGCAAATAAAAATTGCATATACATTAAAATCACAAATGTATTACGCTAGTAATAGATACAACTTCCTGTCAAAAATGTATTTTAAAAAAAAAGAATTAAATGAAGTTATGGGGAAAATTTCCAATGTGCATTTTTATTTTGGACTTTAAACTGATTGTGTTATTTTTAAACAGCCATCAAAATGTTATTTTAAAAATATCAGTATAAATGATTAAAAACTTGAATATTTTCTAGAAACTAGAGGAGTAGCTACAGGCATCTGTAGACACAAATATGAATACGAAAATAATGATTGAGCTACCCTTCTAGTTTCTTAAACACTTTCTAGTTTGTACTAATGTTATTTTTGAAAAATATAACGAGCAGAGTTCGAAAATCGACTGTTCATAATTAATTAAATCATAATTAATAGTGTTTGAAGTAACTTGTTCAAATGTGGACACCCTGTATAATAAAGCCACTCTCCTAAGTTGCCGCTACGTGGCGCTAGTAATATTCAAACTGCTATAAAACGAATTGACTGGCTACGCGATCAAGCATCCGAATAAACGAGAAGTAGTCATTCGGTTTGTGATTGAGGATGTCGCCGTCATCTCCGCGTAGTTTTTACCTGAGGATGTTGCCTCAGATGCCATCACCACAGCCGAATAACAGACGGCAAGTACCGTCATCGTCTTTATCGACGACGACGATGATGATGATGGGTGGGAGTGGCGAGAGTAATAATAATAAACGAAGGAAACGTTATTCTCCTTATTCTTCTGATAATTATTCGTCGTCGCGTTCAGTGTTTTTACGTGGAGAAGGCGGCGGAGGAGGAGGATCGCCGCCGATGACGACCAATTGGTTTTTATTAATGTACGCGTTTCCCGCGCTTGTGTCCATCATTTGTTATCTGAATTCCCTGAGTGGCGATTTCGTTCACGATGACATCATGGCCGTGACAACCAATAGAGACGTGCTCGGCGGTGAAACTTTCATCGTCGACGTGTTTCGTAATGATTTCTGGGGGAAACCGATGAGTGACAACACGAGCCACAAATCTTACAGGCCGCTCACCATCCTCACATTCAGGTAAATCATTCCGAAATTTCTATCTCTTTTTTTGACTTTTTTTTTTTGTTTTCTGTCTTTTTATGTAAAGAGCGTTTTCCCGCCAAAATGAACCAACACCGATTTATCATCTTCACTTGCCCGCCAAACGTATCTCTTGTTTAGGGCCCCGTGAACTTTTGAAAGGGCGGCCCTCCCCCTTCACCACCTCGTACATTTCTTGGAATTGAAAGGGTTCCAAAGACAAAGAGGGGGGGGGGGCGGTGTCGGTTCAACAAATCTAGGGCCGTAATTAAAAACGTTTTTCCGGTTCATGTTTTTTTTTTAAAAAAATAACCAAAGGCTTACCTTGAAATTTTATCTTATTTTAGATGATTTATGAACAACTGAGTTGCTTTCCTAACTCCTGATTATTTTTTCAGAGGTCAAAATGAAACGAATATTCAATGTGTTTAAGAAACTAGAAGGACAGGCTCATTTTCTTAAGGGTTTTTGTCAAAATAAGCTTTTTACGTGAGTTTGAAAAGCGTTATCTTTAATCAGATTTAACATTCGTGTTTATAAAACGTTTATTTTGAAAGATATCAACATGAAAATACACTTAAGTGATAGAGCTACCCTTCTAGTTTTTAAAACAGCTTCAAAATTTCACGTAATTTTTCTGTTTGAAAGACAGAATAATCAAGAGTTCGAAATTCAGCTGTTTGTAAACCATAACTAAATGACGTCTAGAAAATAAGTGTAACAAACCATTGTGGAAACGAATTAACTAATAAGGATCAAATATTGCTAATGTAGATGACGCTAAGGGTTGGAGGTAGAGGCTAGCAACTCTTCTAAGTAATGTGGTTAGCGGCTGGTAACTTGGTCTCCCGCAAGAAGCGCCAGCACACTTAGAACTTTAACCTTAGTAAAACTGGCCGTGGAAGATGTTCATTTTTATCTTTGGTGCGAAGCGCCTGCACCTTGCAGTACTCCCATTTTATTCTACTAAGAGCTAGCCTCCACCTCCAACCCTCATGGTCGTATGAAGGCGAGGCTGTCAATCATACAAGCAAATAAAGACATTAACACGCAGATGTTTGCTCCGCCTCTTTTATGAGGACAGGCAACTTCTAATTGGTTTGTTATTTGAGCTGACGTCACATGCCCCGCCCTTTTCCATTTCGGATTGGTCTGACGCTCATAAAAAGGCGAAGCAAACGTCTGCGTGTCCCTGTCTTTACATATCTGTGTCAGTTAAGACGCCAAGGGGCTAAAGGTCGGCTGATCAGGACGGCTTGAAAGGATTTTCTAGCTAAAATTTGAGGGCCAGTTACTAATTAACGTTCAATTAAAAATCTAAAATATAGCCTCGGTTTTATCTCAATCGACATTCTAATATATTGAATGTTGATTTTATTTTCGTGCTAAATGTGAACATGAATTTTTCTCTTCTTCAGTTGAGTCAGTAATTATTATATATATAATAATATCCCAGGTCTGTGTGTGTGTGTGTGTGTGTGTGTGTGTGTGGAGTAACAAAACCATTGAAGCACGTCGGAATTTATATAAATTTGAATAAATGAACCGTTTTTTTCTCTTCCTTTGGAAAGTGTAGAAGGGGGAGAGAGAAAAGTGGGAGGGGATGAGGGAAAAGGTTAGAAAGTGGAGAGAGAGAGAGAGAAAGAGAGAAAAGTGGGAGGAGGTGAGGGGAAAAGGTTGGAAAGTTTAGAAGGGGAGAGAGAGAGAGAGAGAAAAGTGGGAGGGAGTGAGGGGAAAAGGTTGGAAAGTGTAGAAGTGGGAGAGAGAGAGAAAAGTGGGAGGGGGTGAGAGGAAAAGGTTGGAAAGTGTAGAAGTGGGAGAGAGAGAAAAGTGGGAGGGGTGAGGGGAAAAGGTTGGAAAGTGTAGAAGGGGAGAGAGAAAAGTGGGAGGGGGTGAGGGGAAAAGGTTGGAAAGTGTAGACGGGGAGAGAGAGAGAAAAGTGGGAGGTGGTGAGGGGAAGAGGTTGGAAAGTGTAGAAGGGGAGAGAGAGAGAGAGAAAAGTGGGAGGAGGTGAGGGGAAAAGGTTGGAAAGTTTAGAAGGGGCGAGAGAGAGAGAGAAAAGTGGGAGGGAGTGAGGGGAAAAGGTTGGAAAGTGTAGAAGTGGGAGAGAGAGAAAAGTGGGAGGGGGTGAGAGGAAAAGGTTGGAAAGTGTAGAAGTGGGAGAGAGAGAAAAATGGGAGGGGTGAGGGGAAAAGGTTGGAAAGTGTAGAAGGGGAGAGAGAAAAGTGGGAGGGGGTGAGGGGAAAAGGTTGGAAAGTGTAGATGGGGAGAGAGAGAGAAAAGTGGGAGGTGGTGAGGGGAAGAGGTTGGAAAGTGTAGAAGGGGAGAGAGAGAGAGAGAGAGAGAGAGAAAAGTGGGAGGGGGTGACTGAAAATTTTGCTCCCGTCATTTATGACGGGTTACCCCACTAGTTTAATAATAAAATAAATCCATAAAATGTCACTAAAATAATAATATAAATTTTGTATGTTTTAAATTGTTAATAATGTTTTAAGTTGAAGAAGAATTTTGCGTTTTTGTAAAGTATAGCTCTGAAAATATCCAATAGATGTCACTAGTTCAACTTTTTTTATGTGTTGAGTGGGCGAGTGACGTCATAACAGGTGTGCACGTGCAAAGAGAAGGTGATTCTGGAATTTCAGTACAAGGAATGTTTAGGAATTTTCACATTTTTCAGTTTGTTATTGCGATTTTGAAGGCCTTTTTTTTGGGGGGGGGGGGTTGTGGAGCTTTCCTTGTTTAGATTTTGTTGATTTCACACTTGATCCTTTGATGGGAAACATAAAATTGTGGAAGTAGGATTGAAGGGGGGGGGGGGAGAAAGAAAAGAAAGGAAAGGGTTGAGTGGGGGGGTTGAGAAAAAGGGGATTTCAAGGGGTGAAGTTGAAGTGACGTAATATTGTTAACTTTATGCTGTGCACTAATGTGAAAAAAAAAGTACGAGAAGAAGCAGCAGCAGCTCCAACAGAGATAGCAAATATAATATTGTATATACATAGAAAGAAGAAGGTTTTGGTTCGGAGTTCTTTCTGTAGTCGTGGTTTAATATGAATTTGAAGCGATGTTATTTTTTTCTTATATATATATATATATTATATAATATTCGCTCGAGAGGATTATTCGCAAATTAGATCGATATTTTGGGGTTCCGCTCGTTTCCTATCATTCTCTCTCTCTCTCTTTTCTTTGCATTAGATGAAACTATTAAAAAGAGCTAAGAAAACTCTTCGTCGTCGTCTTCTTATTTCAAGAACAGATTCAAATTCAAGAAGAAAAATTGCCATCAAGAATCCTTTGAAGCCGCAGTACAGGGTTCTAACATAGAAAAAAAAATGTTATTTTTATTGAGAAATCGAGAAGATTTTAAAACTATTATGTCGTGGACCTGTTTCTAAGAGAGTTCAGGTTGAAGCTCAAGTGCCAAATTTTCTTTTTTGAATTTCGACCTTAGATTTTTTTTTGGGTGAAAATATGGTTCGTAATAAACTTCATTGAATCCTCCTTTTCTTTTGTCGTTCTTAAGGCCGGTTCCGCAGGATGCGTGCACTTGTTTCATGTTTTCACCTTTTGAACCCTTTGCACACTTGTTAGTTTTCTTTTTGAAAAGGTGTTTTTCTATGCTGAAAAATTGAGCAAAAAAGGTGTTCAAGGTGACATTTTATGTGTCGCAACAAAATCGTCGTTGATTACATTAGGGATGTCATGCTCACACGAGCAACCCGGTTTTTACCACAAGTAGCAACCTTCGCCTATTTTGACAGTGGTGATAAAGGTCATACCAGTGTATGACACTGAGCAACGAAAGAAAGTTCCTCCTACTCTGGCCGTTGCTAGAAATATGCATGCATGCGTGGTGACAGGCAGGGTGTGCTCAGCACAAATCTATCGTTTGCCCCGTCCTTTTATGAGCGTCAGACCAAATATCAAAAAATTAGAAATTGAATTGGGCGGGGGCGTGCGACATCAGACCAAAATAACAAACCAATTAGAAGTCGCCGGTCCTCATAAAAGGAGCGTGGCAAACAACTGAATCTTTCTGTCTTTACTTGCCTGTGTGAAGCTGGTCTTAAATATTGCTTCTGCAATGGCGAAATAAAGAGTTGCATTCCAATTTGTTTACTTTCATTTGCATATTTTGTAATGGCTGCTAATGACGTCATTAAAAACCCCAAGGTTTGTATTGAGGATTTTTTTTATTCTGGAATTTCTCGGTTTTTCTCCTTTGGGAATTTACAAATGTGTTTTCTGTTTTAACTCAAAAGAAAAAAAAATTGTAAGAATTGTAGACGATTTCTCATTCTGTTTCTCTGTTATACTTCTACTTTTGGAAAATGTTTCTCTTTTTTTTTTAAAACACATCCTTGTAAGATATGCATGTAATATGCTAATTTTTTTAAATCTCAATCGAGAAAACAAGGAAAAGCAAAAGAGAAGAAGAAGAAAAAATCTTTTGTCTTCGTTATCCGTAAAAATGAACATGAAAACCCAATTTGAATGCAGTTTTTCTTTTCTTTTCTTTCTTCCATGTAATCTTTTTAGCTTTTCCGAACATGTCAACATAACCTTTTTCTTCTTATTTCTCAGGGAATTTCGAGGTTTTTTTATTGCGCGAAATTTATAATGCATTATGGCTGGATGGCACCAGTGACATAAATAATGTAATATGGAATCACATGTTTTGTTTTGCATAATGCAAATTAAGATCTACATAGGTTTATGAAGGGGGGGGAGGTACATTATGTTTGTGAGGCGTAAAGATGATGAATCATCATTGTCTATTGGTGGAAATGGCGACATTAGACATTAAAATAAAGGTTAAAAAAAGTAAAATCATAATTTTAAGTTTAAAGAAATATGATATGACGTTAAATAGTTTTATTTTTATGTTGAACTTTGATCCAACTTGAAGAAGAAAAAACCACAAATCCTAGAATTTGACATTTCCATAAAAGTGGGAGGTTAATTGAAGGTCACAATATATAAAGAGTATATAGGCGAGACTAGTACCTCGTTTGAACTTCAAAAATTTAGCTGCAGTTGAAAAGTTAAACATAGTTAATTTTCAAGTGGAAACAAATGTGGTTTACATTAACCGTTAAATCTCTAAACAATAGTGTTAACTCAACTCCAGTGACATAATGTGGTTAACTACATTATTGAGTTTTTAAATACATCACTTACTGTGTTCAAACACATTTAACATACAAACAACATGGCGGATAGTGAGAGCACTCAATTTTTAACTGAATTATTAATGACAATTTCACAAAATGCACAACTAGTTTAACAGGAAGCGACACAAAATCATTTAACGACAATTGTTTTATTTTAAATCAAAACACAAAAGTCGCTCAGTTGCCTGCAGTTAACTATAACCTTGGTTATCTAACTGCAGTTAAAAATGTTACAAAAACTGTATTTAAAAAGTTGTTTTCAAAATGCAGTTTATTAATAGTTTTAGTATTGTGGCGCCACATAGTGGTCATTTTTGGCAGACCGTTGATTAAAAACAGGTTGCTAACACATTAGTCACCGCCATCGGTTATTTTTTTTACACCACAGTGGCGCGATGAGTTCTTGAGTCCGGGCACAAATGGCGACCCTGGCAGCAGGCGGCCATTGTTTTCAATGGTGGCCCGTGTAAAGCAAGCCGCATCAGCCACTTTTGAGACACTTCCACAGCACCGCCACAAAGCAGGGATCACACATGTGTGAAAACAAACAAAAATAAAAATAGGAACAAGAAATTAAAATAAATGTCAGCCATAATTTCTTCTCTCCATGACATTCAATGCAATTCGTAAATTCCACGTTGCAGAAAGAAATAATTTCAGCTTTCTAATTCTGCCTATTTTCTTCCATGGCAGAATTTAAATGGAACAAATTTATTATTTTTTTCTGTATTTTTTAAGAACTTTTTGTCTTCTGATAAATATGCAAATGAGCTGAGTCTAATTTCACTCTTCTTGATGCGAAAAAAATTCGTTTTCGTTCTAAAGCTAGCGATAAACTATAAAACGCGGTCTGCAGACACACACCGTCTTTCACAGACCAATTCTCACGTTTTGTCTGATGGTGTATGGAATCTGCAGATAGGTCTGTGAGACAGAAGCACAAGTTTTCTTTAATAACAGACCTTGTCTATGGAAGATTGTGACCTCGTATGAGGGAGACGGTGTCTGTAGACCGTGTCTTATCGTGTAGCTTAACATATTGTAGGCTGTGCAATGTGGTGTACAATGTACATGTAATATAGATTAGACTAATGTATGTAAATTTTGAATCCTAATGTTGGCATTTGTTGCTATGTGTTAGTTAAAGTGACAGTTTCGTGATGAAAAACCATTTGAAACGAAATAATGAGTTTGATATTGACTGAAGAACGATGAGGCTGATGATGATGATGATGATGATGTGCATTCTAAAGCCCTCTTCCTTCCATACACTTTGTATGTTTCTTCTCAATATTGACGTTGCCTATCCTCCTCCTCCTCCTCCTCCCTCCCTTCTCTTCCATTGAAATAGCCATGCTTATATTTCTACATATGTCCACACCCATTCACAATTTCATACACACATCGGAATTGTATAATGTATTTATTCTTCGTTGTGAATTTGCTGTAAACGTAGATTGAATTAGGTTGACTTTGAAACGCTAACTGTCAATGATCACGGAAATATGAGGGGGGGGGGGGAGGGAGGGGAAATGTGACGTCACTTATTGCATTGTGGCTGAGCTACGATTGATTTCGGCGATTAGGCTTTATAGTGATTTAAATTATAGCGCAAACACACATAAAGTTAATTACTGCTGAAGGTGGGACTGAAGTAGGGATAATAATGATAAAAAAAAGAGTAGAGGAAGCTACAAATATGTAGAAAAATGGATGGGTCGATTGGGGCGAGGCTTGGCTGGCTGCCTCAGATGGTGAGTCTCTGACTGAATGCTGTTTTCAAACCCCCTTTACTCAATCCTTAAGCCAAAATTACACTGCTCGGAAACATTGTGCGGCATGTGGATTGCGGAGTGTACATACTGGTGTATGCGGCAGCATGCGACATTCCTATTACACCGGAAGCTACAACTGTTTTGTGCCGCCTGTGTTTGTGCTTGTTTGACCCGTCGATTGTTTCCACTCTGATCTGAAACAATGGTGAAAACGTGCAATATTGCACACGAGTCACATTTGTAGCATGACACAGCCGAAACAGTGTGCTTCATGTGACATGTTGCATTCCACATGCTCCACAATGTTTTCTCGGTGTAACTCCGGCTTTACCTTAAGAGTATTTTTTTAGTAGGGATTGGACATTCAAATCCTCGAATCTTCGCGGATTTTTTGTCTCTCGAATCTTTCGAATCTTAAAATAAAAAAAAAAACTTAAAAAATGTGGTAAAATTAGTTTTAACTACATTGTCGTCCAATAGAGGCGTTCACAAACAAAAAACGGCGATTGTTGCAATTTTGGTGGTACCCGGATCACCAATACCGTCACCTTGTGGCGGACCCTGAGTACCACACTTGATTTTTTATTATTATTATTAATAATTTAATATTTAATATTATTTCATTTATTTTTATCTTCTTAATGAATAATGTAGGATTATAATATGAAGGATTCGAGAACCGATTCGGATTCGAGAAAATTTAGGATTCGTCCCACGTCTAATTTTTAGGCTTGTAGCGTTGTTCTTCACTGTGTTGGATAAAATTTGCATTTAATGGTAAAGAAGAGGCTATTAATTGATTTTTTGTTTTTTTAAACTAAACCTTCGATGAATTTGCATCTTGTGACTCCATTATTTGGTTACTAGATCGTTGACTCCGTAAAAAAAAAGTTTGTTGTTTGTGATTGAGTTTTACGAGCGTTTTAGAAAACATTAAATGAAAACGATCTCCTTTTTTCTCTTCTTATTTTTTCCGTTTGCTTTAAGAAAACAAACTCATTCATTTGGTGATAACAGTTTGTTTGAAAAGATGTTGTTTATGGCAAAAACAAACCTCCTCCTCCTCCTCCTCTTCATAGTTTCAGTGGGACTTTTTTTCACATAGAAAACTGGATTCTGTTCACGTATTGGCTTTGAAAAGAAGAGAAAGAAAAACAGCATTGTTATATACATGTATGTACACACATACACACTGGTAGTACAAAAGAAAAGAAAAACCTCCTTTAAGATGGCCGGCCACTCTCTCAGTGACTTAACAGTAAATAAGCTTCAGGCTGGGGATGAAAAAAGTGCCTTCAGAAAGTCACTGTTCACACGCTCCTCTCTTAAGCTGAAATGTAGGAAGACGGCTAGATTTTAGAACTGCTCCCCCCCCTCCCATTTATAAAACCAAATGAGCTGCTGTGATGGCCTTGATTCCATTTGGAGACAACTGGTGTGCGTTCTCATATTTTACTTGGAGACAACTAGGATGCGTTACCAGTTTCCACTGGGAGACAACCAGTGTCATCATCATTTCCTGCACCTTTTCTGAAAATATTTCAAGGTCGGTCTTACAAATTCTAGCTCTCTACTCCTTTCGATTTTGCGCCAAACTCATCCGAAATAATAAGAAGCATCACCAATTTTGGCGAATCTTAACGAGCGGCTGGCTGCCAACCTGACGTCGACTTTCCCTTTTGCACTCTGGCTAGGAGGACCCAGCTGTGGTGGAGTTCGGTTTTGGTCTACCCTGAACGTTTTACTTCCTCAGTACCTTCCATAACTGGCGGGTATTCTCCTATCCACCACCTAAAGACGCACCCCATGGTAGAAAACAACTGGAAATGCATGTTTTCAATGAAAATGTTTACTCATGAGTTGGCCTATAAGTGGAAACAATCCTTTAGGATGGATGTGTTTGAAATTCTATTATGGTTGATGATTGGATGCAACCGACAACAATATTCAAACGTTTTCAAATGCACCCATTTTAAAAACTTGCGGTTCTTTCAAGATATTTTTTTTTTGCTTTTGAATTCGATTTAATGTGATTTTTTTTTTTTGCCCTTTCTCATTTTTTTCAACATTCAATCTTGATTTTTTTTTTTCATAGTCGTTTTCGTCGTTTCTTCTTTTCCTTCTTTCTTTAAAGTACGTTTGTCGAGAGACTTGATTTGATTCGTTTCGAACACAGTTAAAATGTCATCTTTTAAGAGGTCGAATTAAGATAAGCGAAAGTTCAACAAAGATCTTCTTTTCTTCTTCTTCTTCTTCAAGAAGCAATTTACGAAATGAAAAAAAAAAGTTTCTATTAGAAATTATTTCTGGTCAAAGCAGCAAAATGTTTTTTTTTTGAAAAATAATTTTCTTTTTCATGGAAAGTGAACGCAAAAGAGGGTGGGGGGTGGCCCAATACATGAGGATGTTCAATTTTTCTAATGTGGCTGTGAGCCACTCGTTGATCACGCACACTTATTTCTATGTAAGATGTTTTTGACCCATTTCGGAGTCAGATTGTTATCTCGCAACTCAATTTAATAAACGTCCCAGTTGAGAATAACATCTACGAGGAGGTTTTTGAAACAACAACCAATTCAACTTTTCTGGTTTTTGTTTTTAGACCCTGGTACACACGATCAATTTCGGCTTGTCATTCCTGGCTGTGAGGACAAACACATTTGTTTAATTAAATTCAACTGAATATGCCTGTAATCAACTCGAAAGCAATGTGACACTGTGACAGGTGGTATTGCTTACTATCATAAGTGGTTATCATTTAGACAAAATAAGACATCATTGTTAAATTAAAATTGTCCTAAAAAGAGAATTTCATGTCATAGTCTAATAAGTTTTAGGAGGATAAAGACCAAAAATATGCATCAGTTCTGGCTAATAATTTTTTGAGGATCTTTGAGTGTCCTTGTCTACCTTTATGGGGATTTCTAGTTAATAAGCTATTAAGCAGGGCAATGTTATCATCAGTCAGTAAGCAACCGTCCGTGAAGGGCAAGGCCCTTTGCTCGTTTCTTCTGGCTGAAAAATTGTACAGTAATGATGAGAAAATGAACAATTAAGAGACAAAACTTCAAAAAAAAAAAAAAAAATCAAAGGATGGACAAGCCAGAATTGATTGTATGAATTCACCATTAAGGCCGCTATACTCGGTTTGATGCTCGGGGTGGAGTAAGTTCTAAATGCAAGAAAAATAATAAAAAAACTTTTAACAGTATGTTATGAGCCGGTTAATTTTTAATTAATATCAACATTTTATAACATTTTATTATTCTAGTTTCTAGCATACAATTGGACCTTTCAAACACTCAAAATTTTAGGTAACATGAAGTATTTTTGGGTCTAGATTACGTAAAATAACATTTTTTTTAACACTGTGTTTGTTTAACACGAAAAAACGTTTTTAAAATAATTTTCAATTTCTTATGAGCATTGTTTCTGTAAAGCCAGCTTAGTTGACCTGCCGAGACTTAAGTTCTCTGAGCAGACCACCCGACCATCATCATCTGGTCAATTCACATAGAAAAAAAAAGCTCTTGTCTTTTTAAGTTTTTTTTTCTCGCTACAAATGGTGATATATTTTTACCTTTTCTTCATTGATTTTGTTGAAATAAAAACAGAATCAGAAACTTAGAATAAATGAAGAACTCTTTGTATTTACAACAATATCAAACAAAATCCTTTTTTTTTTAACATTTAAACAATTCTACTATTTCTTAGTTTTCTCTTTCTTCTTCTCTTCCCATAAAAATCCATTCGATGTCCACATCCATTAAATTCAAAAAGGGGACAGTTTTGGCCACATTAAACAAGAAAATAACCCGTGTCAATCTTGTTTAACCCAACCTAGTTTCCAATCCCTCCCCTCCCCTCTTGTTCTAAAAACCCACAATTGTCTATATTTATCTAAATTCACTTTTTACTCTTCTTTTTTACTCTCTTGTTGTTGTTTTTTTCTTAAATGTTTTTCTCTTTCTCTCCAATGTCCTTCTTTCTTTTTGTATTTTTTTTTTCATTTCTCCATCTGATTTTGTTTTATTTTGTCTTGTCTTTTTCTCTTTTCTTTCGACAATATAAACACTAACAAAACACACACAAACTACCATCGTTTTTCTCTTTTTTCTTCTCCCCTTTTACTTTTCTCCTTGCAGTCAACTGAACATTTTACAGGATTATTTTGCTTCTTGCGATAAATCTTTTTGGCTTTTACTTGTCGAGAATACTGAAAAGATCTTTTTTTTTCTCCTTCTTTCTATAAGTAACATAGTAGCCAACTGTACTCTACATGGAAACATGTTAGATTGGGGCCGTGGCCCCTTAACGATAAAGATCTGTTTGCTTTTTTTTTCTTCTTCGTTGGAATATTTGTGGGTGATCCAGTGTTGCCCACTTTGCCGGTTTCTTCTTCTTCTGCTTCGGTGTAAAACTGTAAATTCCTTGCCCCAAGAGATGAATGGAAGTAATGCTTTCAGTGATTGCCGATATTCAAGGGGCTACAGGATTTAAAATGTTTTTTTTTTTTTTTTTTGCTTTCCCCGGCGAAGCTCCAGTTGTGTGATCTGGTAACACACATCGAATTCGTATTGAAAGAAACCGTTTTAGTCCAACTGACTTTGTGATTGTATCATAATTGTTTAATTTTAATGGTATAAATTTTAAAACCTGCTATTACTAGAGCTCGGATTTTTTTTATGAAATATCAAACAAAGGTTTCTCAACTTTTGTGGCTCAATCAATGGCCTACAGTTAAGTAATAATCCCGTTTAGATCAACCAATTATTGTTGTTTCGGTCAAAAACACTGCTTAGAATCTAGAACTTTAGTTGACAACTGAATAGTAACCAAACATCTAACCTTAAACCAACCTTTTTTGATTAGAAATAGTATAATTGCAGTTGCCCTTATGATGGTGATTACTTCACAATTGGCACTTGAGCCACAAATTGAGAAACATTTGATTATTTTATAAAAATCTGAGCTTTTTTATTAAGCCCGTTCTACACCTACAATTAGTTCTTAAATAAATGTATAAATTAATTTATAAATGTGACATTGTATGTGTATAACGACGTGAATGTTAAATTATTTGTTCAAAGTTGCATTAATTTAGAAAATGTTCTATTTTTCTTAAATGATCACATCTACTAGAGCGCTTTCTCAAGAACAGCATCATTCTTATAAAATTTACAAAGCTATATACGATGCGCTCTGCAACATATTTACCACACCTCTCCCCAATTCTCTTGTCTAAGAAGGTCAAAAGGTTATCTAGATATTCTAGATTATTAATTAATTTATACATTTTATGTACCAAATCATTCACGAAAACATTCATCATTTAATTGACACAAGTAAAAATGGTAGATGTTTAACGGGCTTTACAAATTGTTTTTTTTTTGGTAATTTTTATTCAATTTGATAATTTTGAAAGTTTATTATTAAAGGTAATTCAAAGACTTTTCTATTGAATATGAATAACGTTTCAAAACTTACAATTTAACTTAAAGTTGTGCTTTAGCTGCCATTGAAAAATATGCAAATGAACTAGAAACTGCTATACAATTTTTTTTAAAGATATAAACATGAATACACCTTTATATATTTTTTCTCCTATAAAAATAAACAATATAATTATTTTTAAAATAATCAATTTTTTCTTCTTCTTCTGAATTCTGGATAAAAAAAGGAACAAAAAAGGGGGTGGTGCACTTTAACCCCACATTCTCGCTCTCAGTGCGTAATTTCATAAAAAAAATCACAAAGATAACATTTGTTTGATGTTTGTAATTAGATGTTATTGTATTTTGACACGCAGAAGCAACACATCAACCCTTTTTTTTTAACCCCGCCCCCCCCCCCCCTACTAAACCCCCTTCTAACTTCTCTACGCATTTTTATCTTTTTTCGCCGAACTATTTCATCAAGTTTTGTTTATTTTATCTGCGGTCACATTTTTGTTGTTGTTGTTCGTTCCTATCTCTCTCTCTTTCTGTTTGTAACTTAATTTCTGCGAAATATTCACAATTTTTTTTTTGTTTTGTTTTTTGTTGTTATTGAAACAGCTGTTTTGTCATCTGCCGTCTATAACGGCGGGTGTCTCTTGTGTAAAGTGCGTAGATATTTCCCTTGAATATTGTTTGGCTCGCGGACTCACTCACTCAATGACTTCATTTAAATATTTTCCCGTTTGTTTGATTCTAGTTTAAATATACAACAGGGAATGACGTGAATTGAAATCGATTTAATTATTTGATACGAATAAATGCTCTGCTTGGGCTGCGGATTTTTGTGTGAAAACAATTTAAGGTGGCTGAATAGATATGTATTTTGTGTTTGTCTCTTTGGGTGGCGCCACTGCAGTGGCTATTATGTTATATATTGTGACGGACCTTTTTCCACTAGTAGAATCTGCTCTTTTAGGTTGATACGAGCGAGTTTTCACTCGTACTGATAGTGAGTGGCTAGGTCACTAATTCTACTGGCCCGGGAGGACTAGACCAATATAACATCTATTTTGTATCCTCACTAGTCTCTGGCAAAAGACTTCACAGTCTTGAGGATCTTTAATCTCTGTATCTCTCGGACTTTCGTCCGTAAATCTGCCCTAAGAATCGTGCAAAATATACTCACTCTCTTGCGTTGCAGGTTTGCACCTGTTGGGTCATCGAAGTATCCAAAAAGGTGAAGAGCTGCAATGATGACATGCACAACCGCGGAATTTTAGTCAAAAACAATTAAACACCACTGTTTAAGTTAAATATAAAATCGTTGTTTATTTTGTAGATAAAACATTAAACGAATCGAACTGGTTTAAGCACACAACACATAGAAATAATAACATTCAAAATAATGTGACACCCTGTAGAAACAGAAGGTGAAACACTTAAGTCAAAAATTCAGTTTTGACAGTAAGGCACCCCTTGGTGCACAGATGTTCGGACATGGGTGGCCCGAATTCTAGAGAATTCGTGGAACCAAGTCCGACCATGAGAAAATTGGAAATAAGTTCCAAGAATATTTCTGATTATGATTTAATATCCCCGGCCCAGGGCAATGATTGGCCCAGTTGGTCAATCATTACGCCCTGAGGTGACAGTTGCCCCTCCCAGGAGACCGGACAAGTGAGCCTGAGACTTGAGTGTGAGGACAGTCAGTCTTCAGAGTTCCAAGGGTGAACTTGTAACAGAGTTTTAGAGAAAAAGACAAGTAAGTCTTGTTCTAGACAGTAGTTCTAGAAGAGAGGAAAGATCTGACTTAGAAAAGATTATTATGTAAAAGCAATAATAATTATGTGATCAAGAGCAAGTAAAGAGTTTTGTCCAGAATACATCAACCAGTGTCATATTGTGTATTTCGGATTGTATTGAGTTCCTGTACTCCTAAAATAGAGGAGTATCCAGCAGAAGGTACTCAGACACAGCCTGAGTCCCTCTGCCTGGAGCCTCCAGCAACTCAACGAATAGGACTAGAGTTTCTTCGGCATCGTCACGCCTATACCAAAAGATCCCTAGGAAAGACGGTCTTTTTGTGGGCCGTGCCAGGCTAGGCATAGTAAATGTCGCGCCCGGTGAACCCAACCCCCAGAGGTTCAACAGCAATAGAGGCTGGTCCGCAACAGTCGACAACAGAGTCGACCCCGGCACCACCGACTCAACAGCAGAGGGAACAACGTCGTCAACGAGGACGAAGTTCCTCTCGCATCGTCGGCACTGGAGCCAAAGGTACGAGAGGCGGGCCAGTCGTGTCACAATAATATCTAAAAACCTAGCCAGAATTGGGCATAGGTTCGTTATTTAAGAACTAACTAACTTACATACAAAAACACGGCCTTTTTATACCCAAAAAGAGGATACTGAGAACACTTTCTCAGTAGCCCCTGATTGGGCAAAAACAAAAGTAAAAACCAAACTGGCCAATCAAAAGTGATTGACCAGTGGTCACCAAAATATTAGACACGTCACCCTTTTAATTAAAAGGGGGAAAAACGAAAACAACTTCAAATTAAAATGATAAGAATCCACTCATGTGGAAGGATAATACAATGGTAAAGAGGGGAGAACGATAAGGTCAAGCTAAAAATAGAATCTGGGTCAATCGGTACCTATTAGTACCGAGTGGCCCAGAAGCTACAAAATACATGGTGTCTACAAAATTAAAGAAAACAAAACGGCGCTAAATTAATAAAATAGCGGGGGCCCCAAAACGTCTCAATAGGAGCAGTCTCTTTCTCTCCATTCGGTGGTTTTATTAAAATTAATGTTTTTCTAGAGAATTTTTTTAAGAGAAATATTAACAACTGAATTTTTTTAAGAGAAATATTAACAACTGGATTTTTTTAAAGAGAAATATTAACGCCACTGGAGTGGCGCGCCATAGGTGGGACTCAAAGGTGGTCAGAAAAATGGATCTTTTTATGGTCACTTGCTTTTCAACAAGGGTCTGGCAAATTAGCATAATTTCACAGGTTGTAAAATAAGAAACCCCGTTTGAATATAATAACCAAACGACTTTTAGACAACATTCAAGAAGCGATTTAAAATTCAATTATTGTTCAAAATTCGGTTCACTCGATGAACGTAACAAGGAATACAGATAATTTTCTTAAAGCTGACAAGGTTATATTTTTTGTCAACCTCTGATTGTGACAGTACTATCAACTATCTAGTTAAACGAGATAGTTGTGATAGTGCTATCGCAACAGTGATAGTGACTATCATGTGGTTTTCACGATGATTGTTCTCGTGATAGTTGCTGCTGCTCTCATGACAGCAACTATCGTGAAAACTATCATCGTGAAAACGAGGCTTTATTTAGAAATGAAGCTTTTTCAGTCATATGTTACGGAGCCCTGTAAAGGACAGGCGAGATTTTTTTAAAAAAATCTCGACATTTCGACTTTTAATCTTGACATTTCGACTTTTAATCTCTTATTCGGTCATGTTAATTATGCCATGTTGTGCACACCATACTCTAATAATTAAATTATTGCTGCTAAAAGAGGGCGCTTGCAATAATTTAATTAGAGTATGGTGCGCACAACATGACATAATTAATATGGCCGAATAAGAGATTAAAAGTCGAAATTTCGAGATTAAAAGTCGAAATTTCGAGATTAAAAGTCGAAATTTCGAGATTAAAAGTCGAAATTTTGAGATAAAGTCGAAATTTCGAGATTTAAAAAAAATCTCGCATGTCCTTTACAGGGCTCCGTAATATGTTGATTATGGTTAATACTTTTTTTTTTTTTTTTTTTAAAAAAAAAGTATTTTTATTCAGATTTATTTTTCGAAGAGGAATTCAATTTATTTTTTGTATATTTATTTGTGTTCGTGTGGTGCTCTCTCCTAGTGGCATCGGAAACACTTTTTTTTGTGTGAACTTTTTCCGGTCGCTTTGTTGGTTTGTGAGATCTGAAGTCAGAATGAATTTTTCCACCCTCTTTTCTAAACGTCTGTTTACTTCTTGTTAAATTTGATGGGCAAAAAAGCAAATATATTTTTTTTTACTTTCTGAAAGACGAAGAAGTTTGGAAAAACACCGAAACACTTAAAATAGAGAATGAAAAGAGTGTCTTCTGTGTTTCTCTGTATGTTGCATGTTTTGTGTGTGGTGTTTCAATGGAGGCGCATCAACATTATAAAAAGCATAGAGCACCAAGAACAACAGCTTCTTCACACGATGATTGAAATAAAATACCACTGAATACTAGAAGAAACACGTTTATTAGAACAGACCTCCCCCCCCCCCTATAATTTATATATGCGATTTCATTGCATGCTTGAATTTTGTGACATAAGTAGACAAGTTGAGGTTGAAGGGTTCTGTTATTTAGAAGCACTGATGAAAGAGCTCTGTTTCTTCTTCTTGAGAAAATAATAATATAAAAATAAGGTTGTGTGCTTCTTTAACAAAATGGAAGATTAAGTTCAACCCAAGTAATAACAATGGTTTCCTGCTGTTTAATGTCATCGATTTTAAATCGATTTTAGAAATGAAGCATTTTGAAGTTCAACCAAATCTACATTCTATCATGAGTTGAAGTACGCGGTGGCAGATTTGTGTTTGGAAAGGAAAAAAATCGATTTATTATTTTATCTAAATTAGATTTTTTTATTTAAATAAAAAAAAAAAATTCAGGATTTTTTTTTAAAAAAATCTTCAGTTTTATATTTAATAATGTAATTATTAATTATGTAATGTAATATACTACTTAAAATTAAGCTCAAAATTAAAAAGTTAAAAACTTTGGTTGAAAAGAAATTGATTTAGGCCTACTTGATATAAATTTTGATTTAAATAAAAAAAAATTAAATTTTATGTTTAATAATGTAATTACTAATTATGTAATGTACAGTAATATCTATTAAAATTAAGTGGAAAATGAAAATATGAAAATTCTGTAAAATTTTCTTACAAGAAGAAAAAAACAAAAAGAAATCATTAAATATTAAAAAAATTAAATTAATTAATTTTTGTACTACCCTGAAAGTAAATATTTTGAAAACGGTGATATTTATTTAACGAAGGTCACACATGGAGAAAACAATTCGATTTAAAAAAAAGGAATTTTATCTAATTTAAATAATTCAATACTTATTTTATTTGGTCTAAAGTAGGCGGGAAAAAATGGTGAAATTGTTTCTTTTTATCAGACGGAATTACATTTTATCAGCCAATAGGAAGGCTCGGTAACATTATTTTTTTATGGCTGCTCCGCCTCCTATTTTATATCTTCCTCTTCTATGAACTCAACAATGTTATTGAAATTGTTTCTGCTGTAGTGTGTGAGAACCCTTGATTGAAAAACGGGCCAAAAGAAAAAGAGACAAATGAATTTTGTTTTCTGTATGTATGAAACGAGTTAAGTTTTAATGCCACTTGAATTCTAGGAAGAAATTAAATAGAATAATAAGAATCATAAAATCGTTTCTTCTATAATTCTGCTTTTATATTTTCTACGCATTCAAGGATTTTCTCACATTACAGTAGAAAATATTTCAAAGACATTGTTGATTTCCTAGAAAAGGAGAGAAAAAAGTACATAATGTAATATTTGAAATACCCATTCCTGTTGGCTAATAAAATGTAATGCCGTTGTTGAAGAAGAATAATAAAAAAAACGAATTTCATCTTTTGTTAGCCTTCTGTCATATTAATAGAATACAGTTAGGGAAGAATCGCACATGTTGAAAAACTAACAGAAATTAGAAATAAAAATAAATAAATCAGCATATTTGTAGTGTCTGATCTTTTGCACTGAAAGGTATATGGCGCTCCTATTAAATGCCTTACAAAGTGAAATTCTGTATGATTTTATTTTTTATTAAATGCGTTTGTGATTTTTTCCTTATTCATATTAAGTTATTTCACGTAAATTACATTCTCAGTTTAGTTTTTCTGTATATATGGGGCCTTGACCTAATAAAACATGCTTTTTGTATTGGTTTGATGGATAATGACGAAAATGAAATGAAGTATGGAAATTTGAAATGAAAATCTAAAATAAAATATTTAAATTTGCATACATAGTTTATTTTTCAAGATAAATTACACTCTAAAAGTTCGTAAAAGTGATTCTAGTTTTTAAAATAACATAAGTTGAAACGTAAAATAAGCAGTCAGCCAGCCAGCCAGCCATTCTATTCGTTTGTTAATTTTCATTTGAATGAATACTTATAAAATAAAATGTCTTAAATTGTGCTGTAAATACATTAGCAGCGATGGCTGCCACCCACTCAGAGGCACTTACGTAGGCCATCTTTTTTTTGTTTGCTTTCTAAACTAAGCTTGGAGTGGAAGCTAAAAATCAATGGATATGATTATTAGTACAAGTAGGAATATTTCGTGATATTTTTAGAACCAGTGTTTTTGGGCTACGAGCTTAAGAAACTAATGAGGTGATAACCAACCAGCGGCTCGCAATTCTAACGAGTATTTTTTTTTCTCCTACAAACGCCTACTGAACAATTCAGTAAAGTGATAGGAACACCCCTATAGATAAGCGTTCTCAAATGGAATCCATATTTTTATAGAAATAAATAAAATGATTAGTTGGGCTAGGATTTGTATGCAATATCAAGCAATTTGTTGCCCAAGTGCCAATTGTGAAGTAGTCATCATCATCATTAGAGCAACTGTAATTAGGCTTTTTTTTCAATCAAAAAAAGGCTGGTTAAAGGGCTAGATGTCTGGTTACTATCAGTTGTCAACTAGTTTTAGCCTCTTAACTAAGTCTTTTTGATTGAAAAAACGATAATTATTGTTTGATGTATACATGCCTCATCCTAAGAGGAAGCTTGTGACGTCATAGGGATCGATGAAAAACTTAAGATTGTGTAATTTTGTCTGATAACAAAACAGTTCAATAATCCTTTTGTTTAAACTGTTGAAAATATTTAATATCATCGTGTTTTTAACAGACTAAATGACACAATACAGAATTTTTGGTCAATCAGCATGACGTTAAACGCTTCTTCAATTACAATTTTACAAAGAATACTCTGCCAGCAGCTTGTTGGTCTATGGCAGAGGGACCTTAAGATCTAAATGCTGTAAGATGCATTGTCAATATATAATTACAACAACAAAAAATAACCTTCATTGCAAATCTAAAAAAATCTTCTTAGGATGAGTCAGGTATAAACGGAATCGTTGGCCCTTGGGCCACAGATCGAGAAACATTTGCTTGATATTGCATGCAAATTTTCAAGCCCTGATGATTAGAAATAAATAAATTGATTAAATTGAATGTCTTCATATCGAAAGTTTTTTGTTTGAAAAAGATCTTCCAAAAAAAAAATAAATGTGAAAGGGACAAAAAAAAATTCTTCTTCCTATTTTTCTTTCTCGTCATTTTAAATTAAAGTGAGGTTAAATTTTATTAGGTACAGTTAGAGGTTGGATAATCCTCAAGCATCGTTCTGCAATTGTATTTTACCTGAGGAAAGAAATGAAATAAAAAAAAAAAGAATGAAAGGCTGTTTTGAGAGAAAACTGTGGCTTGCCTATAAATAGCAGAGAAAATGCATTGTGGTCGCTTTTAAATGGGCTTCTTCTGAATGAAAACATCTTCAGAAGTTCTCTATTTTTAAAGGGGCGCGCGCACCATTGCTTAAAAATGAAATTTTCAAGAGGTTTTTTTTGTTCTTCTTGTTTGGGTGCATTCGATAACTCAAGTGAGCCTTTTTTTCTATTTTGTTCATTTTCTGTTTTCAATTACGAAATGAATTGCCAGATGAGCTAAATTTGGCCATTTTCTACTCAAATAAGAGGCCATAGAAAGCCTTATATAAGGAGACCATATTTGAAACGTAACATCAACATACCGGTACTTCTTGATCATCACATTGATGGTGGCCATATTAAATTTCATTTCCTCAAGAAAGTAAGCATGTGATTGAGATTAAATGGCAGAAAGTATGGCTTAAAAACATTTAAATTGTTTTTTTTTACTTGCCACAGCTAATTGTATGTTATTAGACAATGAGAAAGCCATCTTTCAGTAGAATAATTCTTTATGACTCCTCCTTTTTTGTTTTCATTAAACTCAACAATATATTCTTGATTAATGTTTTTTTTGTAATGTGCGAGAACCCTTCACTGTAGAGGAACACAAAAATATAGCTGAAACTATTTATTTTCTGCATGTGTGAACCATTTCTTCTTAGGCATATTCGAATGCACCCCCACCAACCCTCCAAAAAAAAAAAGTCACTATTTCCTACATTGCCGAAGGCGCCATTTATTATGATTGATGGTTTTTTTCTTCTTCTCTAAATAACGATAAAATTCCAATTTGAAATGAAGACAGAATTTGGTTTATTTCTTAATTTTCGTCGTTTTTTTTCTTCTCTCGAATTATGGGTAATATTTTTTTTGTTGCTGTTTTTTTAGTCTCTGGTTTTATTTTTGGTCTGTGCCCTGAGTTTAGGAAGGAGAGGTTATAAATGCCCTGTGTACACAAACAAGTAAACAAACACTGATGTGCATGCATATTGAATGTGGTTTTCTGATTTGAACACGATTTTTTTTCGTGTAATGACCACTAAATGTTTTTTTCTCTCTCTCTCTCTCTCTTTCTTTCTATCTACTTTTTATCTGTGACCGGGCTAATAAAATATGAATTCCAGGTTTTTTTTGTGTGTGTGTGTGTGTGTGGCGTTACTAGTTTAGTTAGTTAGGAGTGGGTGCTAGAAGTGTAAAGGGTGCCTAAATTGGAAGGAGGGTTCTCTCTTTTTTTTTGTTGCAATTACCTAATTATGAAGGAACCTGAATTGGGATTTTGATCTTATTATGGATACATAAACATTCATGGGCTAAATACATTTGTTAGGCGCCAAATTTCATCATCCGTCTACAATTTTTATTTCTTCGTTGTAGAAATTGGATTTTTGTAACTAAGTAGATTTCTGAGTTTGGTCGTTTATGGTTAATATAATAACCTGCAAAAGTGGTTTAGGGTGGATTGAATGAAGGGCGAATCTCTTTTTCTGTTTGTTTCGTTTAATTTGGTGTGGAGAGAGTGTAGTGGTCACCACTGGTTAGCCCAGTAATGACCTTTACTCGATTGTTCATCCTTTTCTTGTTTATTTGGTCATTGGACATCGTTAGCTATTGTTGATCCAATTAAGTGGATGTGATTTATGGTTTTGAGTCGCGAGGTCGCCTCCTTTCTACTTAATAGCTATATACAGTATATTCAGAGAGAGATAGAAATGGGGGGGGGGGGGGTTGAGCCACTGTGTACAGCAATCTAAAGGCATGTTTACATTCGATACAGAAATTGTCTGAAGTTTTCGTTTTGAGAGGTGTGTCTGAAAGAAGTGTTATTGTGAACGACTTCTGACATTATTGTCCTAAGTTTCAAGGATTTTTTACATCTTACAATATTCATATACGAGTTCGTTATCGGGTTAGAAAATTTCATTCAAGACTTAATTAGGCTAGAGAGTTGGTTTGGAGCGGTATAAACGTCAAACTTTTTTCAGGAACAAAATAAGGATAAAATTCAAATTGTTTACAAAACTAGAATGGGTAAAACATGCTAAAAAGTTTTTTTTGTGACAATATCTTAAAAAATAAACATTTTTTAATTACTCTTTTGAAACTGTTTTTAGGTTTTTTCAGGAACAGAATAATCGTAGGTCACTCAGTGACCTACACATAGAACCCTTTTTATATCTGTGTTTAGGTGGGGTTACGTTAAATTAAGCTTGTTGCAAAACGGGGGGGGGGGTTTGAGGAACGCAGCCCCCCAAAATGTAAAAATGTGTGATTCACTCAGTGACCCCCCCAGTTCATATCTAAAAGGTAGGCGATGATTGGCCCCACAGTTCTTCTCCAAATAGCTATCTGAAAATGTAGGTGACCTACGATTAGTCTGTCCCATTTTTTCATCAACATTTCACAAATTTCAAATTGTCATAGAAAGTTTATTTTGTTAATTTCTGCCCGAGTGTAGCAGGAATAACAGGGTTTGTTTTGGGTTCTTGAAGCTAATGAAAGCTTGTATTAAAAACAAAATTAACATGAGACTTTTTAAAGACAACAAATGTAAAATTTAATGTTTATCCCCCCAAAATTTATAGTTAGTTAAATTAGTAATAGTGAAAAATGTGTTTTTCTTCCCTGTCCATGATGTTCCAGGCAGCAGCAATCCTAGGCACTTCTATGGCACTCCTATGGCACTCTCTTCTCTTAACTCTTTTTTGGTATCCAGTTTCTCCCTTCCACTGTTACGTTTCGTTTTGTTTCTCGAAAAATCTTCTTCCATTTTTCGCTTGCGCACAAGGTTTTATTTCTCTTGTGGTTTTTTGCCGTGTGCAAAATAGGTGCCGTGTGCACCTTATTTGCATATGCATAATTTGCACTTTACGGTGAGATGTTGTATTTTGATAATGCTCTTTAACCTTTTGCAATAGAAGTTTCATTTGAAAATGTAAACTCATGTTATTCGTATTGGAAGTTCTGTCAATGTATTGTAAATTGATGATAGTCTAATGTGCTAAAGTTTATACAAAACTGGCATTAATAGCTTGTTGTCCATTAGAGATGATAATTTAGCTTCGCCATTTTGTATAGTGCACAAGTCGACATTGACAGTAACGAAAATGGTTTCTTAGCTGTAAATCTCTTTTTCATCTTTTTTGTTTTGACAAATAAGAAATACACTTTGTTATTTTTAAACATGAGTTAATTGCAAATTTGGCTGAATGCCACGAAGATACAAGTCAATTGTTTATTATTGCCTTGTGATTTGCATTTGGTTTTTCTCATTTGTGGATTATTCTGTGCCATGACTGCCTGGACATCTGGACTTCCCTCTACAAGGTAAGTCTTGTCAGGTGTGTCTTTTACAAATCTGACAATTTTATAAGATATCATTGTGAACAAACTACCAGCATTATCACCAAACTATTCTAGTTTTTAAAACACTTGAATTTCTTCGTAATATTTTTTTCTGAAAAAAGTTTGACTATGAAAAAGCTAAATTTTCGCAGAATAGTAGAAGATTCAACAATGTAGGTAAATGAGTCGCTCAAGTGTAAGTGAGGCTTATTACACAGCACTACATATTCCGATAGAATTGTCGATATGTACCCTCCTAAGCAGGCTCCGTACCCCTCTTTTCAATTGTTTTGTGATGTGAGATCTCATACTTGTATGCATAAGATGTGCGGAGCCTGCGTCGGAGGGACATATTATATCAACACTTCTATCGGGATTAAGTAGTGCCGTGTAATAAGCCTCATTGTCACTATCCAGAATCCACAAACCTCTTTTGAATACCACAAAGGACAGAGGTGAGGTTTGTTTTAGTGCCTTTGGCTAATTTAGTTTTATCTTTCCTATACGTAAACATTGACTTTTTTCTCTCCTTCTATCTTCTGTTAAACATTGGAAAGAAAAGTAGACAACTAACGAATCTGGACACTTGAATAAATTACTCTGCGAACTGCCATGGAGAGATCTGTGTCCATTGGTGTTTACTGTTTACCACGCTATAGAGAGACATTCAAAGTAAAGAAACTATGTTAAAGATTTGAGGCAAACGGGTGGGGTGAGGGTGTGAAGGTGTTGGAAGGGGCTAGTAAAGGAATTTAGACAATTGTCTGCTCTTTAAAAGCTTATTTCTAATAAAGCTATTTCCCATTTTGTATCAGTCATCGTGATTATATGTTGAAAAACACTTGGACACATTAAAAATGTGACATGCTAACCTTTGAATATGATTATGCAAAAAGAAAGAGAAATGAAAACGTTAAATACCTGATTGGTGAACATTATTACAAATAATAAAGTTGCATGATCACAGCAAAGGAAAAAAAAAATACATGGTTAGGCCATGTTTCCACTCGGGTGAAAATTTGAACTTTTTTTTTGCAAATTTCAACTGATGAAAAATTGAACAAACGTGCCCCCCCCCCGCCCCGCCTATTCACTATCATAGGCAAAGGCCACGTTTGTTCAATTTTTCACCAGTTGAAATTGCAAAAAAGTTCAAATTTTCACCCCAGTAGAAACAAGGCGTAAACATGAAAGTCTAAACTGGAAATGGCTGTAAGTAGCAGTGGTATTTCAACTTATTAGCAACACTCAGCTATGCAACAGAAAAGCTTCATAGACGAAGCTGTTAAATGTTTTGCAAACGAAAATCATTAATCAGTAAAAAAAATTAAAAAAGGCTTTGCCTACATAAAACTTCAAAAAGAAAACCAAAAGATGGACAGGCCTGAATTGATCGTGCCTGTACGGCCTTATACCGTGTACACACATGAGTTAAATGAATTCAAATTAAATGTGTTTAAGTGAATTGTACGGAATCCAGTTGAGGACACGAAACAAATAAAAATTGACTTTATTATTAATATTTTAAATTGAAATACTAAATCAATATTTCCTCAATAATTTATATATTACATTTAAGTATTAACTCAATATTTTCAGATTATTAACTGAATAAATTGAATTCGATATATTGTTTGTTTGAACTTCACGGGGCTCTGTAGAACATGTTTATGAATTAAATGCGTTTAAATTACCAGGTGTGTACTAGGTATAAGTCTCTTAATTGTATCTGTGTGCATCTGTTTTCAAAAGCCATGTTTTATACGGAAAACGAAAAAAGGATGAAAACTGTATTTTGAAATTAACTATGTTATTATATAATATAAACTTAGGTGAACAATAATTATGACGATAAGAATGGTAGATAATATATGTATTGCTATCAACTGTGTTTATGTGTTGTTCATTATCATTCATTAAAAATAGAAAGCCAGGGAATGAGTCTTAGTATTATTACCAGGATGAGGATGAGGATGATGATGATGATGACCTGCTGTGAAGTTAAACGTCCAGTGTTGGCTGCTGGTATACGTTGCTAAACAAAGAGCCAATGGGAAGAGTCAAATAAAATGCAGATTTTAAAACTTGAGTTTTGTTTGTATTAGACTGGAGTTCAAGACTAGAACGTATTTTCTAATTAAGTTGGTTTTAAATTGTAAACGCAAACGCCTCTCAAACTGGTTTATCAGTCTTTCAGTACAAAATGAAGAGAAACTTGAAAGTGTTTTAGAAACGCAATCATTAAAGGTATTTTCATATTGATATCTTTCAAAATAAACTTTTTATGAAAGTTTGAAAATTTAAAGTTTGAATTTTTCTCTATAAAAAGTTTATTTTGAAAGATATAATAAAACATGAAAAATTGAGCCACCTTCTAGTTTCTAAAAACATTTCCTAATTTCTCTTAATTTTGCTCCTGAAAGTCAAGAATAATCAAGAGTTCGAAAATTAGCTTTTCATTAAATCCATCTTAACATATTTCACAGCTGATAATGAAACTCATTTTTCGCTATTTCATTGATAACATTAAGAACAACTTGGAAATGTTTTGGAAACTAGAAGGGTAGCTGAATTAGCTAATAGTATTTCCATGTTGGATTCATTTCAAATTTATAAATTAATAAATATTGTCGGCTAATAACATCCATCGTCTACATAAAATTGGATCATTTTTCAAACTCATAAAACGCTTATTTTTTAAAAAAAAAAGTAATCTACACACACACAGACGTACTTTTAAGTGATTCAGCTACTGTTCTAGTTTTTAAAACAAGGGGAAGTAATTGTAGTCCAAAGGATGTTTACACTTTTTAATTGAACTTAGAAAAAAACCTACGTTTATGTGAGGAACGGTTCGATTGCATTGCCATATGGTGGTTATGAAAAGGTGTTAACCGTCAACACAATTATACAACCTCCTATCTTTACTACTCTTTCTCTCTCTCCAATTATTGACTAAGTTAAAGGGGTCACTTTGTGAAGCATTTTTTTTTGCCGACTTGACCACAAGGGTCTCTTTTTTTTTTAGTGAAAAGAGGGAACTATTCATAATTATGTGCAGATTTTTTTTTGGAAGGAGATTGCATTATTATTAGGGCTCGGATTTTGATGCAATATCAACCGGAATGTTTCTCGCCCCTGCTTTAAATTTAAACATTTTTAGTAGATTAGCAAAATCCGTAAATTAAATTAAATTTCATAATTTAAATAAATCAAGCATAATAATAAACCGATATATAAGCTTAATCGAATTTTTAAAATGATAAATTTAAATTAAAACAAATCAATCAGTTACTAGAATTTTATATTTGAAAATAATTGAAACAATGAGTTCCAGTAAAACTATTATTAACTAGAATATCTATAAAAAAATTAGAAATGTAGTAAAATGGATGCGTTCAGTTATGAAGCGCGCTTTTGAAGCGACTCTGGCGCTTTTTATGTATGAGGTGTCATTCGTGTTAAAATTGTTTTAGTTGATCAACAACTAAATTATTTCTATGAAAAGTGAGCTTAATTTTCGACATATAATTTGCCTTCCAATACATAAGATTATTTCAGCACTTTAAAAGCGCTTATTAACTGGACATAGCAAAATTACTAAATTTATGTCGTTTGAAATATTAGGATTGTTAATCACAGCTGTGATTTTAAAAATTTTAATTTTAATTTTATTTTAAAAATTACTATTTTATACTATATCTTTGGTTTGTAATTAATTATTGATCTTATGAAATCAAATTTAATCACAGTTTTTGTTTGCAACTTTTCATTTTTGTTAAAAATAAAAAAATACTAAGTAGTTCTACTTAGAATGTCATTTTTTGAGGTAGAAATAAACGTTTATCACAATCATCTGTAAATCATGAAAGATGTGATAAAGATTGTGTGTCATATTGAAGAATTGTCACTTTAATTCGATTTGCTGAACTTCTGCTACAAACAACGTATTTGACACATCGGACTTTGGTTATAGAACAAAGTTAATGTAAATTCATTTTTAGTCTTAATGAAGAAGTTGAATTTGAATTTAATATTTTGGGAGGTGTGGCCCTCTTTTCTTCTGTATTCGACTTAACGTGTTCTACTTTAATAATCGATTTTTTTTTCTTTCTCCTTTTCTTCGTTTTATGTCTGTGGGGGGTGTTTTGGGTGGGTCGAAATTTAGCCCATCTTAAGAGGAGTCTGGTTTGATGACCCTTTTTTTTTCTTCTTCTCCTTCTTCGGTATGTCATCATTTGATAGTTGTTTCTCATAATATATTATTATGTATGCATATTTGTAAGTATATTTGGAAAGGTTGAATGAATCTAAAAAGTAACTTCATCATCATCGTCGTCATCGTCAGCGGCAAAGAATGGCTTCAATCTTTGGCTCATTCTAAAACCTTTAAGGCGATTTATAAACACAGCTGATTTTTGAACTCTTCTTGATTTTTATCTCTCTTTCAGAAGCAAAACAAAGAGAAACTTTAAAAGTGTTTTAGAAACTAGAAGGGTAGCTCAATCACTTAAGAGTATTTTCATGTTGATATCTTTCAAAATAAACTTTTCATAGAAATTAAAAAAAAAATATCGTCTGATTTACTTTGTCATTTTTAATGACACAAAAATATTTATTTTCAAAAATACCACTGTGAAAATATCGTTAAGTGATTAAGCTACATGTACCTTTCTAGTTTCTAAACCACATTTTCAAGTTTTTTTTTTCAGAATAAAATCAGAATAAATTCAGAATAATCAGAATTCGAGATTAGACCGCGTTTATAGGTCGCAATCACTTACTTACTGCTACAGTTGAAGCACAGTAAGAAACATTGACTTAACGAAGGAGATCATAAGTTTATAACAGAAAAGTAATAACTGTCATATGACATTAAATTGTCATACATCTAGCTCATAACCTTGTAACAGTCACAAAAAAAACTGGTGTACAGAATAATATGACAGTCATAAAATAGGTGCACAAGCAGTGACAGTGATAAGGTATACTTGTTACAATTTTATGACTTTTCTGTAATGAGGCTTCAAAACATTAAACTGAACATAATATGACATGTTACTATGTTGACGATTTAGAACAACAGAGGAAACTCAATTGTTTATTTTTTTCTATGAGAATGGCTGGTTAGAGACTGAGTTCGCTAATCTCACTAATCACTAGCATAATGTCAACTGCAGATGTCTAGCCTTTCAACAGGCTTTTATAATACAGGTAGTTAGAAATAGGTGAAAACTTCAGTTGGCTCCGCCCTGGTTATGTAGTCTGACGTTGAAAAGGGCGGAGCATGTGACGTCAGACTTCATAACCAGCCAATTAGAAGTTGTCAGTCGTCATAACAAGGGCGGAGCCAACTGAAGTTTTCACCAGGCGACTGATTAAGTGCCAAATGGAACAAACGGCCAAACTGAATAACCACCAAATTTTTAGCATTTGTTCCAATTGTTTGTTCAGTTTGGCACTTGGTTCCATTTGGCACTTGGTTCAATTTGGCAATTGTTCCATTTGGCACTTGTTCTATTTTCGTTTGTTCCATTTGGCGCTTATTCAGCGCCACCCTTTAGAGTTATTTTTGAAGTTCTAAATCTAGAATTTGCTTATTGTAATGAATTGGCTGCGTTTTCCTCTTTTCTTTACTGATCAGTGATCAGGTTTTTTAGGTGGTTTGAAGCAATGGTTCTCGTCAGCCATCAAAATACAGGTTAAGAAAATGTATTGATTTTAAAGCGAGTGCACTATTAACACGCACAATACACACATGTATAGGCCTACAACAGACACACATATATATGTATGTATATAATTACATTGAAGAAATGGTGCCGTCAGTGTCTTTAATGGACCATTTCAGTTCAACACCTACTTTTTCCAAATCTTTATTCCATTCCCTCCCACTCTATCCGAAATTATTATTATTATTATTATTGATGTTGAGTTCGTAAGGAGATAGGCCGATTAAAAGGAAAAGTCATTTTTAAGTTAGAGGAAATTATATGGATGCAATATTTTTTTTTATTTTTGTCATTTATGAATCTGTGGACAAGTAACGAAAATGTATTAGATTCAGGGTGGCAGTGATTTAAATCAAATGATTTTTTAAAAAAAATTTACAGTGATTTAAACATTAAAATTTTACAATAAAAATAAAACAGTTCCCAGCTGTAACACCCTGTAAATCGTGATCCCGCCAAAACCATAGCCTGGGGGGTAAACAACTCTCAACCGTCCCTCCCTCCTCTCTGACTCACCTTCTGACTCATGCCCAAGTGGCGGATTGATACATAAAGGACCATGGTCACTTGGACCTGGTTACACCTCGCAGGTGTACACAGGTCCAAGGTATAAAAGGACCATGTTCCTCTTTGTTCCTCAGTTCTTTCCTTTGCCTGTTTTTGCGATACATTCCAAATCATGGGCCTGAGGATTTCCAGTTAGTATTTTACTATTCACCCTTGTATCTGTACTTCTTACAAGGAATGAATAAAAGTGTTGTAATAAGAAGTAGCGTTGTCTCTATGTCTTTATGCTAATAACTTCTCTTCAGAGGCCGGAGGTTTCATAGGGCAGGAGCTATACGATTCTCAGCAGCTACAACATCTTCTCTAGTCGGAATACCGATGGAGAAGATGTATATCAGCATCAACCGGAAGAGAGAGAGATGGCCGCCACTCTCCTGCATTGATTTCACCCCCATGCAGAAGAGTGACTTCAATCTATCTCCATCCAGCTCTCTCTACAGCTCGGATCTTCTCTGTGCAGGTGTCATACTGCTCAGAGAAGAAACGAAAAGTAGAAAATGTCATCTAAAGGTTGGTAATAAAATATTGGTTGATGTCAAAAGCTCACATTTGGTGGAGGTGCGGGGTATAGCTCCATCTGCCTTCTCCGACCTGTAAACAGAAGCCGTCCTTTGTCCTAAGTCTCGTGATTGTGCCTCACGAGGCTTCGTCCGTCCTTTCTATGTTGGAGCCACGTATGGAGACCCTCGATAGCGTCAAAGTCAACCGCGTGGCGCCTGTCTGTAAAACCGCGTATGGAGACCCTCGATCACGTCAAAGTCAACCGCGCGGCGTCCTTTGTGTTGGAACCACGTGTGGAGACCCTCGATAGCGTCAAAGTCGACCACGTGGCGCCTTTGTAAAACCGCGTATGGAGGCCCTCGATCACGTCAAAGCCAACCGCGCGGCGTCCTTTGTGTTGGAACCACGTATGGAGGCCCTCGATAGCGTCAAAGCCAACCGCGTGGCGCCTTTTTATGTTGGGATCATGTATGGAGGCCCTCGATCACGTCAAAGCCAACCGCATGGTACCGTTTTTGTGGAATCGCGAAAGAGACTTGTGGCTACACACACCACGTGTCGACCGCGCGATTCTGTGTCCTGTCCTTAGAGACACGTGGGAACGAACTTTTGTCTGCTGACCGCTTAGCACTCGGAAAGTGGACAACCGTTTGGACACACGTGTTTCCGTCCGTGTTTTTGTATTTCATGTTTCCATTACAATCACCCACTGTCACCTTCACTCTTCTTTAATTTTCAAAGTGAAACCCACACCACGTGGGCAACACTTTAAACAAATTCTTCTTACTCTCCGAGAGGAGTTTGCAGTCTCATTATGAGATGAGCAAACAAATCTCATCTACTAATCTATTCATCTATTAATAGGCTTTTAAAGGACGTGTGTGTCTTTTAAAATGTCCTATTATCTTCACTCTTCATCTTTAATTTTCAAGCAAGATTCTCCCTAGCTCTATTTCATTGTTAGGGGGCTTACAAGCTTAAAACACACTTTTTCTAGCCACGTGGGACTTTCTTGTCCCCCCTTTTTTTTGTTCTTTGTTTTTACACTTGTGTTTCCCTTGGGACCCTCTATGTCCCAAGTCATGTTCTTCAATTTCTTCATCATCATCACCTCAATGCATCATCACATGAACTTTCTCCATTGGACAACACTGAAGCCCGGCCGCCACCAGGGATCGACCGGACACTCTTCAAAAAGCGCCAACGGAGCGGTTTTTCGCTCCATGTGACTCATTGTTGTACCTTCTCTCATCTTTTTGTGTTCTCTTCTCTTCTCTTCTCTTCCAGAGGGTTGCACTCACGCGCCCCCTGGCGGAGTTCCTCTTGTTAGAGAAAACTTCTCTTTTTCTTTGAATTTTCTCTCTTTTTGTGTCTTTCTCCTGGCCACCATAAAAACGTGCCCCGGAGGAACTTTTCAATCATCAATTTTTGGACATTGCAATAAACTGAACCGGAAGTGGCCACCTCAGCGCCACCTACGGACCTCTTCCTTCTACTCAACATAGTCCCTCACTGGGCACTGACTCTGTCTTTTCATCCAGAGCCATCCAGCAGTGAGGACTCAAAATTTCTCCAGTCTGAACATTTCTTCTGGTTCACCAAGTATTTATCTTGTTGAACACACTTCAATTTCTACACTGTTTTACTGTTTTAATAAAACTAAATTGAAACTTTTGATGTGCGGGCACCGCACCTAAGTTTTAAACTTTCAAAGTAAAACAGCTTTCTTTTCTTGCTTCTTTGGAGAGTTCAGCCATCTTGAACTTCTCCTTTGTTTGTGCATTTAAAAAGTTCAGCCATCTTGAACTTTTTGTTCTTTGTGTGTTCTTCACACACACACTCTTCATTCTTGTTTCTAAGTAAAACTAAAAGTGCGGGCACCGCGCTCTAGCTTTACTCTTCGTATTGCTTTCCTCTTCTTCAGGCAATTGCAATACACTTTCATTTCTAATTCACTTTCCGCAGTGCAATCTTGATTGGGTGGTGTACCACGCTCGAGGTTGTATTGTACATCTGCTGTTTCTTTATTGAGGTTTTTGGAATTCTCGTAACCTCCACGTGGTCGCCAAATACCACGTGTAGAGAGAGATCTTACCAAAATTGATACTCAATAAAGAATTTACAAACACACTGTACCAGTTGGGATCGTCACACCCAACTGAAGAACAACGCCAACACCAACACAGCCACTTAAACAACGATACCATCTTTATTAAACGTAGGGAAACTATCGTCACTCAGTGTATAAGGGTACGATAGTGTCGGTTGCCGACGGAAAGACTGCAATCTACAGCGAGATCAACGGCCAAACCTACATAACACCGACTTACATTGATCACTACGTGTTACACAAGCCTTAACATAATGGATGCTCACCCACGACTAACTGGGACCGCCCGGAGAGCTCTTCCGCACTCCAGGGGAAGCATATATCCATCAGCATTATGGAGGGCCTATGCAACATCACAGACATACGATACACAATACGCCGCATCATCACGTGTGGCTGTCCCACTCGGACCCACCATAGATCCAGTTATTCAACCTGGGACCTGGTGGGTGCCACGAAGTGGCGGCACCCAAAGTAATGATGTGCATCAACAGTCTACACGGCGCACGGCTCGGCCCACAAACAATAGTACATTTCGACGCCTAATGTCGTCCACATGTTACTCCAGATATCAACAGGAGCGACCTCCGCTACTACCAGATCCACTTCCCACACAGTCGTGTGATGGCTGTAAACTCAACACCATCATGCATCAACTTAATGAACTAAAAATACAGATCACTCACATGATGATTATTCATAATGGCACCCAACCGCCGCCTGCGCCACCACTACCGACTACATGTACTACAACACCACAATATCGCCAATATCGTAGCGAATCAGACAACTCTCCGCCGTACGCTGTCGGGCACCGAGAGCCGTACGAGTCCGGCTACGATTCATACTACAGACGACATGTACCAGGTCCATATACGACACCTGAAGAGCGCGCGTACTATGTACCGCGCTATACAAACTATGAGCGTACAGAACATCAGTACGCGCACCCGATCTACGATTTCACAAGGGAGGCCTCCGATACGGACCACCGTAGTGTGGTCATGGTACCGGATATGCCTCCTGAGACAACCAATTATGACAGAGCACCGGCCGGCATGCCAATAATGATGGTCGACTACATCCCGGAATTAACCTGGGGAATGGATGACCTAACTACCTGGCATGGTACCCTTGAGGTCATTAACCTCGCCACCGCCGCCTTGGGTTGCACCGCCAATGAGGTGGTCGCCATCTTGGCCCCAGGTGGTGGGACGTCACTCCAAGGGCGCCCCTGCTGCCGCCGGATGCTGAAAGACCTATATAGACAACTGAAGAATACTTGCATGCCCCAAGAGATAGGAGATCATAGTGTCAGTGATGACAGTCCGAAAATCACTGTCACTATCAATGGCAAAGAGGTCCGCATGCTCGTAGACACCGGAGCTCATGGTAGTGTAATATCCAAGGCACTTGCAAAGCAGCTCCAACTCAACATCAAGCCTATGGCCCATCCGCCAAGGATTGAGGGAGTTGGAGGAAACACCATCGCCGTGGCAGGGCAAGTCTCCGCTACTGTGGAAATTGCCAAACAATCTGCCACGGGCCGCCTGCTGGTTATCACTGGCCCACCCGACGCCATCTTAGGCCGAGACCTGGGTAGGGCACTGAAGCTCCTTGTGTCTATGCAGACCAATAAAGTCTACTTAGAAGACGACCTTTTTGAATCAGCACTCCGAAGGCAGAGTATTCAGGCGTACGTCAAGAGTGCCCTGGAAGAAATCACGCCAGCCACTCTTGGGGAGTCGGACACCGCTCCCATTGAAGTCAAGCTTATGCAGCAACCGAACGAATACCTAGTAGTCAAAGGGCTAACACAGCTCACTGGCCATGGGACAACACTAGTGGAGGTAGAGGCCTCTGGGATCCTCACAGATCAGGATCTTTTCGTGGTCTCTCCTGACGAGAAGCTACGCGCCTCGAGGGGGGTCTGGGTGGCCCCCGGCATTATGCAAGGCCGTAACAGCAACAGCTTCCTAGTCGAGGTCCTGAACACTACTACGGGGCCATTGACCCTGGCCTCCGGCGAAGTGATAGCCCACGTACAAAAAGACTACTGTTTCGAAACGGTTGAAGTAAAGACCACTTCAAACGCTGACCCGATCATGACAAAAGAGTCAGGCGCTAAATTCGATGAAGCAATGCAACTCGGGCCTCGATTACGTAATGGCCAGAGGCGCATTCTAATGGATCTTTTGAGATCCTATCGAGATGTCTTCGCGCTAGAAACGTCGGAACTTGGATGTACCAACCTCACGGAACACCGAATCGATACTGGCGATCATGCACCCGTGCGGGAACCCCTCCGAAGGAGTGGCCCCGAGCAGCGGGAGATTATCCGGAAGACAGTTGAGGAAATGCTCAAATCCGGAGTAGCCAGCGAATCCAAGTCTCCTTATGCTTCAGCAGTAGTCCTGGTGAAGAAGAAGGATGGACAATGGCGTTTCTGCGTTGACTATAGACGCCTGAACGATATCACCAAACCAGACAATTACCCACTACCCCGAATCGATGATGCTTTAGACTCGCTTCGTGGGTCGAGAATCTTCGCGACCCTCGACATGATCTCCGGCTATTGGCAATTTGAGGTCGCCAAAGAGGATAGGGAGAAGACCGCGTTCATCACACCCGGTGGGCTGTTCGAATTCAATCGGATGCCCTTTGGTCTGCGTAACGCTCCTGCTACTATGCAGCATGCCCTGGATATCCTTTTGGCTGGCCACAAATGGGAGACTTGTCTAGTCTACCTAGACGACATCATCGTATTCGGCGCGACTTTTGAACAGTTTATGGAAAGGTTGGACTGCGTCCTAGGACTCCTAAAAGAGGCGGGGTTGAAGCTTCACCCCGAAAAGAGCTTCTTCGGCTACGACGAAGTCCTCTACCTGGGACACATCATCTCCAAAGAAGGAGTGCGTCCAGACCCGAGGAAAGTGGTTGCCATCTCCGACTTAGCGGCGCCTACTAATGTCAAGGAGGTGAAGCGATTCCTGGGCATGGCCGGTTTCTACCGGCGATTTATTGTTAACTTTGCCCACATCGCTAAACCACTCACGGATATGACCAAAAAGGGGCTGCCCTTTTTATGGACGATCGACAGAGAAGCAGCATTCACTCTGTTAAAGACTAAACTTGTCACCGCGCCAATATTGGCCATTTACGACCCAGATGCCGAAATCAAAATGCACACCGACGCCTCTGCTTACGGCATCGGAGCTATCCTCTACCAACAGTCACCATCTAAGGAACTGCAGATCCTGGGTGGTGTCTCTCGAGTGCTCCGAGACGCCGAATTAAACTATTCAACAACAGATAAAGAGTGCCTCGCAGTGGTGTACGGCATCGTCAAGTTTAGACCTTATCTCTTTAACAAAGCCTTTGTCATCGTCACCGACCATCATGCACTGTGCTACTTAAAAACCGCACAGCGACTCCAAGGACGCCTGGGTCGCTGGCAGCTACTGCTCCAGGAATACGACTACACCGTAGTCTACAAGGCCGGCATCACTCACGTCGATGCAGATTGCATTTCACGGAGTCCGGTGGACGTTCCTGAAGACTGGAAGCTGCAGGCTACCCCAGATGACCTCGACGACAGCGTGGTTTACGCAGTCACTTTGCGTTGGGATTGGTCGGTTGAACAAACAAGAGACCCGAACGTGACACAGATTAAGACCGAACTTCGCAACAATCCAAGTACCGAGCTTCACCATACCTATGTCATCATAGACGAGGTTTTGTGTGCCCTTGTCTACCAGGGCAGCATAACACCCAAGCTCGTGACGGTGGTACCCAAACATCTGGTACCCGAAGTTCTGAGACTTTTACACGATAGTCCTGAAGCCGGACACTTCGGCCAGGATAAGACATTAGAAAAGGTGTGCCAACGGTTCTTTTGGCCAACCTGGAAGCAGGATACCATCGAGTATGTGCGCACGTGCGAGATATGCCAAAAGTGCAAGACACCACAGTCCAAGCTGCCCGGGTTCCTCCATGAAATGGAAATTGGAGACCCAGGTGAATGCTGGGGAATCGATTACATCGGTCCCCTGCCAAAATCACTGGGTGGTGTCAAGCACATCATCCTGGCAGTGGATTACGCCACCAGATTCTGTTTCGCACGAGCTGTGCACAGCCAGTCGGCCAAAACAACTAAGAATTTCCTCCAAGATACGATCGTGTATCTTATCGGGATGCCCAGGAGGATAATCACCGACCGGGGAACACCTTTTACAGCTAAAGACACACAAGCGCTGTGTGACGAGCTGGGAATAAAGCACGCCACCACGACAGCGTACTTTCCGCAAGGAGACGGTCTTGCGGAAAGGACCAACAAAACTATAATGCAGACCGTCAAGAGACTCCTGACGCCTGAAAAAGGACAGCGGGATTGGTATTTCCATCTCCAAGCCGCCACCTTCGCTTACAACACCGCGACCCATACGTCAACGAAGTTCTCGCCATACCGCTTAATGTTTGGAAGAGAGGCCCGACTACGAATCGACAATCGGGCACCTCTCCTACCGAAGGTTATGGATTCAAACCCTGCAGCACCTTCTGTGGTTGCCACGGAAGAGGTCGAAATCGCAAGGGCCAACCTGCACGAGGCCCATTTGCGACAGAAGAAGTACTATGACGCAAGACGAAAAACTCCACACACGTATAAAATCGGAGACCCAGTACTCGTTCGAGACCAACGCATCGTGCCTGATGAGACCAAGAAACTACGTTACTCGTACAGGGATGGTTACACGGTAACCAAAATCATCAGCGACACGGTGCTCGAGCTGGAGCACGAAGATACGTTTGGAAGATTGATTCGAGACACGGTGAACATTGTGCATATCAAGCCAAAACAACTGAGGACAGTTGTTCAAGGGTTGGAGGGGGAAGACAAATCCAGCTCCCCACAACAAGAGGAACCTACCTCCTCACCACAATAAACCAATAACCCTATCAACAACCCACACAACCTAAATTTTTTCTTTCGGTTGTTTATATCATCACATTGGTCACTTGCTGACACACACCAATATAAACAAACAACAACGTGTGTGACCACAAACATTCACACACCCCTGCTCACATTTCACCACTCGAATCTGATTCCAATGGGGAAACTTTCGCACACTGCGTTTGGGGACCAGGTCGTCTGACAACAATAACAAACAATAGTGGAAGAACGGCGTTTAATACTCAGAAACCGACACCCCGCGAGCCTCCAATAACAAACAAATTGGGTGGCTTATTGGAGTTCCAGCCAGCTTCGTGGAATTATACGATTTCCATGGGACCCTGGAATTTCACACCTCGATGGGGAAGTCGGGAAACACACAAGTATATAGCCAACGCCAGGCTGGTCACCAGCACTTCGGAAACAATTCTGGAAGAACAAGGATGTCACAGTGCAACGAAACAACGGGAAGCCAGGACGATGCCATCCCTGACCCATCTACTAGGATGGACTCGGATGACACGACAACGCAGCAACTCGGCATCGAGGAAGTCGGGGACGACACAGCACGTGCCATCGACCTAACGACGTCAACTGCCTCGTCTCGCCATATCGCCGCAGCCTCAGCAACCCCCGTACTAACTTTGCCGCAAGTGACACAACCTTTTCGCATACCAACAGTCACTACCAGGAGACTACCGGTATATCGACCGCTTCGTCAGGAAGCACGATGTGAAAGACTGCTAAATAATTGCTGGGCACTCTGGCAACGACAGGTGCGGCCCGCAAACACCTATTACATCGGTCACTATGACCTGATGGAGGGATTTCCGCGCCTCTACATACCGGAGGAAGGGCGCTACGTTGTAGGAATGTCATACTACCTGCAACTCTCTATGGCCGTCCTAATTCCGTCCACCCGGTACATCGAAATATACCAGTTTGCCGAGCAGCCCATCACTCCAGCATTGGGCGCCCTTCAGCAGGCTTTCTTTAACAGTCTCCTGGGAGTCCCACTTAACGGAGCATACAGCATTGCCCGAATGATCGTTTGGAGGACCCGCGCCACTTACCAGGCCGCCATCCTGTGGGACGCCGTTTACGGTGTCCTCACCGGGCAACCACCGGGCCGACTGATCGCCGCCGATGCCACCGTCCACCGAAGTTTCATGGAAAGTCTCCGGGGCTTCGACAACGGATGGATCGTCGCCGCCTGGGAATCCTATCATCCCTGGCTGCGGAGCCACCTCCTCCACTCACCGTCAGACCCCCTACAAGCACTTCACGGATATGTTTCTGCATGTACATGTGCATGCAATCAACCGACGTGGGTATAGATTAGAAAACCGTGTGGTCACCGCCCATTGGGGTGGTGAGCTCGGAAAATATAAAAAAAAAAAGAGAGAAAAGAATTCTGTTATAACTGCTGTATGTATAAATAAGTATTTCTTGTAAATGTCCATAGGAACTCGCCACCCAGCGAGTATTAATTGTGTTTGCCTTTTTATTTTCAGAATTTGCATTTTCAAAGGGCGCTGACACTTCGGTGCCAGTGCCTTTCCATAACCACCTCTGTACACGGTAAGTCCTCAGCCACCCATGTCTCCCCGCTGCGTAACTTGAAAACCTTCCACCCTTGGCTGGAGTACGAGGACGTACTCCAAGCAAAGTTGGAGGGTATGTAACACCCTGTAAATCGTGATCCCGCCAAAACCATAGCCTGGGGGGTAAACAACTCTCAACCGTCCCTCCCTCCTCTCTGACTCACCTTCTGACTCATGCCCAAGTGGCGGATTGATACATAAAGGACCATGGTCACTTGGACCTGGTTACACCTCGCAGGTGTACACAGGTCCAAGGTATAAAAGGACCATGTTCCTCTTTGTTCCTCAGTTCTTTCCTTTGCCTGTTTTTGCGATACATTCCAAATCATGGGCCTGAGGATTTCCAGTTAGTATTTTACTATTCACCCTTGTATCTGTACTTCTTACAAGGAATGAATAAAAGTGTTGTAATAAGAAGTAGCGTTGTCTCTATGTCTTTATGCTAATAACTTCTCTTCAGAGGCCGGAGGTTTCATAGGGCAGGAGCTATACGATTCTCAGCAGCTACAACATCTTCTCTAGTCGGAATACCGATGGAGAAGATGTATATCAGCATCAACCGGAAGAGAGAGAGATGGCCGCCACTCTCCTGCATTGATTTCACCCCCATGCAGAAGAGTGACTTCAATCTATCTCCATCCAGCTCTCTCTACAGCTCGGATCTTCTCTGTGCAGGTGTCATACTGCTCAGAGAAGAAACGAAAAGTAGAAAATGTCATCTAAAGGTTGGTAATAAAATATTGGTTGATGTCAAAAGCTCACACAGCATTTTTCTCTGTTTCTATAATAAAGTCCGGTGGTAGTCCTTTCATTAATGTATTATTTTTTGGAAGATATACTTGAGGAAGTATCCCCCAATTGACTGGTGGAAAAATCATTAAACAGATACATACATATAAATAGTAATAGTAATCTAAGAGCCTCAAAGGCAAACTGTGTTAAGTCACCAAACCTAAATTTTACAGTGGAGTCGTTTGAAAGTTTTCTTCTTCATTGATGGAATAGGACTTAACATGGTATACCACCATCTAGCAGCCGATGTCTAAAACTGTGGACTTAACGCTGTTCATCGCTGATAGAACTTGACAAGCTGTTTAAAAAACACAAATTTTACATCTTATGAAGATGTAAAATCGTGTTTTTTTTAAAAAAAAGTGACAACACAGTTTACCTCTTGAGGCACTGATTTGCTTTGGAAACTGAAAAGGCTGCAATGCAAAGATTGTGTTTATATGTTCAGAATGTTAAATTAAGTGCTTGAAACTTACTATTTTCAAATTTGAATGTTTATTAACATTTTTTTTTTATTATTTTGCAATTATTTTACTAACAACTTAACAATTAACAATGTTATTATTATTCATTTTTGCAAACATCGTCATAAAAAAATTAGTATTTCATATGAATGAAAAAAAAAATGTAATTTAAATAAAAAAAATCGACTTATTTGATCAAAAAAAAATCAGCCACCCTGATTAGATTAAAATTTTACTGTTAAAAAAGTCTATCAATTCTGAAAAAGTACATTTGTTTTAAGAAAAGACTCAGATGTGTTCGGCAATCCTCAAAATGCTTAAAGTCTATAACTTCCAAACAAAAATGAATCAGTACATAAATTTCAAAGAAATATAAACAAGTCCATAAATTACAAAAATGGAAAAAAAGTCCAAACTTGAAGTGCCTTGAAATATCGAATGTCCTATAAGTGTCGATGTAATGAAACTTTTCAGAAGTCCACGAAAAAGTACGAAAAAAAGTTTCATCAGTTGTACTCACAAGTTGCTATTACGCTCTTAGTTTCAGCTTTTTTTTTGTTAATTATTAAACCTGTTTGGAGGCTAGTTTTCTAGTTAGCAGCTGCGCTATTGCTGACAAGTAACTGGAAAACTTTGAGGCCTTAAGGTTGTTTTATAATGTAAACGTCTCGGGAATTCTTATCTCTTTCAGATGTCAAATGAAGGGAAACGTGAATGTGTTTTAAAGATATTTTTATGTTATCTTTCAAAGTAAGCTTTTTTAATATATATTTTAATTTGAAAATGAACTAACTTTTAAGCAGATCGGTATTTTTTAAATTTATGTCTAATAAAATTTATTTTGAAATATATCAACTAACATATAAATACCCTTAAGTGATTGAGCTACCCTTCTAGTTTCTAAAACATTTTTTTTTCCGCGTTCGTAAACCAGCTGTTCATAAACCATCTCAGATTTAATTTTTCATCAATTAAAATTTAAGCTTAAATCTAGGCGTGTTAGCAGTGTTTGCCTGTAGTAAAGGGGCAGCAAATATTCAAATGTTTTGTTTCTTTTTTATAAATTAATTACTACATCATTTTAAATTTGAGGTTCTATTTATTTTTCGTTTTTTATACTTTTTTTTGTATAAAGAGTTCACATTTGCACATTCTGTTAAACACCGATTTATTCAGCAGTATGACGTCATCCTCATAAGAGTAATATATAAATCTATGTACGTGACTTAGCGCTGCTAGATAAATCGACGAATAACAGAATGTTCGGATTGTTGTTGATGATGAGAGCAGGAAGCAATAGTTTCAACGTATAAAATACGTTAAAAATTGACAAAAGCATAAAAGACTGGAGTTCGATGAAAGATTAGACTTGTCAACGGGAAAAGTGTATCACACTTTTTTTTATTTTACAGTTGAAAACGTTTTCAAAATGATGATGAGAGAAAAGAAAGACAAAAATAAACGAAGCCGGAAGAAACAAAAAATAAAACACATGATAAAAATTGCTTTTAATACCTTATAGGCTTAAAAGTCTGTATTTAATGTATATTACGGATACATTATATAGCCTCTCTTCCTCTAAAGTTCGAGTTTTTTTTTTCGATAACTGATGAAAGAAATGGCAAAAAAAAAAAGAGAAAAGAACAAAGAAAAAGGTGGTGGTGGTTGTGGTGGTAATAAATGGCATTCTAGTTGTGTGAACATTGCCATCAGTGTTCATGTTTTGCCAATAGATGTCAGAAAAACAACATCCTAAATAAAAAGCTAACAACAACATTCTCTTTATTTTTTTTTTGGTACTTCTTTTTCGGTTGTTGTTTTTTACAGTAGTCTATCTGGTTGTTTTTTTTGTTAGTACTTGGTGTATACTTTTGAGTAGTTTACTATTTTGTAGTTCTCCTCATCGGTATTGCACTATACTGTATGAAATACGGGATGTGTGTCTGTAGCATTGCACCCAAGATATTATATAGGCCTACTACACACATTAAGTTAAACCATGTGAGGCAGTACGTTTGGCACACCCTTTACAAACAGCTGATTGTCGAACTCTTAGCAAAAATTAAAATGAACTAGAAAGCGTTTTAGAAACTAGACGGGTAGCACAATCAATTAAGGGTATTTTCATGTTTTATGTCTTTCAAAATAAACTTTCTTATAGACAAAAAATAAAAATAAACATTGTTTGCCAAACAAGCGTTGTTGAGTTATTTTCAAACTCAAATTAAAAAGCTTATTTAATTTCTAAAAAAACACCTTCAAGCATTTCTTAATTTTGCATCTGAAAGACAAGAATATTGAAGAAGTTTGAGAATCGTTTGCAGTTTAAAATCTCACCTTAGTGTTGTTTCTGCAACACAGAATAATTAATCAAGAGTTTAATTTTATTGTTCCATTTTAATTTGCATGTTTTGCAATGGTTATTTTAAAACTTCTCTTCTAAGGTTAGGCACTGTTCCGAACTTCTAAAAAAAAATGGTTTAGTTTTTCCCTGAACATTCTGTAAGGCCCCCCTCTATATCGATTGTACACTATAAAAAGAAACACCAAGGCTTTTTTTTTCAATGGATGTCTTAGCTCTCGGGAATGGTGGCACTAAAATCTGACACGGATCGGAAAGTTGTGTTTTATATGCTACTTCAGTCGACCCTCTACCTCGTTTTTTTAAGGGTGGAGTAGAGGGGGGGGGGGTGATTCAGGGTGGATGTTGGATATGGAAGAAGAAGGTGGGCGATGTATTTGCAATAGCAATGCGATTTAACTTATCCTCCCTCTCTCTCTCTCTCTATATATATATATGTAGTGCTTTTACACATAAATATTTTTCTATGTAGGGGGCGAAAGGGAGGAGTGTGGGTGGGGTTTACATGTTTGACATTCTTCTTGGATTTGATCAAGAAATCTTATAGATTTTGAATGTTTTTTTTTTGTGTTGTTGTGTTTTGTTCAAAGTACTTCTTGGGATACTTTCTTGCGTTTTTTTACTGGTTTTATACCAAAACAAAAAACTATAAAATGTTAAAATGGGGAGGGGGAGGAGGGGTTGACATTGGGTTCCTCTTTAACCCACCTTCAGTTTCACCAGAGAGGGGTGGTGGCCCTGTGCAGCATTCCGCACTGTCTTTTGTTTTTGTTTTGTTTTTTACTACTGTTGATGCTTTTAGGTTTTTATTTATTCTGTTTTTACGTAAAACAAAAATGATGTTTGACGTGACTTTTACTTAACAAGTCAAATTAAATTTGTAAAACTTATTACTGTAAATTTGAACCCATTTGCAGAACAATACACCAGACTCAAGTGATTCTCAAAGGTTGTGTGCCGTGAGTTTTGTTAGGTGTGCCGCCAAATTTTGGACGATCGAGTGCGTTAATATAATTTTAATATTTTCAAATAAATTTTTCAGTTTTATTCGAAAAATCAAAAATTAATAAAACTTTTTTTTACCAGTGGTTTTCCAAAAGGGTGTCCCGTGCCACTTTAGTGTGCTGTGAGTTTTGCTAGGTGTGTCCCTAAAAATACTGTGCCATGAGAAAAGTATGCGAATCCACTGTATCTAGACGCATACAGGAATAAGAGGTTCTCAATATCGGCAGCTCATGGGCTAAGTTGAGATAAATCTAAGGTCGGTTCTATACTATTTGTGCACTTGCCAAATATTTTAACTTTTCGAATTCCTTCCAACATGAAACCCAGTGTAATGGATTCAAGATGAAAGTATTTGGCAACTGCTGGCCAAAGAAAACGATCCTAAGATTATCTCTGGAAATAGTTATGTGGTCTGTGCACCAAGGGTCTAACTGAGCACATTGACTAGAACAGAGGGTCCTTAACCTTTTTACGATTACAGAACCCCCTCCCCCCCAATGGCCCAATATGCCTCCATACTCCTTCCGCCAGACTGTCGAAATCATCATCATCCTCCTCTTCTGTTTCAGGCATTTTGCATATTGCTCGATATTCTAGCCACTGTAGAATATCGAACAAAATGCCTGAAACGAGCCTGTCTACAATAAGACATGGTGGCATTATGTATATTGGCTAGCCGAAATTAGTAGTCAATGTGGAGATTTTCTTACAAAAAAAAAGGAGGTTCGTGTTTGGTGTGGCCTCTGCAAACTTAAAACTAGTGACGTCATGTAGCTTTTATGATGAGCCTTTTAAAATTTTCATGGCTCCTCTTTTTTTCTTCTTCTTCTTCTGGTAGAAGATGAAGAAGAGATGATAGCATTTTTTTTTGTTTCTCTCTCATAGGTTTTTAGAACTTTGGATGATGTTTTCATTTCAGAATGTCGCGACATTCTGTCGTAAACTCGATCGTCCAGTACCTTCTTTTCGTGCGCGCGTTTCTATGTGTGTTTGTGTATTTTTTTTTTCTCTTTGGCTCGTAAAAGTAGACCCCGTAATATTTCTTTTTTACATTTTCTATGTTGTTCTATGGATGTGAACATCTTATGGGTTTTTCTTTTTTTTTTCTTATATTGCTTGAGCTATGTTTATTTCATTTCATTGCTGGGTTTGTTTTCTTCTTCTTCTCCCTACACTCTGCGTACGCACGCACGCATGTACGCGATACACACCCGATGGTATACATACAAACATTGCTTCTTCTGCCGTTAAAAGTTGGCATCCAAGATACACCTTTTTTTTAAAAAAGGTTTTTTTTTGTCTTCTCGAAGTTGTAACTACTACACGTTTACACCAACCACTTTTGAAACCTATGACGACGACCTCACCTCTCCATCACACAATTTTAGACCCACTGATCCAAATGATAATTACTTGCTCAAATGGTCAACTAACAAATATTATACAGGAGATGGTATCTTTGTTGAGGGAGAAGAGGGAGGAACTGACCGACCGACCGACCTATGATCAAATATATAAAGATTAATGTGATTCCAGTTGGAATTGAGGACGAATCAATAAGTTTGCCTTCATTCACTTTTGCTAAAAAAAACATGGACGTTCGAAAATACATAAAATAAATTTCTATAAGCAACAAAGTATCAATGTTTGCAGTTAACTTGAATCAAATATTGTTCACATAGGTTAAGGGGATATTTGACAATTTGTATAAGTAAATAAAAAAATGTAAATATTGTGTTAAAGTAGGTTGTCATGGGAGGTGCGGTTTGGTCATCTTTTTTCTTGTCAATTTATTGAATTTAGTATAAAAGTATAAATGTGACACTAGGTGAGAGAGAGGTCTTTGGTTGTTGTGATCATGATGCTGTGGGTTAGAGGTAGAGGCTAGCAGTAACGTAAAGATAGCAAAAAAAAACGAGCATTTAAATAGCACAAAGCTCACGCATTTGGAGCGGAATGGAGCGCAAAAAAAGAAATTACAAATGGTAAAGAAATGATTTAAAATGAAATAATACTCCAAAAATCGTTAAGAAGAAAAAAATAACGTTCGCCTTGATCGCATTTAAAGGTCTGAGGGTTCTGGGCATTTTGGGGTTTCAATTCAATTCTGCACACCTGCAGTCAGTTCAAGAGCCATGTGACAGATTGGATGACTCCCAGTCGTAAATGATTGTCGTTTAGACATCATTGTCCAATTGAATTTGTCATAAGTTCATAACAAAAACTGTCCGCATGGAAGAAAATTCAGTATTCTGAATACATTTGGAAAGAAAGACCACAAATATGTATCAGTTCTACTGTAGTTGTTATTTATTTGGTCATATCTACTTATGCGGCGATTTCTAGTAAAAATGTCATGTCAGGCCATCTTTTTACGGCTAGTCAGTATCTGAAGCAATGTGCATAATAATTTACTGAAATGCCTACATATAGACTACTGTATTCTATAAGTGGTCCTGCTGCTGCTGTTAGCAGCTAAGAGTCCCTACAATGCCCCAATCAATGAAACAAGCCTAGATCTTCTAGGTAAGTCCAGACTTGGAAACTTTTGTTTGCAAATAAATTACAGACATATTTCGCTGTTTTTTTTTTTGTTTGTTTCCTTTGTTGTTTTTTTTCCGTTCGGGATTGGATCCTGAATGGAAAACAACAAAGTTTCAGAAACAATGTATATCTGGACGTGTTTGCAAACATGAGAGTGGTTATCCACTAGTCTAGTTTAGAGGTTGGTAGAGTTCTACACACTGTTCAGTTAGGTGGCAACTGGTTATCATGTGGTCTACTGTGAAAACTGCTCATTGAGTTGCTTCTTTCTATGCCAACTTCTTTGGACATCAGTTTTACAAATTATGTAAATCGCCATAAAATATTCCTTGCTCTAAACACCTTCTCAACCACCATCGTCTTTTTATCTTCTATTGTTTCTTACTGATGCCATTATTATAGTAATTGCACAGGCTGCTAATGCTAATGCAGCATCCTCACTGACTCACTTTCTGAAAAAAAAAAAAATTAATTGTGGACGAAAAACCTTGTTTGTTAACAGTTTGCAAACAAAGTTTCCAAGTCTGGACTATATGCTTAACAAGTACTTTTTATTTGATTCTGCTCACCAGAAGAGATTTTTTAGGGCAAATTTAAAGTTTATTAGAAACTAGAATAGTAAAGAAATTGGATAAAAATTATTTTGTGTTGATGTTTTTCAAAATAGACAGACATTTTTAATGTAGTGTGAGAATAGCCTCTCTGTAGGCTACTACTGCATCAACAAGACTTTTGGCTATATCTGTGTGTCCCATGTGGCATAAGTATCTTAGAACGTAATTTTGTTGACTTTTATCAACCCACTACTTTTTCCTTTTTTTTTGGAGTGGGGGTGGGCTTCCTACCTGTTTTTTTTCTTCTGTGTTCTTTCTCCCCCCCCCCCCCCCCCACTCTCTCCCATCCAATTCATTTAATCGCTTATAGTTCTTGTCAGTGTTGAAATTTGTTTTTCTTTTTTACATCCATATCTAGTACAGAGAGTTGAACGGAAAACACAACAAAGCCAATTTAGAATGATGATGAAAGTTTGTAGGTTTGGGTACAATGAAAGAAATGGAAGTTAATTCGGTAGACACTTTACTCTTGTTGGCAAAGTGCTTGCCTGTACCTTTGCGATCCATTGTGTTTGCCTTTGGGCCAACTTTTTTTTGTCGTTACTGCTGCTACTAGCCTACTGCTACTGCACAGGTTTTTTTCTTCTTTTTTTTCTCTTCTACTTCTAGTCTAATGAAATTACGTTGTGTTCAGACCCAACTGTGAACTTAAAACACTTAATACTCCATCTTGAAATAGCATAGCATTTTTGTTATATTTTTAGTGCAGAAGAAAGATTTCTTTGAAAAAGCTAAAAGTGAGTTTGAAGGAAGGAAGGAAGGGAGAGAGAGGAAAAAAAAAGATTATTTTATTTAATAGACATTTAAAAGTTTTAGTTCTTTTGAGTGTACTGACTGATATCAAGTTGTTGAGAATATAAAACAAAACGTGATGATGGTTTAGCTCTTGGCACAGCTAAGTTTTATGAGCAAGCTTGGCAGCCCTTGTGCTCAACCTGTGTCATCTGTATTTTAGTACGGATCGACTTGCATATTATGATGTCGCAGGTGGCTGGCCTGTGGTTAAAATGTATTGCGATTGGAAAGACACTGATCCATTGAACACGAGCGACACGTCGACAACATTTTGCAGTTGAACTCGTACACTAAAAACGGCTCCGTGCGCGAAGGCACATCATTTTTTTTCAAACACCAAAAATAAGCTCTTGCCATATATATTTTACAATTTCAAAAGAAAATATGGAAAATTTAGAGAAATAAATTTGAACGTCTGTGGCCGTACTGAAAAAAACAAAACAAAAACAGTTCAGGATTTACAACCCGGTATTCTCAAGCCGGAGTTTATCGTCTGCGACTAACTTTTTGACATGTTGTTGATCTACCGCCATGTACAAAATATACAGCGTGTTCATAAAGTGTTGATCCATTTTAGCGAAAAATATTAAATTTTGGAGAAATAAAAAAGTTATTAATTAATTAATACGAAGTCTACAATGTATTTCAAAATAATTCAACGTGACACCCCCCCCCCTTCCGCCATTTCTAAACACAGCTAGCTGCCAACGCTCCACATTAGCTCTGAAAACATTTTGTAACATACATGACATTGTACAGTATCTGCTGTAATGCAGTCGACTGAAGTTCGAATTCGATTTTTCGCCTTCGTTTTTGATAAACTTTTGATTTAAAAAAATCTTAAAGCAAAAAAATTAAATTGGTGTTAAATTGGGTGACAGTGGGGCCCATAGTCTTCGCGATTCTCTGCCTATCGATCCCCCCCCTCTCCAAAAAAACTGACTTTTGTGTATGATAATCCTCATAAATGGGCACTGCCGACAGCTATCCGCTCCTTTAAGGCTAACATTGGCTTACTGGTTTCAAGCACCTTAAAAAAGTGATTGAAGTTTTCAAAAAAATGAATCTTGGCTTTATGGACATCCTGTAGTATCTCGGATGGAAGTCGCGTGTTGTTAACTGTTAGTTTGTTGCCGGATGGCTAAGCAAACACCGTTGATGATGATGATGATGATATTGATTGTAAGCTGCTTCTGTGCTTTTCATGTTAGTTGTTAAGAAGGATGATCAAGTTTCATAAATCATAATTGCTTTTCTTTTGTGAATAAGCTTTTCTGTTCAGTGGTTGCATGTTGTCACTGCATTGGTCAGAGGTCGGTCACTTGCATATAGCAACAACATCTACAGATAAGTGATTCTGTCGGTCATTTGATAGTACTTCTATAATCTGCTGCTGCTGTCTATCGAAATAAAAAGACAAAAAGTGAACTTGTCTCATGTTATACATCTTCATCTAATTCTCTCTTTTTTTGTTTGGTTTGTTTGTGGTCATCTTTTTTGGTGTTGGCTACAAACGCCAAAAAGCACTGCTTCCTTAATTTATTTTCAAGTGTCAGATGACTGTTGTAATTTACAAGGAATGGCTTGATTTTCTGTGGTGTCAGTAAGACCATGAGGGCTGTAGAAGCAAGTGTCGTGATGCCAAATGCAAAATTGTTTGGTTACACTCTAATATACAGTATATAATGCAAGAGGGGTGGTTAACGGGGCAAGGTGGGCACATTTCCCCGGGTGCCATACCCAGGGGCGCCAAATGACGCTAAAATTGACCCACAAAACTAGCCAAAACAATACTTTCAGTTTAATATATTGATCAAACCAAATTTCTAAATGAACAGAAATGCGAGTCTTTCGTCGAGTATTATGGAAGGGTGGCAATCTTGACACAGACGACTTTTAACTGTGTCAAGGTTGGCGTCTTTCCATAGAAAATACATTACGACGACAGTAAAGCGACCTTCGACTTCATTTTGTCGTCAAAAAGTGTTTCAAAAGTGTGTTCTAACTCTAAATGTATGTTACCATTTGCTGCAAAGAAGTGTCGCGGTATATTCCAAATAAATACGCTTTTTTCTAATACTGATCCGAGACTTGGTCGTTCGAAATTTCCGATAATTCCATCATTAAAAGGGAAAAAAATAAGACGAAAAAGAATTTTATTTGGTAAACTAGAATTGCAATATAACTTTTTTTTCAAATGTTGAAACTTTTAGCGTTTCTTTTTTTATTTAGTGATTCTGCATTCTGTTGTAAGGCGACCAATAAAAAATGAACGCTTTTGTATTATATATGCATATAACTCGGTGGCAATTAATTCGAACATTTAGTAATTCGAATAAGCTTTGGTCTTAATTAGTTGGGATTAGCGAGGTTGTACTGTAATTAGTATTAGATATAAATCTATCATTGCAATCCTACGTGAGGTTAGTTTTTATGTGTTGTTTAAGTTTCTTTTGTTTCCTGAACATTGTATTTTTAAGCACAGATTGTAGAAGTTAAGACTAAGACTAGAACTAAGGCCAAGGTCCCACATGCAGACAAAAAAAATGACGTAAATAAAGGAATTTCTATAATTCGGATTTTAGTTATTTGGCAGAAAAGTAAGCCTAGGTAAATATAGTAAAAAATAGTTTCAACATGTGTGAGCGAACCCTCTTTAAATGCGAAAAAGCTGAAATGTAAACAAGACCTTTTTTTTTCTTCAGATTTTGTATTTCTACTTTCTGCTTTTTTATACATATGGGACCTAGGCTTAACAACATTAGTAAGTTTTAGGAAAAAAAGAGGGTCAGTTTTATGACCCATAACCATACTTTCAAGGGAAAACTTCCGGTTACCATTTTACTAGAAAACCACTAAACTGAAGCAAATACTATACAATGATATGTGTGGTTGAACTTTTTTTTTGGAAAGGGGGGGGGGGGGGAATGTTATCAATTGTATCTCATAGATAACTAGAAAGTCTTTGAGTTATATCAAAAATATATTAAAACCTCTTTTTCATCATGAAAAAAATTGATAGCAGTTGAGTTAAAAGGTTTTTTTTGTGAGTGTTTTCTCGTTGATGACCAGTGTCCAGAGATTAGAAAGGCCTCTATTTTTCTCCTTACAGGAATGTTTTCCTGCATGTGTGTGTTGTCAATCTGATTTGAGTGGATTCCATACAAATCCTGTACTTTGATCACTGTAAAGTTTACAAGCAAAACCAAAGTGTCCCTGTGATTTTATTTTATTTGGAAATGTGCTCTTATGTATAATTTTTGGGGCTGCAATTTTCACTGAAATGTTCAAAAGTATGCATTAAAAATCATATTTGCAAATATGCCTGATGTTACGTAATTTTACAGAATATACAAAAACATGTATTATTCGTTTAGTAAATTACAGATTTTCATCTGACAATTATTGTTTAGCATGGAAATAAAATTCCCATAATGTAACATTTTATTAATATCCTTCCAAGGTTTAATTGAATGTGAATGATGAATTTTAAAGTTGGTAAAACTGATAACAATGTTAATTCATTATTTGTGTCAAGTATAAATTGCATAAAAATTGATTTAATTTAATTGAAATACGGTAAATATATTATTCTTTTTCATATTTGTCAAAAAGACTAAATATGCGTTAACGTGAGAAATATGTATTTATTATATTATGTTTAATTAAATTTAAGTTGCATCATAACACTATTGCAAAACATCTTTTATAGTGTTTCAACTGCATATAAATCCGCTTCAAGTTAATCAAGAATATTGGTTTGAATTAGTTACATCAGGAGGGCGGGTCAAATGAAAATTGGGCAATCTAAAAAGGAGATGATGGCTCACTTCGCCTCATAAATTACCAATCAAACCAATCGGAGAGGAGAACATGATGATGATGATGATGATGCGAGTCATTTAAATAAAGGGAACCAGTAATCATGACTTGGGAATGACAACATGTTACAGGCTTTACGTGTATTTGGTTCATCATTTATGCATGCTACGAATAATCTCGTTATTTCTAAGCTAGAAAATAAGAAAAACTTTAAAAGTGCAACTTAACAGTTAACTGTTAGAAAGTGGAGGCTATTGATGTTAGGTGTTACAATATACACAAACACCTAACATAAACTTTCATATATTTACAAAAAATTTGAATTAAATAAAAACAAAAACAATTATAAATAAAATATAAAGTATCCATAACAGGTGTATGACTAAAAGGGTGTAATATAACACCTGAAAATGAAGGGAAGAAAAAGAGAAAGTTTAAAATGTAAACAAGTGTCATAGCAGGTGTGTCATATGTAAAAGCTAAAAGGTGTAATATAACACCTTAAGTGAATAGAAAGGAAAAGAAAAGTTAAAAGGTGTAATATAACACCTTAAGTGAAACAATGATGATAGAAAGAAGAAATAATTAACTACAATAGGCATACGCATCACATTAACAAAATATTATATGGTGACTAGGCTGGGGGGGGTGGAAATAATAAGATCCCAAAAATAATTTATGAGATTTGCTGTCACCATAAGAGGAAATGTTAAAATGGCCTGTCAATCATAATAAGATATAAAATTATTCTATTGTTACCTATCAAGCAAACTAACACCTAAAATTAACCTTTTATAATAAAGGTCACAGCCCGATTCACAATTCAATGTAGCTTCTATCCAAATAAGATATAATGTTACGCTGCCCTGTTAATCGTAATATTAACACCTGGCAGTTACACTAATGCCTAAATTAACCTTTTATAACAAAGGTCACATCTGTATTTACAATGTATTAACCATTGTTAAAATAGGATATCACATTAGTCTACCCTGTCAATCAAAATACTTTCATGTGTCAATCATAAGGTTGACCAATTAAATGATCAGAAAATCATTCCAAGTTAACCAATTAGAAACTAGAACAGAGCTAAAATCTTCAATTTTAATCAGTGCATTTTGGATTTCTAGGCAGAGTGTCTACAGCCAGAGAGAGAGAGAGATAAAAGAATACCAGCGGTTTGTAAAGGGATCAGAAGGACTTAGTTTTATTTTCAAGAAAAAGACAACAATATACTAGTTTCCTGTAGGAACCTAGTGTATTGTTTGATTTACTTAAAAATATTTTGGTTATACTTTCAGAACTCTAAAATATTTTGGTTACACTTTCAGAACTCTAAAATATTTTGAGATTACACATTCAGAACTCTGAAATATTTTGATTACACTTTCAGAACTCTAAAATATTTTGGTTACACTTTCAGAACTCTAAAATATTTTGAGATTACACATTCAGAACTCTGAAATATTTTGATTACACTTTCAGAACTCTAAAATATTTTGGTTATACTTTCAGAACTCTAAAATATTTTGAGATTACACTTTCAGAACTCTAAAATATTTTGAGATTACACATTCAGAACTCTGAAATATTTTGATTACACTTTCAGAACTCTAAAATATTTTGGTTATACTTTCAGAACTCTAAAATATTTTGAGATTACACATTCAGAACTCTGAAATATTTTGATTACACTTTCAGAACTCTAAAATATTTTGGTTATACTTTCAGAACTCTAAAATATTTTGAGATTACACTTTCAGAACTCTAAAATATTTTGAGATTACACATTCAGAACTCTGAAATATTTTGATTACACTTTCAGAACTCTAAAATATTTTGGTTATACTTTCAGAACTCTAAAATATTTTGAGATTACACTTTCAGAACTCTGAAATATTTTGGTAATACTTTCAGAACTCTAAAATATTTTGGTTATACTTTCAGAACTCTAAAATATTTTGAGATTACACATTCAGAACTCTGAAATATTTTGGTAATACTTTCAGAACACTAAAATATTTTGGTTACACTTTCAGAACTCTGGAATATTTTGAGGTTACACTTTCAGAACTCTGAAATATTTTGGGATTACACATTCAGAACTCTAAAATATTTTGGTTACACATTCAGAACTCTAGAATATTTTTGGTTTTACAAATAGAACTTCAAAGTATTTTGGTTTACACTTATAGAACTCTTAAAATATTTTGGTTGCATATTCATAACTCTTAGAACATTTTTTTTTTGCTTTCACAAATAGCTTTAAAATATTTTGGTTTACACATACAGAATTATAATTAATTGTGGTTGGTTTACAAATTAAAATAAATTGTGTGCAAACTTCATAGTGTTTTGTGATCATCATTTGAGTTGGTGTTTAATTTAAGTGTGCCAATTCAGCAATCAACTCCACAACCCCAAATCAACTGGACATCTGAACAAGCATCAAGAAAAGGTAGGAAATTAATAATTTACTTTTTAAACAAGGCCAATAACATAAGAATACACCAAGAAACATAGGGGGGCACAACTTGATCAAAACAGGGATACTGGTTCCCCAAATAGACCATTGTCTGGAACCTGAACCAAGCTGTACACTTTCACTTCTTCCCCTTGTCCAAAATTTTGAATTTTGACTTTCAGGGCTATAGAGTGGAGGTAAAAATAACAAGTGGCGCAGTCGACAGGATTATATCCTTGTTGAGTTGAAAACATTGTTCCCTTATTCTTTTAGACATTTTTGTGGTTGTTTTTGGAGTTTGTTTAACATTTTGGGGTTTGCAAATATTTTCTGTCTATTTCTTCTTCCCTTTCTTTTTTTTTTTGTTCTCTCCTAAAACATTACCTTTTAGTCGGTAAGTAAATAAAGTAAGAAAAAAAAAAAAACCCAGAAAAATATATGTATATAAAAAAATGAAATAAAATAAAGAGAAATAAAAATAAAATAAACTTTTTTCCATTTTGATGTTCCTCTGATCTTTTGGGTTTCAATGAATATAATAACTGAAGTGTCTTAAGTAATATGGCCTTTTAAGTAATTTAAGTAGAATAAATGCATGTTTTTTATTTTTTTTTTATTTCAACTGAGCACAAGCGCAAACGCACACACATACACGCACGCTCCCAAACAAAGTCCACCAAGGGGTTAATTGGGGGACCAAAATAATCATATTTGGGGGTTGTTGTTCAAATTGTCAATATTTGCAGATGAGCTGTGATTATCCTCCATTAAAAGTACCCACAGACAAGTGTCCCTGGAACACAAGTTGCTTTAAAAAAGGACCACCAAACAATCTCAAAGACTTCCAAAAGCATGTAGCTTGGTGTTTTCACGGTCCTCGCATATTTTACCCAAGGAAGGAACAGCTTTCGGTACAGCTGGTCAAACCTTTTGAAGAAACCTTACAAACCACAGACAAAGATCAAGCTGCTGGTCCTGTGGATGAACCAGAAGATCCAATCCAAGTTGTCATAAGAGAATTCAACCAAATTAATTTAAATTCGAGTCCTGCTCCCACGGTTGAGGAAGAGCCACCACGGGTCATCCCTCCTGAGGCAACAAGTAGTGAAAGCGGGCAGCCCAGCCTAACACGTGGAGGTAGATACGCCCAGTTACTTAACCGAATATTTGCTGCGGAAAGAGAAAGAGCCCAAGTGAGAGCTGAAATAACAGAGCCCGATCAAGAAACTACAGTAAGAGAACCACCACCTCGCCCAAGACACCAAGAAACTATTGTGGAACAACCACCACTTCGTCCAAGACACCAGAGACCAAGAAGACAAGGGCCAAGAAGTCAGCCTATCAACCCTCAACGTGAACCAGGTCCAGTGCAGGGACTAAACGGACCATTTTATATGAGTGACGGCTTCTGTTTTTACTTGCCATAAAAGAAAACATTTAAAGGTGAAGATAAATTTTTGCTACTAAAATAAACTGATTAGGGTAAACACTGAATGTTTGTACCAGATAACACATAATAGATGGAAAATGAAGAAAACACAAACCCAATATCAGAAGACAGAAACACACATTGCCCAGTAGATAGTGAATGTGAAATTCAGTACGACATAAGACGATACCTTGTACGTTGTCTTTTCCATAAAAAACGATTTTCGTTAGCTCATTTTATTAGTAGATGTGTAAAGCACCCAGGTATCCATGAGGTAGTTTTCCAAACCAATGAAGGCACTGATGAGAATTCTCTTATTCAAAACCAATAAATAAAAGGGGTACCTAAATGAATGTAGGTGAACAGCTTGTGGTATGCTTGAGTAATGAACCTCCTTGTCCATATTCTAATGTTTGTTTCAGACTTCCAATAGAAGAAGTTGATGCAAATAATTGGACCTGTATAACACACAGATTCTATTTTGACATTCAAAACTACCCGTTTATAACTTTAGGGAGGGTAAATTCCACCATAGAACGAGCTAGAGAAGAATATGACTATTTACAAGAATATTTAGGAAACCTACTTCTTCCAGCACAGGTAAAGGATTATCAAAACTTCTTCACATTGAGAGATTTAGAAGATGAGGACTAAAAGCATATCATGACATGGACTTGACTCCCTGTGAATTACCTTGGTGTCCTATAACTCTAGACTGTGACATTATTGATCTTACAGATATCCAACAAGGTTATATTTGTCTTACCCATTTACAGTCATTTGCAAGAGAGGATTATTTAATGTGGGGTGATGTTAAAGATTTGCTGACTGCAGTTAAAGAAATTTGCCAGTTATTACATGCTACAGCTTCTAATAATGAAGACAAAGTAAATTGGCTAGGAATAGAGCCCATTGTGAATGACACTGTCTGCCCATATACTGATTTATGCTTTCGTGCCCCATGTTGTGCTTCAGATAAGCTAAAGTGGAAATGTGTTTGCCATGGGTTTGAATTTAATATTCGCAGTTTTCTTTTTATTAATCTGGGTAGGCCTGGTTCTACAATTGCAGAAGCTGCTCAGGAATATAATGCTTTGCATGAATTTTTTGATGAATATTTATTACCACCAACAACTGAAGAAATAAGCACTTTTATCAATCAGCAATTGATGGTAACAAAGCAGGAATATATATTCCCCCCCACAATTGAAGAAATAAATGATTTTATTGAAGAGCAATTAAGGGAATCAAATCAGTTGTGTAATGAATAATAATCCTGAGGTATTATATTGTCCTTTTGGGATAAAGTGTATTTTTATAAAGCAAAAGGTTACTGGATTGATAAAGTGTGTATTTCATCAAAATCAATTTATCCCTAACAAATCAGGCAAAGGAGGTAACAAGATTTCATTAGGGCAGTAGCAATATAACATAGTATAATGAATGAGAACCCTAATATTCCTCAATGTCCTATTGGTCCCTATTGTATTACTCGTTATATTAAAGAAACTGGACAAGTTCAATGTAAGGTGCATGATACCTGTTATCAAACAGGAGAGTATGTCGCTAAAAATACGGATGCCCTTAAATTAACCACGTCTAACTCTGTTATTTCAGAAGAAACTGCTAGAAGAATCTTAAATAGAAGAAGGGAAAGGTGTCCGCTAGCACTCAATTGCACTTTTAACCCTATTAAGTCTACCAAAAATACCACTAGAAAACTATTTCGATGTTTTGAGCATGGACACATTGTGGATGAGAGATTAAATATTGTTCATCCAGAAGATGACATTTTTGGTTAACCCAAACTGGTTTTATGCATTAACATATTTTCCCCAATATCCTAGGATAATTACATTGACTATAATAAACAGAGAAATGGACGCAAACCCAGCAAGTCAAGAAGTAGAAATGGAATATACCTCTTCCTCATCATCAGTAACAGACTCAAATAAAGGGACCACACCAACAGAATTAACAATGTCCGTAAGTGAAGGGGATCAAAGAACATTCTCATCACTATCTACAATGTCCTCATGTGAAAAGGCTGTCATATTCCAAAAACCTGATGAAGAACATACCATTTGGTTTGGCTCAAGATATCAACTTCCCTGTACTGAGCGTGACTGGGATTTACAAATGTCAATCGGGGAACGAGTTTCTGAGCACCTAAAGGAGGAGGGAGAAAACTCTGCAAAAAGGAAAAGAAGCAGCAAATAAATGACAAAATTCTGATGAATGGAACCACAAGAAGAAAAAACAATCTACTGTCCTTTGAAATTAAATTGTCAGCCTACATATAGACATAAGCACAGCTATGTAATTTGCAAAACACATGGACATCAGTTTTCTTTAAGAGAATTTCTTTATATGTGTAATAAAGAAAAATATATTAAAACAGTAGTCTTTGAAACACACTTGGTTTTACCTAAAATTAAAAAATATTTGAGATACAAAAGATTGGGTAAACGTTGCCCCGATACAAAAAAATGCCAATTTGAAGCAGAAGGGGAAAATTATAGATGTATAATTCATGAAAATGTAGTTGATGGGAGGATGAATCCAATTTCTGAAACTAAAACAAATTAAGAAACAAACATTCAAAATGGCTACTTCAGGTAATGATACTGCAGAAGTCACTGCCTCTGCATCAGGAGGAGGGGGGCCCACTCCAAACATGAATCATACCATGCATCATTCTAGTTTGATCCCATATTTCTCAGGGGATGATAAAGGCCCATCTGCAAAAGAACTGTTTGAACAGATCGCAGGTATTGCTAGAATAGCTAATTGGACAGAAGACTTTCAAATCATCTTAATTAAATCAAAATGTAGGGGTCCTGCTGCAGAATTTTTAAGAGATCACCCAGAGGTAAGACAGCTAACACGACTAGAAGAGCTAAAAGCATTAATGATCCAGCGTTTTGAACCACTAGAGCCTAAGTTAGTGTCTATGCAGAAATTTTTAGAAGAAAAGCAAAGCAGTACCGAGAGTGCAATAGAATACATGTCAAGGGTAAAAACTCGGGGTAGAGCCTTTACAGAGGAAAATCCAACAGTGGATCAAATAGCTATTCGAGATGGTATGGTTCAAAACCAAATCATAAAAGGGTTACAACCCAGAATTAAGAGGTTTGTGTTGTCTCGAAATCCAACTAATCTACAAGAAACAATCCGAATCATCTTAGCAGAAGAGGAAAATGAAAAGTTAGTGCATGCAAGATATGGGTTAAATGCACTTGACACTGAAAATGGTGAAAATGATGTGGTAAAAAAGCTAGAAGAAAAGATTAAACAGGTTGAAATTCAAACTAAAAAGGACTTGGCAGTATTAGAGCAAAAATACGGGGAAAACACAACAGTTAAACTTGAATCAAAAGATGATAAGAAAAACACAAATTTAAAAAAACTAGATAAGAAAGATGTTGAATGTTACCATTGTCACAAAAAGGGACATTATGCAAATGAGTGTTGGGCTAAATTGACACCACCAAGATTTTTGCCTCCTAACCAAGAAACACCAACACCAAAATGGAAGGGACAGGGTTATGTGCAGGCAAATTGGTATTCACGTACTCCTACAAACCTTCGACTCATAGGTGGGATACCCAATGTTTTTAATTCACAAAGGGGAGGGCCAAGTACTTCACAAGGATGTTATAATTGTGGAAAAAAGGGCCACATAGCTAGAGATTGTTGGGGTCAGAGAAGAACCCAAGAACCAAATTCAGCACCCATTACTTGTTATGCTTGCGGGAAAATTGGTCACTATGCTAGAGATTGTAGACAAAAAATGAAACAAGGGAGACAAGGGATACAGAATCAAGGAGGGAGAAGGGCGGAAAACTAACAGCTCCTCCACAGATTTATACGCGTCAATGGGGGAGATCGTATGCAAAACGCGTCACACTAAACATTATAAAGACTACACAAAGTCCCATCTTCTTAGCTCAGTCGAAAAGTAATCTTATCAAAATTTTATATGACACAGGAGCAGGAATATCAGTTATAACAAAAACTCTATTCGAGAAGATAAAGAGACAAAGTCCAAAATGTGTAAGGCCCATAACAGATCACTCTAATGTTATAATTACTACTGCAAACGGTACACCTTTTCCTACAACAGGATTATACGAAATACCTATTAGAATTATAGCAAATAAAGTGGAATTGGTACCCTTATATGTAAGTTTAGAAGAATTGCCAAAGAAATATCAAATGATTTTCGGCATTGATGTGATTAAACAGTTGCAACTAACCTACGACCCTACATTTGACGTTATTAACTACAAAGGAAAGCAGGTAAAAACTCTAAACAATGAAAAGATGAACATGATAAATTTGATGCAAAAACAGGGAAATAAAGAATGGATTACGGAACTAATAGAAAAAGTAGAAGATAAATATAAAAATGAATTAGCAGAATTTTTAAACAAAAATGCTGATGTATTTGCAGGATCGCTTAAGGAACTCAAGCCAACACCACTTGTTAAACAAGAAATTCATATGGTGGATCAGGTGCCAGTCTTTATACGACCCTACAAGTTGCCTCAAAAATCAGAAGAAATAATGAAAGACAAAATTAATGAGTTATTAGATGCTGACATTATTAGAAATTCTATGAGTCCTTATTCAGCTCCATGTATGTTAGTAGGAAAACCCGATGGGGGACAAAGACTTGTAATAGACTATAGAGCATTGAATTTAAAGGTTGTCAGTGATAAATACCCATTACCAGAGCTTCTAAGTGTAAGTAATCAGTTAGGAAAAGCAGTTTATTTTTCTACCCTTGATTTAGCTAGTGGATTTTATCAGATACCTGTTAAAGAAGAGGATAAAGCTAAAACTGGGTTTAGTACACCATTTGGCCACTATGAATTCAACAGATGCCCAATGGGACTAAAAACCTCTCCGAGTGTTTATCAAAGACTTATGGACACTGTATTAAGTGATTTAAAAGGTAAAATTTGTTTTGTGTACATGGATGACATTATTGTGTACAGTAACACGATTGATGAACATTTTGATCGATTAAACCAAGTTTTCCAGAGACTTAGAAAGGCAAATTTGAAAGCAAAACCTACAAAATGTGTTTTCTTGCAAAAGGAAATCAACTATCTGGGGCACACTTTCACACAAGGAAAGATGCAACCAGGTGGTAAAAAGGTAGAAGCAGTAGAAAAATTCCCAAGACCCACAAGTGTAAAGAAAGTACAAAGTTTTGTAGGATTGGTGAACTTTTACCGAAAATTCATACCAAAATGTGCCAATCTAGCAAGTCCTTTAACAAAATTGTTATCTAAAGACACACCTTTTGTATGGACAGAAGAGTGTGAACAGGCTTTTGAGAATCTGAAGAAGAAACTTACAACCTATCCTGTATTAATAATGCCTAATTTTGAAAACCATTTTTATTTAACGACTGATGCAAGTAATGAAGCAATTGGTGCCATCCTTGAGCAAAAAATTGACGGTCAATTGCACCCAATATCTTATGCAAGCAGGAAACTCACCAAGTCAGAGCAAAATTATTCCACTACTTGGAAAGAAGCCTTAGCATGCGTATATGGAGTAAATTATTTCAGATATTATTTGATGGGTAGAAAGTTTACTCTTATTACAGATCACCAGCCTTTGAGATATTTAATGACTATGAAAAAGGACAAAGCCATGTTGACAAGATGGGCTTTGCAATTGCAACAGTATGACTTTGAAGTAATGTTCAGAAAAGGTAAAGAAAATACCAATGCAGATGCATTAAGCAGAAATCCTCCAAATATTATTGAGATGAATACACTAAACAAATTAGAAGGTTGGGAAGAAACAGAAGTAGCTAAAGAACAGGAAACTTGTCCAGAACTTAAGGGATACATAGAATTTCTGTATGGATATCCCATTGATCAAAAAGCGAAAAATAAAGTTGAAAAATTACAAATGTCTTTGAACGGAAAAGGATGGTTAGTTAAAAGGTCAAATGATAGATCTTTAATTGTTGTGCCAAAATGCAAGAGACCTTATGTTATGCAAATGTGTCATGACAATATAAGTGCAGGACATTTTGGAATTGAAAAAACAATTAGTAAAGTTGAGAGTAGATTTTTCTGGGAAACATTGAAGAAAGATGTAAAAGAGTATTGTGAAGCTTGTATTTCTTGTAACCAAAAGAAAATTCCGCATGGTAAAAGTCCATTATGTAAATTCCCGGCACCATCCAAACCCTTTGAAAGAATTGGTATGGATATACTAGGTCCTCTACCCACCACACAAAATGGTAACAAATACATTTTAGTAATATGTGATTATTTAACCAGGTACCCTGAAGCTTTTCCGATACCAGACCAAAAAGCAGAAACTATTGCAAACTTACTCGTGCGAGAAATAATTACAAGATATGGGAGTCCACAAACCATTATAACAGATAGAGGTGCAAATTTCACCTCAGAAATAATAAAAAATCTGTGTGAAACATTTAAAATTAAGAAAACTTTTACCACTGCTTATCATCCACAAACAGATGGTTTGGTAGAAAGATTTAACAGAACTTTAACGACAATGTTGTCACATTATGTCGAAAACTCACAAAGAAATTGGGATGAAGAACTTCCATTAGTGTTAATGGCATACCGAAGTGCAATGCATTCAAGCACAAAAGAAACACCATATTTTTTACTTTTTGGTCAGGATATGAATTTACCTTTTGACTTATTTACTGAAGAACCTAAACCTGTTTACAATGTTGATGATTATGGGAAAGTAATTGCAAACCGTATGCAAAAAATACATGAAATAGCAAAACAAAGTCTAGAAAATTCAGCAGAAAAACAGATACAATATCAGGGTTCAAAACGAAAAAATAAAGGAATACGAATAGGAGACAAAGTTTACTTGTATATACCACAAGTAGCACAAGGTAAGACAAAAAAATTGGCTAGGTTAAACAAAGGACCCTATAGAGTGATTAGACAGATATCCCCTGTTAATTTTGAAATTAAACACATGTACAAAAATAAAGATGTGCAAATTGTACATGAAGAGCGATTGAGGGTAGTAAAAAGTAACAATCCATGGGAGACCCAATATAAAGATGATGGAACAGCCCAGGGGGTAGGAAATATAAGAAACCAACCTGTAATTTCTAAGAAAACTAGTAGTACCAGTAGTTCAAGCTCAGAGAATGATGAAAATAATGCTGATTATGGGGTAAATCCTGAACCTGATTCAAATCCAAAACCGATGGCAAACCAACCACAGGGAAATATTCGGAACACTGATTCCGTACCCACAACAAGTCAATATGGATTACGAAGCAAGGGTCCCATACAGTTCACAGAATCTTTACCTAAAAGAACCAGAAAACATGTGACTAGAACAGAGGTATTACCCAACTTACCAGACCCACCTAGAGTTGAGCCAGGAGAATCAGAAGATGAAATGGACATAAGCTTAGCAAGACTTAGAGAAAGATTAAAACAAGCTTTGAATCACAGTAGAGATAAAAAAAGTGCAGATGAAGAAGATAATGTTACAAGTAGAGTAGAAACAAATACTGTAGGAGAAACTAATAAAGAGATAACAGAAGCAACAAATGAAGAGGCTAGTCTGCCAGAACAAACAAGTAATGAAAAAGCCCAAGAGGAACCTAAAGGTAATTATGCAGACACAGCTTTAGAAAAGGTATTTAAACTATTGAGTATTATAGAAAGACTGAAATAAAACCCGTGATGAATAAGGATAGATTAAATAAGAATTCCACTTTACACCACATAACCTTAAGCAAAAAGAAGGGAAACAAACACTAGCAAAACATTGAAAAAAAAATTTTTTTGAAAAAGAAAACGTAATTATCATAGTTTGGAAGACAAGATAATTTTGTTACAGATAAAATCCAAAGGAGAGAAAAGAAGACTCCAAGACAAAATGGCGATCTTAAAAGTTATTGGATGCTTATTGCTGTTTACCGTAACAGTGGAATTACGAAGTATCTATGAGATAGAAGTATGCAACTGGAAAGATGGAGAAAAAATATGTAAGTTGCTAGCGAAGCATGATGCAAGCCACTATGCTGAAAACATATGTCCAAAAAATGGTTGCAGGGAATGCATTACAAAATGGGTAACAAAAATAAGAAAAAATAATAGAGAAGTAGAACAAGCAGTTGAATTTAAAATAGAGCAAAAAGAAGCAAAACATGGACATAGCGCAATCTATAAATGCGAAAATAGAGGATTATTATGCAGTTGTTCAAATAATAATACATGTTCTGGGACTCCTCAGTATTGTGAGCAAACTCAAAAATGCGCGACAATAAAAAAGGATTGTCATTGCGAATTAGTTAATGCGGACACTAAACTAGTGCATGTGAATAAAGAAGGACTTGAAACAGACCAATTTGAGATAATATCATATCGAGAATGTTATTTCAATGTGTCTGAATCAGCCACAAAAAGAAACAGTCGGCATGGGCGAAATTTACTGGGAATGGATGCATTCAAAATTGAGGATGGGGTGAACTTTATTAAATTTAATGATCCCGTCATAACGGTTAGTGCAGAAGGCACTGTAATAATCAGAAAAGACGGAATAGAAAGAAGTTCACATGTGGGAAAAACAAAACAGGTGATAATAAATCCTGAATTTGCAATGGAATCTGGCACACTTCATATTATCTTCATATCTAAAAAAGGTAATATGATGGAAGGCAAATTCCATGTGGAAGGTAAAAATATTTGCCAAAGAATAAAATGTATAATATGTTATGAGTTTTTATATAATCTACAATGTATGCCCTCATATTTAACTTATGCAATCATTATACTATTGATAATATTAACCAGTATTGTAATTTTATATGTTAAAGCAGTAGTTAAAACTATTTGGAACTTCTTATGTACTTTTGTAATGTGTGTTGTATTTTTATATCATTGTGCAAAAAAGTGTTTGAAGATTTCGATGGTTATCGGTGTTGCTAGTGGACGAAAAATAAAAGGTCAAGTAGAAAAAGTACAAAGCCATTATAATGAATTAGAAGCAGGTACATTACGTCCACAAAGTAATGTGAAACCATTAATGCTAACCATTATTATTTTGGTGGGAATAATATTGAGTCTTGTTTCTGGAATGGAAGCAAGATGTACAGAATTCAAAATAATAAAATCACAAATAACTGAATGTCAAGAAACCAAAGAAGGTAAAACATGTGCCCTAGCAACTTCAATGCAGATAACTTTGACAAATCTTGAATACACAGCATGTTTGTGGCTTACAGACCAACAAGAACATTATATTGCTAGTTTAGAAATAACATTTGAAAGTGTTGATTGTGAATGGAGAACTGAAAGATTATATTACACCTTTCCAACAAAATTGTTCACTTTGAATCAAGTAGCTTGTCCACAAAACAAATATTGCGGATGGGGAGATCATTGTCATCCCGATTACAAATTTGAAATGTTAACACCAGAAGCATTAGATTGGCCTGGAATAACTGATTGCTTCCCAGGAGATTCTGGTAGCTCTTGTTTCATAGCAGACAGTCAGCCTTGTCATCACTATAGATGGTACCTAAAACCAGTGTATAAAGAGGTGTATGAAGTGAGGAAAATTGTCAGCAGTAAATGTCAACCAAAAATACTAGCAACTTTCAAAAATAATGACACAGAAACCAAATATTCTATAAAAGTATCTAAAAATGTACCAGACCAGTTTTATATTGAAGTTGTAGGAACATTTGATCAAGCTACAGACATTATATCAAAACATTTAATAGTAAAAGTGGGAACTCCAGAAGAAGCTTACTTAGACACTGCAGCTGAATTTTCAAGGCCTATGAGAGGACAAATTGGTGATGTACAAGCTGGAGAAGCTGTTGCACGAAACGGTAGGTGGTAGGCACGAATGGTAGAATGCAGTTTTTATGAAACTAAAATGACATGCACAAAACAGCAATCATATTTAGAAGTAATGATTGAAAGTAAAAGAAATTTAGTGCCTTTAGCACTAACAAATAATAAGATGTTTCTAGATAGTGAAAGCAGATTGAAATCCACATTAATAGTTTCAAGTCCTGCAGTAGTTTTTCTTACAATTGAAAGATACAATGTAATCATAAACACACATCGTGTTTGCCCTCGTATTGTGAAAATCATCTCACACCAGGGTTGTTATTCTTGTTCCATGTTAGCCTTACTAGAAATTGAAGCATTAAGTACATGTTTACCAGGGGAAGCCATGATAACCTTTGAAAATATCCCGATGAGCACCCGATCTCTCACCCTTACAACAAGTGCAAAAGTATTTGAAATACAAATACAAATTAATCAAAAATGTATAACAGACAAATTGTGTCTTCATTCCAAAATTGGAACATCATGTGAAGCCTTCAATGGTTGCTTCGAGGATCCACAAGTGACCCTTCAAAAGAACACTGACATTCGTGTTGCATCAAATGCGATATTTACATCTGGAGATGACATCAGTATTTCATCACTTCTTCCGAACTTTATGAGAAAACTGGAATCATTACTCTACGGACCTGCCATAATCGGACTGTGCCTAATTGGATCATGTTTTATGTTCTCATGTGTGATGAGCATCATGCGTCTAAGATGATTGAACTGATCATCAACTCCTAAAAACCAATCCACAGATAACAAGCCTACAAACACTAACTGAAATCTTCAAAAAAATGAACTTATTATCAAACTTTAGTGTGATATGTGTTGTTTGTGTTTAATTAATGTAAAAGGGTGAGAAGAAATAGGGACATAGGGAAAACATGTAAACAAGAAAATGCAAAGAAAGAAATGGAATAAGATAACACCTGAAACAAACTGATAGGGAAATACATACTACATCACAATATTTAGAACAAACATAAATAGGTTCTTAGAAACAATATATATTAGTGGAAATTAACAAACAAAAATCCAACAATGATGATAAAACAACCCAGAGAGATAAGTCGATGACCTGGGAATAAGTTTGAAATTGCATAAATCATAAATGAATCGATTGGTAAACAATCAATATGAAAGTGATTTAAAAATGCAATAAACTGAGTTGGAAAAATATAACAGTACACTCTTAGGGATAGTGAAAGGAATAACTATTATTTAGGGGGTAGGGATGTTAGGTGTTACAATATACACAAACACCTAACATAAACTTTCATATATTTACAAAAAATTTGAATTAAATAAAAACAAAAACAATTATAAATAAAATATAAAGTATCCATAACAGGTGTATGACTAAAAGGGTGTAATATAACACCTGAAAATGAAGGGAAGAAAAAGAGAAAGTTTAAAATGTAAACAAGTGTCATAGCAGGTGTGTCATATGTAAAAGCTAAAAGGTGTAATATAACACCTTAAGTGAATAGAAAGGAAAAGAAAAGTTAAAAGGTGTAATATAACACCTTAAGTGAAACAATGATGATAGAAAGAAGAAATAATTAACTACAATAGGCATACGCATCACATTAACAAAATATTATATGGTGACTAGGCTGGGGGGGGTGGAAATAATAAGATCCCAAAAATAATTTATGAGATTTGCTGTCACCATAAGAGGAAATGTTAAAATGGCCTGTCAATCATAATAAGATATAAAATTATTCTATTGTTACCTATCAAGCAAACTAACACCTAAAATTAACCTTTTATAATAAAGGTCACAGCCCGATTCACAATTCAATGTAGCTTCTATCCAAATAAGATATAATGTTACGCTGCCCTGTTAATCGTAATATTAACACCTGGCAGTTACACTAATGCCTAAATTAACCTTTTATAACAAAGGTCACATCTGTATTTACAATGTATTAACCATTGTTAAAATAGGATATCACATTAGTCTACCCTGTCAATCAAAATACTTTCATGTGTCAATCATAAGGTTGACCAATTAAATGATCAGAAAATCATTCCAAGTTAACCAATTAGAAACTAGAACAGAGCTAAAATCTTCAATTTTAATCAGTGCATTTTGGATTTCTAGGCAGAGTGTCTACAGCCAGAGAGAGAGAGAGATAAAAGAATACCAGCGGTTTGTAAAGGGATCAGAAGGACTTAGTTTTATTTTCAAGAAAAAGACAACAATATACTAGTTTCCTGTAGGAACCTAGTGTATTGTTTGATTTACTTAAAAATATTTTGGTTATACTTTCAGAACTCTAAAATATTTTGGTTACACTTTCAGAACTCTAAAATATTTTGAGATTACACATTCAGAACTCTGAAATATTTTGATTACACTTTCAGAACTCTAAAATATTTTGGTTACACTTTCAGAACTCTAAAATATTTTGAGATTACACATTCAGAACTCTGAAATATTTTGATTACACTTTCAGAACTCTAAAATATTTTGGTTATACTTTCAGAACTCTAAAATATTTTGAGATTACACTTTCAGAACTCTAAAATATTTTGAGATTACACATTCAGAACTCTGAAATATTTTGATTACACTTTCAGAACTCTAAAATATTTTGGTTATACTTTCAGAACTCTAAAATATTTTGAGATTACACATTCAGAACTCTGAAATATTTTGATTACACTTTCAGAACTCTAAAATATTTTGGTTATACTTTCAGAACTCTAAAATATTTTGAGATTACACTTTCAGAACTCTAAAATATTTTGAGATTACACATTCAGAACTCTGAAATATTTTGATTACACTTTCAGAACTCTAAAATATTTTGGTTATACTTTCAGAACTCTAAAATATTTTGAGATTACACTTTCAGAACTCTGAAATATTTTGGTAATACTTTCAGAACTCTAAAATATTTTGGTTATACTTTCAGAACTCTAAAATATTTTGAGATTACACATTCAGAACTCTGAAATATTTTGGTAATACTTTCAGAACACTAAAATATTTTGGTTACACTTTCAGAACTCTGGAATATTTTGAGGTTACACTTTCAGAACTCTGAAATATTTTGGGATTACACATTCAGAACTCTAAAATATTTTGGTTACACATTCAGAACTCTAGAATATTTTTGGTTTTACAAATAGAACTTCAAAGTATTTTGGTTTACACTTATAGAACTCTTAAAATATTTTGGTTGCATATTCATAACTCTTAGAACATTTTTTTTTTGCTTTCACAAATAGCTTTAAAATATTTTGGTTTACACATACAGAATTATAATTAATTGTGGTTGGTTTACAAATTAAAATAAATTGTGTGCAAACTTCATAGTGTTTTGTGATCATCATTTGAGTTGGTGTTTAATTTAAGTGTGCCAATTCAGCAATCAACTCCACAACCCCAAATCAACTGGACATCTGAACAAGCATCAAGAAAAGGTAGGAAATTAATAATTTACTTTTTAAACAAGGCCAATAACATAAGAATACACCAAGAAACATAGGGGGGCACAACTTGATCAAAACAGGGATACTGGTTCCCCAAATAGACCATTGTCTGGAACCTGAACCAAGCTGTACACTTTCACTTCTTCCCCTTGTCCAAAATTTTGAATTTTGACTTTCAGGGCTATAGAGTGGAGGTAAAAATAACATTATTATAGTTCTAAAATGTGTTTTTTGGGGGGATCTAAGATTAAAGGAATGTCGGTGGAGAAGGAGAGAGAGAGTGAGAGTGAGAGAATGTAAAGGAATTCTGTGTTTTCTTGTTTCAAACATAGGTATAATTGATGTTAATGACATTATAAATGTCTTTTAACATTCCAAGAATCATTTTCGATGGCTTCTTCGTGTTCAGATTCTTCTAGTTCATTCAGCTTTTTTTATACTAACTCTGTTTAGGCTAATAGTTAAGATTGGTTAATTTTGCAATTTACGTAATTTGGAAACATTTACTTGGTTCTAATTTTTAGACTGCTAGTAAGTTCTTTTAGTAGATTGTAATTACTAATTAAACAAAAACGAAAAAAAAAAAGAAAAGGAGGGATTTTTTGATAGTTTGTAGGAATTCTGGATTATTATTATTCTTTTCAAAGATTTAATGAAATTTAATCTGTGTTTTTACGAACATATGAACATTTTACAAGACACAAAACATGGCACACATTAACACAGGTGAGAACAAGGAACGTTGACGTGAAATACAGTGCCATACAAACACATTTAGAACAATACAATGACACTAAAATACAGTATGTGACACAAGTGAAACATACACTAGTGACAGTGATACATTTATAAAAGGAATACAGTAGTACACAAAACACAGTGACAAGTGTTTTTAAAGGTACATATGTTACTAAAACAGTACATGTTCAATTCATATACATTTTACATGGCACAAACATGGAACATATTGACACAAGTGAGCCTAAGGCCAGTCATAGACCATTACAGATATTAAGGTAAATTCATGCTGTTTCGAGTTGCCGTTTGGTTGCTGCAGCCATTTGAGACAACTTTGGAAACGCAAAATTGACCGGTGTCTCACGGCATGTGAAACTCTGGAGTGTCTCCAGGCTCTTAATAATAGCCTGATAGGCGAGATTCTGTGCTCTTAAATAATCAACGTAAATCTTAAAGATAGTTTCCACAAGCATTGATGAAGAAACACCGGGGAGTAAATTCGTTCATCATCATCATCATCAGTTTGTTCTTTTCTGTTGTCATGTAAACAGGAGATAGACATTGTGATCTTTGTTGTTATTGAATGTCAGTTGGGTCCATACAGTTTTATCTTAAGTTAATATTACGCGAGCAACACCAGCACCAGCATGGCCGAAAAAAAATAAATTCCCATTTGAAGCAATCCTCAATGAGATACGTTTATTGTTTTCGATTATATCGTAAGGATTTATACTTGATTTGGTGAACAAATAAATACGTGGAAACGAACTCTTGAACCTCCCTTTTTGAGACACAGAGAGATATAAAGAGAGAGAGAGAGAGAGAGAGAGAGAGAGAGACTAAGAGAGGAAAAAGATAAAAACCAACACTTTCATCATAATTGCAGTGTTTTGAAGCACTGTATGTAATACACGTGGTCATATATCTATAGATACACACACACGCACAAAGCTTTATTTATTCTATCATCGATGTAATCCACTCATATGCAATATTTCAATGTCTCGTATATATGTAACGTAAACATCATGAAGAAGAGTAGAAATATTGCAGCACAACTGCAGTTGTATTGGGTGAAATATAATTATGTGGAAGAAGCTATAGATTTCCAGTGATGGAAGCTAAATTAGCTCGGAATTCTAGAGGAAATCGCGCAAGGAGGATGACTGAAGAAAATCATGTACGAGATTCACTAATACTGTGTTCAGACTGCAACCAGAATTGAATGACGCATTAGTAAATGTGGCATCCAAGCAGTTTGGAAACCACTACTGTGTTCAGACTGCCATTTTCAATCTGATTTTCAGGATAGGTTGTTAGTTAGAGCGATATTGGTGAAAATAAACCAAATGTTATTGATATTCCTGTTTAATAACATGTTAAATGTGAGTTTTGGGTTTTTTTTTGTAGGTTTGCAAAGCATAGTGGGTATGTAGGCCTACACTTAGGTTAACCCAGTATTGAACCCACCTCAGTAGGGGGTAGTAGGGAATTCAATACGATTCGATACGATTCATAGCAGGGGGCCTATGTATGACTAACCCTTTTCTTTTTATCTGACTTTTACTGGATACTGCAATACTGGATAATTGTATTGAACTCTGGAAACTCAGTAAAACGCGGATAAAAAGTAAATCGGTTTGTCCTACCGTACGAGATCCACCCCTGGCCCCCTTTTTGAAATTGCTACCCCATTGAGCACCGTATTTTGATCCCAGTTTTTTTTAGATAATGGCTTTGTAGCATAACAAGGATTTGGAAACAGTGGTACAGGAACTCGCTTCGCTCGCCAGGGACATGATTATCAACCTCGTTCTGTAGCAATCTTAAGGATATGGATTATTTATTTTTAGCTGTAGTGAACTTTTAAAAGATTCTTGCTCAAAACTCAGGCATGAAAGTTATGCTATTTTCTCTAGAAATCTGAGTGAATCTAATTGCATTTTCTGAAGTGCTAGTTTTTCTTTTACATATTACAGAAAAGAGAAAGACAAGTACAGATCTTGATAACGTTGTGATGTATATGAGTTTGCTTTCTATTGGACATGTGATGAACAAACAATAGCTTTTAATGATTAACGTTAATAGATCATTGTTGTAAGGCTCCTCTTTCGTCCCTTTTTTTTTTCTTCTTCTCCTCCTGTTGGAGGGCAATCACTGCTAGCTTTGTGCACTTTTAAAGCAGATGTGTTATCTTTGATCATTAAAATAAGATGAATTAAGTTTAATATAAGTACTTTCTCTCTCTCTCTCTCTCTCTCTCTCTCTCTCTCCCTTTGCAAAATACAACGTTAGTATATTTTTTATATGATTTTACATTCCATGCATTGTTAAAGTATTTTTTTAAGTGTGAGATCTGTTTTATGTAACCGGAGAAAAAAAAGCCTATTCCCATTCGTTCTTTCAACTCATAAAAAGATATCACCAGCTCTGACATTTTAAGTCCTAAGTGTCATTGAAACTCTGATTGCTCTGGGTTTTGAAACATCTTTTAAGAAAAACATAAAAACGTTTTAGAGACTAGAAGAGTAACCGAATCACTCAAGGAGATTTTTTGTATTGATATCTTTAAAAAATAAACTTGTTATTGCAATTCAAAAAAAGATCTTATTAAGGCCATTTTTTTATTATGGCGTTGAAAATGAAAATCGAGAATTTGAATTTGCTTCAAAAGAAAACTTTACTTTTGATGGTATCACCCGTAAGTGATTTCATTTACACTTCTAGTTTCTAAAACATTTCTTAATTGTTTTTTTCTGTGTTGTTTCTTAAAACGCTAAATAACCAGTCTTGGTTACAGTTGTGCATTTCAAGATGCATAGTCTTTCTCCGAATGTGTCTGTCAATTTGATTAATTGGAAATTGAATTTTTTTTATCTCAGATTAGTCGTATAAATTGAATCAATTCAAAGCCCTCCATGATTGGTTCTTTATTCGATTTTTTAACCATAAAAACCTGTCGTCACGATCGACGAACTGATGAGAACCGGTTTCTAAAAAATATCGCGAATGGATTAAATCGGTTCCGAACCTAGTAGTAGCGGTTCGATTCTACTCATTGGCACCTCTATTCTCTATCGTAGTCCTTGCAATACAGTCCAGTATTTTTTTTTTTTTTGCTTGAGTTCTTTTTCTTTCGCGCAAGTTGCACGACGGGTTTACTAGTAATTACTATTTTTTTAAAAAAACAAAACAATTGTTCTGAACTTTTGAGGTTTCACAACGATTCTTGTCTTTGGATATATTGATGTTACTGTCAATTTGCGAAGTCCGTCAATTTCCAGATTGCCTAGGCAATCTGCAAAACAACCACATTGCTAGTGAATCTGCAAAATCTAATACATTTTATGTGTTGAATTTTGCAGATTCACTAGCATACTGGTTGTTTTGCAGATTGCCTGATTTCGCAGATAGACAGTAACATTAATAATCATATGGAGAGGACACAAGTAGGTTTGTAAAAAAAAAACCATTGTAACTAAATTGTTAAAAAAATGACACTGATACAATGTGTGTATTGGTTTCTAAAAGAGATTCTTCTGCTTATTTCATTTCCATTTCAAGAACTTGGTAATATGAGAACAAACCTCTTGAAATGTTCATCATCATCATCATGAAAACAAAAACCCGCCTCTTAGGATCGTTGCCTGCCTTATTCATTTTTTCAACCCCTTAAAAATCCTATTTTTTGTTTAAAAAGACATGAGGGGTGGAGGGAGGAGGCTAATAATAATAATAATGCCAGTCTTAAGTAATTCGATCCTGTCAGAATTATTGAAAGAGACAGATCTATCAAATTGTGTAAGACTGGATAATAATAAACGTAGAGAAGAAAGAAGAGAGGAGGCTTCTTCTTATTCTTAAAGCTACGAATGTTAAATGGTTCACTAACTTCTTTTTTTCTCTCTTTCTTTTTTTTTCTGTCTTTTAAACTTTTAAATGTGACAGCTTTAAGCTATATATCCGCCTTTGTTAGTCTATGACGATGACTTAATGCCAGAGATGTTCAACATATTATCTCATGTGGGCCAAATTACAATCAGCACTTGTCTTTGGAGAATAAATAGTTTTAAGTCCGGGTCACACTGAGTCGTGAATTGGGCGATAGCACTACCGGTAGGCTAGCAGTAGTAATCACTACCTCATGTGAACAAGTGATCGTGGAAGTGGGCGGTCGTACACGACCTTGAAAAGTGGGCTCGTGCTCACTCCAACCTGCTGGAGTGACAACAATCGCTTCAGTCGTGAATTCGGCAGAACAACGACTCGCGAGACACCTTTTGGCAGTCGTTGGAGAATTCCGTGTGAATTGGAAATGGTCGTGAACTCTGGTGTTGAATAAGCAAGTAGTGTGACATGCGCATTACTGGGCGTGCTCTCACCCAAATCACGACTCCGTGTGAACCCGCCTTTAGGCTCAGATATCAAGAAGGAAGTTATACAGGCATCTCTGCCCAGCACTAACTTTTCATTTGATCTGCCCGTTTATGAGCTTCAGGCCAAAATATCAACCAATTAGAAATTGAAAAGAGCGGGGCATGTGACATCAGACCAAGTAACTAACTAATTAGAAATTGCTGACGCTCATAAAAGGGCGGGGCAAACGAAAAGTTAATGCTGGGCTGAACTGTCTGTGGAAGTTATACATTTGAACTTCAAACAGTAACTTTTTTTTTTAGCAATGATCCCTTGTTCAGAGAGTTCAATTTGAAGATCAAATGCTAAGTTTTCTTGTTGAATTTAGGGGCTTACGTTACATACTGCAAAGGAGTTTTTTGTTTCATTGTGTTTTCTTTGAATGCCACAAGTTGAAAATGGCTGCTGATGCATGAAATATGATATACTTAAGTTAATATAGAGAATATGAAACAGCTTCAGTCATAACTTTTTTTTCTCGTTTTGTTAAAGGTTTGGTGATATGCTGCAGGTGGTATCAATTAGCATGCATGGTTTCTATATATATATTTTTTGCTATCTTTTGAAAGAAGTATATTATTGGCTTTTGGATCCATAGTCTGTCTTTTCATTTGTGTTTTTTCAAAAGGAGAGTAAAGGGAGAGAGACAAAAAAATTCTTGGTCTTCCAAGTTTTTTTTTCAACTTTCTAATATTAAAATGAAAATTTTGAACAATAGTTATTTAGAAAAGATTGCCTGTATGCAAGGGCGCCAGGGGTGAGGAGGTGGCGCTTGCTCTCCTTTCAAAAACTACATTTTTTATTTTATTATTTTAAAAAAATACTATGTTTATGTTATAATATATGTCAATTTTTTTAAAAAGATGCGGCTATTTTCATGACTCGCTACGCTTGCTGAAATTTAAAAAAAAATGTATCTATTCTTTCAAAAAAAAAAATAAAGGGTACATTTGGTGTGCAAACTTTTGGTCTAATAGTAACGCAACAATATCCGTAACTAGTTCAAGGCGAGTGAGGCATCGGATGGCATTGCGGGTGCAAAACTCAGGAATGGAATTATGGGTGCAAAATAACTAGAATATTGCAAGTAGAGATCGTTTATTTTGTCCTTTTAGAATTAGATGGCACCACTAGCCCTCCATACTCTAACTCTGTGACTCACCTTCTTTTTTTCGCGCAAACATTTAATTGTGTCGCTATTTCTATATGGTCTCTTCACTTATATGTTCTTGGTAAGTGTGACACTGATAATTAAGGTTGTTTTGGACGCTTTTATAGCTAAAAGGCTGCATTCTATTTCAACTAATTGGCGACAAGTGTAGTTTGCCACCTTATGGAGGTTGCATGGCGCCATCTACCTTGCATTTACACAAGTATTTTTCTATGGAGCCCTCTTAAAAGTTCAGTTGTGACTCACATTTAAAATTGTAAGTCAAATTTATCCAACAGAGTAGAGAAAGGGAACGTTACACGTTTTTTTGACAGGGTCATTTTTCTAATGTCTAAGCATAAATTGATGAATTTTCAATGTGGAGATGATGGTGGGGGGTAGATTTATATTATAACAGCATACTGTATATACTGTACATGTACATGTAGGCCTACAGTATAAAGGAAAAACACAGGTCTTATCTGAATATAATAATAGAATGTGATTAATTATTTCTTGACCTGGCTTAGGCATTTTAATTTTCTTTCTAAGTTTATGATTGGAAAGTTTCAGAAGCAAAGTGGAAAATTTGTCTTGTTGAAGGAGAACTGACTCTGACATACAAGTACACCACTGAAAAAAAAGTCTATGCTGGAAAAAAAGCCTGAAAATGGCTAGAAAAGTGACAGTTATTTATCTTTTGACTATCTTTGAGTTTTTTTATATTATACATTATTATTAGAACAAGGTGGAAAGTGAGTTCAAAAGTTCTTGATTGTGTTTCTTTATCATTATTTTTACGTTGACACGTAACTTTGTTACATTACTTAGTGATCTCACTGATCTGTACATATAATTTATCCAATTTGCCATTTTAATTTTCACATCATCTGTAAATGATGGTAGAGTCATAAGTTATGAGTATTTTTTTGCAGATTGTTTTTTTTGGTGCAGCTTTACTATGTATGAGAGTAATTGGGCACTTTATGTTCAAAACATGTCAGATTAAAAAGCTGAACAAAAAGCTTCCTATATTTTGGTGGCCATATACAAATACTGTATATACACTGTATATATTCTTGTATATAAATATAACTTTTGGCATTCATCGTGACTCAAAGTAAAATTTGGCCCCTTTTCTAAAACCTATAAGATCTCTGTTGTTCTAAAGAGCAACAAAGGTCTATAAATGTGTAAATGAACATTTAGGCCAAAATTCAAGAAGGAAAAAAAAAATGTTTCCACTGGAAATGCATCTTTAGCATTCTGAGTAGGATTCCGGCAAAATAACCGTTCTTAAGCCGGCAAACATTTTTCTATGGTTGACACTTTGTTTTGAGCGTTCAAGTTGAATATTGAAGTGGTAAATTTTTATTTTGAATTTGAGGACCAGACACTAAAATTGCTCTTCAAATTGCATGAAAACATTAATCTGGATTAGTTTGTTGTATTCGGCTCTTTAAAATCACCATATTGGTTAAAGTACTGCAATTTTTACCGATTTACTACTGAACTGGTGTTTATTGTTTAGCAATTATGTTGAGAACTTATTGTTTTCCACTTTGGTGGTTTTTTTTTTGGCAAAAGATGCTCAACAAGAACTCCTTCCTTCTCCCACTTTACATACAGAGGTGGGAAATATGCGCACACACAGGGTGAACACACTACAAACATGGGGAACACACACACAAACAGGATGAACATACAGAAAATAGCGTGAACACACACATTATTGGGCTTACAAGAGATTTAAGTTGAGCAGCGAATTATCTTTCTTAACTTTAATGCAGGTCATAAATGCTGAGAGTCACAATATGTTCTTTAGTACCTTTTTTTTTATACATAATTAGTTCCTTTTCCCCCCCTGTATTGTTATATATAGCTGCTGTGAATATGTGTTGTGTTGTGTAGGTGGAAGAAGAAAAACGGTAAAACTGAGAAAAATGGTTATTTTCGGCATACACGAAGGAATGGAGTGAAGGTGGGATTTAGAAAAAGAGTGAGAGAGGGGTGTCGGCTGTAATAGGTATTAGGTAGTCTTTGTGTGTTGAGAAAACAGTACAATTTATTTGATGTTCACGCAGGTGTTTCTAATGATGTGCGCAACAGTATTCTTTAGTTAGACCAAATTGCTCAATGCTTTCATTTAGTCGCACAGACAACTATCTGTTTGACTGTGCATTATTATTATTCTTATCGGGGGGGGGGGGGGGTGGGAAGCTTTTTTTCTTCTATCTAAAACCCATGATCAATATCTTCTTGTTGGAGAAAATTATATGGATTTTTCTTTCCATGTGGCACTTTTATTGGAGAAAGAAGAGTTAGAGCTGCTGAATCATATACTTTAGATTGAAGTAGATTTCAATTCTGAATACGAAAATACAAAAGCTAGCTATGAATGAAGAGAGGCTAGCAATTGGTTTTTGCATATAAAAGATATCCATTAGCTTCTATTCTCATTACAGGAAGAATGATGCTTTATTTGCAGCATTTGTAGTAGTGAGTGTTCCAAATAAAAGCTTGACTCTGACCTTGAAAAAGCAAGAGCTTTCAAATCACTGATCTGTGCTGCCATGTGGTGGCTAGACACGCTTTTTTTTAAAAAAAACTTGGGATATAGTTGCATCACTGTAAGATGAAACTTATGACGTCAGAGGGATTTAAAAAAAATTCTGGGCTTGTGTCATTTTGTCGGATAAATAAGGAGTAATAACAAAAGTATGCAAGAACCTTTTTTGTTTAAACAGTTGATGAGAACGTTTGCTATAATCATCATTTTTGTGCCAGGCTATAAATGACACAATTCTAAAATCTTTTCTTCATCCATTGTGACGTCACAAGCCTCATCTTATGGTGAGGCGTCAGTAGTTAGGTCCAAAAAAAGGAAATAATTGTTTTATTATGTCAAGCAAAGATTACTGGTAGGATTATTCAAATGAGTTTGATTATATTTTATGAGGGACAGACTAATTATAGGTCACTAGGTGACCTACACTTTAGAAATATAAGTCACTCAGGGACCTACACTAGGCCTTATCATAGGTCACTCAGGGACCTACACTAGGCCTTATCATAGGTCACTCAGGGACCTACACTTGGCCTTATCATAGGTCACTCAGTGACCCACACTTACTGAGTTGTTGTCTGAATAGCTATCTAAAGTGTAGGTCACTGAAGTGACCTACGATTAGTCTGTCCCTATTTATGTTCTGATTGATTGTGAGCCTGACAGTGCTTGATTGATTGCTGGTAGTGTAACATGCGCGCCCCATTGCTAACTAAGAAGTAAGAGTTTTTCAATGTTGAAAACGTGTGCTAAAGGTAAAGTTGAAGGTAAAAATAAGGTTCAAGTGCGTGATGCATCGTCTTTGGAGCTGTCTTTCCTTAGAATAATTTTTCTAACGAACCGTTTGTATTATGTGAATTTAACATGTAGTAGGCAAGCCGTAAACTCGACGCCAATGGGGGTCAGCCATACGTTTTAAGTATTTCTTTTGCCACATGTGTAGTGAGTGCCCCTTGTGATGTTCCCATCTATGATGCTCCATTTTATTTCATATACTGAAAAAAAAAATAGAACTTGTATGTAATGCACACTATGTTTCTTGTCTACTGTTGAAATTAGTTTACGATATTCTTACCTTCTTGAGTTTTCAACGTGGAATTTTGTAGCTTAAATAAAGGACGGGAGGGAAAGGGCAACTCACCATGCTTTTGTTATCCTGTAAAAATATATTTTATATATAAAACAGTCGAAAAATAAGGTCGGATCTAAACAGCTAAGAAACAGATAAGAAGAATTGCCTTGGAGGGAAGAAGTAGAGAAAAAAAATAGTGGAAGATTTTTTTTAGACATTTTCTTTGATCAAACTGTCAATTTTATTCCCTGAAGAAATATGGAGAAAGAGAGAACGATAGAATGAGAGAGAGAAAGATAGAGTGAGAGGCAGACAAAAAATGATCCATCTTTGAAAAATCACTACATTGTTAGGCATTGTAGGCTATATTTAGGTTTTACTCTTTCTATCTATCTCTATATTGAGCATCTCGGGCACATTTTAAAGCAACATTTTATGCCTCAAGTATATATTAATCTAAATTCTACAAGCAAGACGGAGATATTGGACTTATTTTCTCTACTCAAGTGGTCTATTTCCTTTGTATATTCCTTTTTTGTTTATCGATGTGTGAGGCTATAATTTCATCTGTCTTTTTTATTTATTTTTTTCTTATTTAGAAAATACGGTGCGTTTTTTTTTATCTACTTATTAATTAGATTAAGATCAAACCCATGTATTATCAAAGAACCTCAATATTAAGTCGCTCAGTTAAATGTAACGCATTTTTGTTACCTTTCTATCCTATAGAATTATTGATATTGCTTAACACAAAAAGGTAAAGCTGCGATTACACTGGCTATTTTTTCTTAGAAGGATTCCCTGCAAGAAGCAAAATTAAAAAATCGCTATTGCGTTAAATTAAGCTTCTTGCAGGGTGTGTGTGTGTGCTTGTGTAGCGCAGCCCTGAGCCCTCATAAGTGTAGGTCACTAAGTAACCCACAGTTCTCCAAACAGGTATCTGAAAGTGTAGGACACCAAGTGACCTACAACACTTCTGACACATGGAATTAGATTTTACACAGCCAACAGAAATTCGTATTTCAGACGCTTAGATAACTATTATTTCAACAATGTTTTTTTGTTAAATTTCTATTTTCTACATTATTTACGTATGTGGAATCCAGGTCTCATTGGATAACAACAACAACCACAAACAAACTGGCATGTAGTTCCACCCTTTTGATTTGATAGAAGAAGAAGAAGAAAAAACGTGAAACACAAAAACAAAAACACTTGAGAATTCAATTCAAGATAGATTTCTGCGGAGACATCATTCACAACAAGGAGGAATGCACACAATTTTGTGTTAGGTGATATTTAGGCAATAACTGACATGTGGTAGGCCTATGAGTGAATAATGTACACATTTAGAACTAAACATACTCCACATATGGTAAGAATAGAAAGAGATAACAATGTGGTGGCCATATGTGCGTGTATGCTGTCACTCATTAACTTTGTTGTCAAGTCACAAATCTGTGTGTTATAAAGTTGCATACTTGTTCTGATGTGACTTTTAGGTCTCTGTCTTTATATAATGCCACGTTTATAGACTGTATTTTGAGATCACCTCCTCAAATTTAACCTGAATTTTATCTTTTATTCCGTCTTGTTTGCAATTCTGATGTCTTAAATTAGATTGAGTAGGAGGCCCAACTTATGTTTGATAACAACAGTTCCACAAAAAAGCAAATTATGTGAAAATATTTAACTTCCATTTGTCTTTCATTAATTAAAAAAAATTACAAGATGGCGGCACTAAATTCACTTCTTTTGAAATTTCATGAATCAAAAGTTTTTTTTTTGTGTAAAAATGATTTATTTTTTACATACAGTAAAATGAGTGACTCAGTAATATGCCCAGTGTGAATGTGATGCATATTCCCCACTATTCTGCTTCCCCCTTATTCACCTTTTTTTTTAAAAAAACATAATTCACTTTCCGATAATGTTTGGCCAATATACCCATTATTTCGACCAACTTATGAGTCTCTATGCCGCAATATTTTGTGAGACACAATCTTATTTTTTTTTCACACGAATTCGCATATTTTTTTTTCTGACAAAGTTTTTACTTTTCTTGTGAGATATCTTTCATTCATTCTTACATGTAAATGGGTGTGAACAGATGTTGGCTATTACACAGATTTACACTGATGTTATATTTGCCACAGTCACGTAAGAGAGGTAATAACTAAGAAGAAAAAAAAGTAGGGGGTGGGGGGGCAAAGAATTTTTAAAATAAGAACAAGGTGGGGGGAGGAAGAGAGAGGGGTTAAGGGAGAAAAAATACAAAAAAAATGATGCGAAATTGTGGTAGATAAAAAAAGAGGGGCGAAATATGCAGTGTGTGTGATGTGCATCATAAATGTAATTTTTTTCTTCTTCATCTTAACAGCAACATCTGTATTTTTTATTTATATTCTTATACAAAGTGTTTCAGAAACATATTTACTCTTTTATGGGAATTTAAAAAAAAAAGTATATGAAATGTTTAATGACTCTGTTGATTGGAATTTGTTTTTCAAAATTGCGGATGTTTTGAATTACTAAATGAAATGTTGCTCTTAAGACTGTATGACTAGGGCTCAACGAAAAGAACTCTGAAAAAATATTCCAAAAACATAAATTCCACAAGATGGAACTCAGAAAATAATTTGTAGCCTATTAAACATAATGAAAACTCTGAAAACAAAAGCAATTGTGTATAAATCCCTATGTTGCTCTCTGCACATGGTCACACTGACCGTTGTTGCAGTGTTGTATTTCCCTAGATTCTCTATTGTAGTTCAGAGCTTTTTTTTCGGAGTTCTCTGAAACAGCAGTTTTTGGAAGAATAAACTTCTAAAACTATTATTTCTGAGTGTTTCACTGAGCTCTGGTATGGCCTTAAGTAGCATTTTTTAAAATTTTATTTCCTTTTGTGTACAATTTTCATAAAAAATATAAAGATATATAGGGCTGGACTACGCAATGTACACCAGAATTAAAAACAGAATAAATCTACAAATAGAAATAGAAAATCACAAAACATTTCTGCTTTCCTTGGCGTTCCACATACATGTTGAGTGTATGTATCTTAAGTGGAGAGAACGAATTTGGAGGAGGAGAAATCCCATATGACGAGGGTTAGAGGTGGAGGCTAGCTAATATAAATGGATTGTATGGGTAGGTTTATACTCCAAACTTTGCTAAGATTTGCAAGCTTTGAAGTTCTGTAAAATTAGCTCCCCAAAGCTTAGCTTGTTCACACATACATGTGGCCTTGCAAAGTTTACCCTATTTTATGACCTTTATATCCTATAAAACAGATATACAAAACAATAGAACCCTTCCCCTTCTGGAAGAAAAAAGGTGTGACTTATTCACCCCTTTTGTCTATCCGTTTCCTGATTGGTGCTTTGAGTTGCTAAGCTTTGAAAAGTTGAACAATTTCAAAGCTAGCTTCATGCTCTGGCGAAGGCAAAAACCTGAAGCTCTGACGTCATTTTTGAAGCTTCGCAGGCTGCTTTGCCGCTTAGCAAGGGAGTATAAACCAACCCTATCAGATGATAAAAAGTCCTGAATGTGTGCTGTGGTGCTTCGTGTCAGAGGCAAAAATTACCATTCTCCAGTCCAATTACTTGGGACACAACGGAACGAGATTCATTTGACCCATTAAAGCGGCTTCCCCAATTATTTGAAGCAACTAGAAAGGCAAAACATACATTGTTTTTTTTTAGACTTCATTAAAACAATGGCCCAATTAACCGGATTCTACTGTATAATTAGAACTGTTAATTAGAATGACCTGTCATACCCCTATCCATTTGGTTAAAACATTATTTAACTAGGCTAAATTTGTTTAACTTTGAAAGAGTTGCTGCAACACGTTGAATGCAATAGATTTTGTTTAGCTACGAAGTGCTATATTAAAGATCTTCAAGGATATTTTATAATTATCTCATTTTTGAAGTTGTTAATTTTAGTTAGTGCCTCTACGTATTCAAATATGTTTAGTATTATTTTATGTGCAGCCATGCGTACTGCAACCAATTGAAGGCATTCAACAAAACATGTTTAATTTGAATGCACTTGGTATTAGCCAAGACAGGATTACTAGCCTCTATCTCCAACAGTCGTCGTCGTATGGAATAGATTACAATAGAATCGTTTGAGAGAAAACAGCCGAACAGCGTTTGGGCCCAGTGCTTTTGAGCTAAGGAACAATGTTTGCAAACCGTTGCAAAACAGTTTTCTCAGCATCTGAACAAAAAGCATCGGATTTCATTGGATTAAATACTTCTCAGGGCGGCTCCAAACGATGCGTGCACTTTATAACACACACATTTCCATTTTGGACCGTTTGCACAATGTTCCAACATAAAAACAGTGTGTTCAATCGAAACTCCTTTAATTGGAGTTTTAAAAAAGTTTTCAATATGAATATATATAAATTGACATAATGCATGTGTGAAGCCAAGCTCATTATTCATGACAGGCTTTTAAGTGCCACAGGTAACAAACTGCAATAATGGTGAGGGAATGGAGTTCAGGTGTCTAAAACGTGCAGATTAAAACAACAAAAGAAAAGTTGTTTTCGTTTTAAAACTCCAATCTCAATTCAAACATCCACGCAACATAGGCCTACAGTATGTTGTGTCACTCGCTACTACTATTATAAAAGACATTCTTTTCAATTTGTTTCATTGTCTTTCATGATTCCGCTTTTGTTGACCGCCAACAACAACAACAACAATCGAAATGGATATTTTCCATTAGTGATGGGATTTGTGACGTTCATTAGACGCGTTTTACAATTGGTTTGATGTAATTTTGTCTCCTTGTTGTTACTTTCTAGAGTAGTAACCGCCTTCCACCCCCTTTCTCTCTCCCCCTCCACACTTCAACATTGAGAATCGTTGCATGTTTAGCAATTGGTTTGAAAAAAAGGGGTGGGGAGACATAAGCCTACTTAGCCCCTTCCCCCCCCTATTTATATTTGCAACCTCTTCCCTCACTAATAACCTACCCATCCACCCCTATTTATATCGTAAAGGAGCAATCAGTCTAATTTATATAAAGGTTGTATAGTAGTTGTATGGAAATGGACCGGCCTTCACTTAATTAAGCAATTTAGTTGAAACGTTTATGTTATAGACTCAAAACCATTAGTGTGTTGCCTTTAAAATCTTCCTAAGCCCTGAGTAATGTGTCGGCAAAGCTATTTGTATAAACGCAACTTAAAAATGCTGCTAAAAGTAATAATGTTCGAATAAAAAAAAATTAGCATCGAAATTGTAGTTTATTTTTGTGTCATGGGGGAGGGGGGGGGGGGGGGGTGGTGGTGATGTTTCTCAACTTAAGCTTCACGGGAGCTTTGAAATTCGAATTACGAAGCGCGCTTAAAATTGAAAATCTGCTTGTGGGGCGGCAACAACAGAAAGCATATAAAAAAACTTCAAGAACATTCTTGAATTTATAGAAGAAATTTAGTGAAGAAAGAATAATAGCTGAAAAAAGATGCTTCTGAAAGATGCTTTTCTATTGGCTGATAAAATGTAAATTCAGGTGTCAGGAAGAAATAAATTCACCTTTTTTTCTGCATACTTTCAGCCGAATAAATTCAGCCAAAATTCAAATTAAATTACTTTTAGTTGAAAATTTTCTGCTTGTAGGTGTGAACCACCTACAAGGCAATTAGAAATCGGGACATACAGAAGTTGGCTCCGGCCTTTTTATGACGACCGGCAACTTCTAATTGGTTGGTTATGTAGTCTAACGTCACATGCTCCGCCCTTTTCAACGTCGAACCACACAACAAACCAATTAGAAGTTGCCGGTCGTCATAAAAAGGGCGCAGCGAACTTCTGTTTGTCCCGATTTCTAATTGCCTGTGAACCGCCTCTAAATGTGTTTGTTTGCGTTTCTAGTTTGTAAAACATGTTCTTTGTACAGACAGATACGGGACGTGCAACAAAACCTCCATGATGTAACCGCGTTGCGTTTGAGGTTATGTTTGTGATTATTATAAATTTATTATGCTAGAATGTTTTTGGCAACCAAATTTCAGACAGGGTAACAAACCACGTTCTATACATAATTATAGCGAACAAAATAGTGTAGTGTGTCACACCAGTGTAGTTATACACTGAACCGGGCGAGCCACCCCGCATAACGTTTTGTTGTAAATAGTAGTCATGTCCACATTTGCACTACGCAATGCGGGTATTTTGCGTGCTTTTGTTTCAAATTAAAATATAGAATGACTACGACTCGATTAAGAACTGATTGTAAAACGTCTACAGGCTGGATCTCACATGCGTGAAAAGAGCAGAAAATAGAATAGGAACGGAAAAAAATCAGAAAACGTTTCCTCTACATTTCTGCTTTTTTACGCGTTCAAATGTTTCAAAGACAATTAAGTTTATAAGATAGCGGATAGAAAGGAATAGGACGATCCTTAAAGGATAATGTCTCTCAAGGATGCCTTTCTATTGGCTGATAACATACAATTCCGTGTTGAGGAAACCTTTTTTTTATTTTCTACCTATGTTCAGTTTTCCAATCAAATAGAATGGAATTATTTATGTTAGACAAATTCTATTTTCAGTTGTCATCCTCAGCACGTGGGACCTTGGCCTGAGTGATACAGTTTGCAGCCACTATGAATAAAATTATTTTAGGCGTGTTTACGATTGGGGTGTGTTGGGAAGGAGGAGGAGAAGTTTGTTTGCCCCTTGAATGATACATAGAAAACTACAACAATGCAAGCATGCTTTGCAAAGAATTCTTCTTCAGGGAACTTTTGTCGTGACAATACATATTTGCGGGCCACACTCTGTACAGTTGACCTAATTACTATTGTTTTGTAATGCATTGCATTCAATTTAGAAATTTTGTTCTTTTGTACAATTGTTGCCTATTGAATTTGGCCGAGTTGCATTCAGTTGTGCTGCTTGTTACGCGGCTTTGCCCTTACGATATTGACACAATGTGATTGTGTGTGTGATTCATTGAAATGATTATCCATTTAATAATCAGCTTATGGTTTTGCTGGTTGACGTGAAATAGAATGACTCGTAGACCTGAAATATATATTAAGAATTAAGTTTGTGTGTGTGTGACGTCATCACAACTATTGAAATTCGGTTGTTTAGGATTTATTTGAATGATAGAAGTTTTGTGTTTGTGTGTGTCAGTTCATGAGTGTTGTTGTTGTTCAGTGTAGTCCTATCTATGAGAGTGGATTTTTGTGGGAGTTGTGTGTAATTGGGGAGGGGTGAGGGTTGGGTTGGTTGGTTTCAATCATAATAAATTCTAAAGAGGTTAGAGGGGATATAGAAATATATGTCTGGCGGAGGAAAAGGGTTGCGATGACGAGCTTTGTAGCGTGTAATTACAAATTATCATGTTGGTATGTGCTTATATTTGCCTATTTTCTACATTCAAATTGGGACACACACATAACACAATTAATGCCGATTGTTCGTCGTTCTCTAACTAGTACCAACCACTCACTCACTCAATATTAGGAAGTAGATGCTTAAATCTATGAGGTTTTTTTTTTACTCACCACTATATTTTAATCTGTTTATTGTTCCCCTTCTGTCTACCTTTCTCTCTATCTTTCCATTTATCTCATTTTTCATGCATATATTTATTTACGTGGTGATTTTATGGGAGGAGGGTGGGGGATCTCATATTGATGTGGTGGTATTTAGTGTTCCTAATGAGTGTTAGTTGGTCTAAGTGTAATAACATGCATACAACACCTGTCTGACTCATGCTATATGTTATACTGTATATGAGTTCTTGTGTTCTTTTGACTGATGTGTTGTTGTTCTATGTGGGCCTACAGTTGATTTCTGAGGGAAAGGGGGTTCCTCTTTTGTTTTGAGTAAATTGCATTCGACGTATTGCCCAAATTTTCGGCAAAGTGGCGAGAACATTTTTGGCAGCCCACTGCCAACCACTGGAATTAGATTAAACCACTTGATTTAGATTGTTCGATATTGGTTTAAGTATTTCGTACTAGACAACGCTATTGGTACAATTGTGTTGACGTGGGTCAATTTAGAAAGAATGTCATGCAAAACCTATGGCATTCTAAGAAGTTGAACCAATTTTCATTTTCACCTACAGTTTTCATTGGCACAAAGTAAAAGGTGAAAATTTTAACTGGAGAAAAATACAGGCATCTGTAGACAGCTTCAAAATTTCTTTGGCTCTGCCCTTTTACGAGCGTCATGAATTTCTAATTTTTTTGTTACTGGGTTTGATGTTACCATGTCCCGCCCTTTTAATTCTAATTGGTTGATATTTGGTCTGACGCTCATAAAAGGGCGGAGCCAAAGAAATTCTGAAGCTGTCTACAGATACCCGTGAGAAAAATGCAGTGGCGTAGCTATGACTTGGTTGCGCCCCCTGCTGCTTAAAACATTGCAACCCCTTTGCACCCCTAAAATGTGCCCTCCAAACCACCTGCAATTCTCCCACCCCACCCAAACGCAGATGTGGGGCTGCGGGTTCCCAGTTACGCCCCTGGAAAAATGACAGTTTACTATGGTGAAATGAGCTAATGCATTTTAATTAGTTGAACAAAGCATACTGTATGTCACCATTAGGAGAAATAATAAAATTCAATATGCGAGAACAAATATGACCTCCCTCCACCTATTTTTTAATATAATGATTTTCTTTTATTATGTTAGGTCAATTGAAGTGAGAAAATCTATCGCCCTTCCACTTTAACTAAATCATAAAGCTACAGTATAGTTAAAATCTGACCTACGTCTAATTGAAATGCATTACATTGCCTGAAAATTATGGCTAATTGATTGAAAAGCTAAAATAGAAACTCAACAAAAGCAAAAAAAAAAAAGGCGACCAGACTGAATGTCAACAAATCTACATGAAAAGTTGTAATTATTCAACGTTGGCCCTAATTTTTGTGCGATTATTTGTGTTTTTTCCAGTTTAAAATTTAGTTTTCACTCTTAATTTTCGTCAAGTTAAAATAGTTTCCTTAATGGGTGGTGTATAGATTTGATATATTTGTCTTTAACGTAGGCGTGTGTTGTTATGTAGGTCTAATAACAATATTGTAATTATGGCTATTATTTTTCACAAATGGTGATACCAAGAATAGGCAATGCTACAAATTAATTTGCATAAAAATAGCAATATTTATAATTAAATGGCCTTCAAACAGAGAACTCTTTTATTATGTCACAAGGCTTTATTATATTTTTATATGTATATAGAGTGAGGGAGATGCAATTAGTTTGAAAACTGGTTTCAGTTTAAGCTGTTATTACATAATAATAGACGTATTTACACACTTTATATTAAACCCGTGTGAATAAAAGAATTCCGTTAAATTGGAAGTTAAAAGGTAGAAAAGTTTTTTTCTTTATTGTGTTCCACTTTGATGCTTTTTTTCTATTCACGGTTCTTTTGGTTCAAGATTATTCTGAAATTTGTTTTGCTTTCTTTTTCTTCTTCATAAATGGGGGGGGGGTTGGGGTTTGAAGTTAAACATTTAAATCTTTTTTTTTTGTTGTTTTATTCATGCATACAGTATTAGAATGAATGTCTTTAGGGGAAACCACAGAACAAATGTTCCTTAAATGTCTTGCATTTCGGTATTATTTGTATGGTGGTCAACGTTTATGGCAAAATGAGCCATTTATTAAATTTTTAAATAAAAAAAACGAAACATAGGGTTTTGCTATCTTTCTACATTTTATGCCTTTTTTCTTTTGGGGTGAAAATTTCAACTGGTGAAAAATAGAAGAAACATGCGCCCCCCCCTTTTCGCACATTCACTATCATAGACAAAGGGCCACGTTTGTTCAATTTTTCATCAGTTCAAATTTTCAAAAAGTTCAAATTTTGACTCCAGTTGGAAACAAGGCCTTAAAGAGACCAATACCTCCAGAAGTGTTTTGTCAGAATATTGTCAAGAATTATTCAACGATAACCAAAACGATTTTTAAAATTTAAAATAAGTGGTTAATATAATTTACAAAATTAAAAATCAGTTGATTTCATATAAATGGACTTTATCAGGGCGTTGGCAACAAACCCCCCCCCCCCCAAAGTCTACTCCTCTACTCGAATTCTGATGTATTGCAATCACCAGCTCACATTACTTTCATTTGAATGTACTATGGATTTAATATTTGAATTATTCCATATGGATAGTTGTATTGAGTTGAATAGGAACAGGGAATACATGTATTTGATTAAGGAATTCTGGAAATGTGAGGTGACAACCTTTGCCACAAAAATGGGGGGGAGGGGGAGACTTTCGCTTTTGGAAATTTAAAATGGCGTCGTTTGGGTGACTCATGAAAAGTCACTTCATTTTTAAGTTTTTTTGGTTTTATTGACTTAATTGAAATTTTAAAAATTGTTTTGACAATCTTTGGGTAAGTATATTGTCAATATTTTGCAAAGAAATTTCTGGAGGTAATACGGTCTTTTTAAAGTAGTATTTCTGAAACTTTTCCCCACTAGATAAGTTGTGTACATTCTAGCAGACGGCCCACCTTAAAAAGGCCTACTGCGCATGCAGTAGTGTTGAGCCAGTAATGGAGGCACATTACAGTACATTCGACTCATATTAGAGCGCTTTAATCTGTTTTTTTGTTGTTGTTGTTGTAACTTCAGTGTTCTGTTAGTTTTAAGTGTAAAAATTTTCTTTTGGTTCCATCTGCGGACCACCTTGCATTTCACTGCCGTGGACCATAGTTTTGAGACCCTCCATCTTGATTTGCTCTTAAAATGCTTTACAAGCTTAATTTAATTTTTGTTTTTCTCTTTTTTCGTTCTTTTTAAATGTCTGTCTTAATTTAATTTCTTTTTTTTTTATAAAAAATAAAATCTGCGTGTGCGTTAATTTTATTTCCTTATTTGCGTGCGTGTAATTGTTTATAAGTGTTTTCAATATTTTTTGTTGCATGTATCTATTTCATTTCCTGTTTGCCACTTTTGTTTCACATGTTTTTTTTTTTTCTCTCTCCACTTTAATGTTTGCGTGTGTCCATTTTAACCATTAGCTGTGGATAGATGTACGAGCCTGTAAAAACTCGGACACTTTATGTTAAAGTCAGAATTTCCAGACACTTGAATCCGCTTCACACACGGAACGTTTTGTGTCTCCAAAAAAGGTATTCGTTTTATCTGACAATTGATTCTTAGGTTTGCTAGTTAACACGAGACTCCGCCACCTTGACGAAGAGTGTTCAACCACAAGTGGCGAACACCGTCTGTTTGTCAATAGCTGATCAAGGTCATACCAGTGGAATGCACTCACAACGATTCTATTGTGTTTTTTTGTGTGGTGCTCTCTGTATGAAGCAAACCGCGTCGAACACTAAGTGGCGCTTCTTTGTGGTGACACAAAGTGTTTTGTGTGTGAAACTGATCTTATTTATTGTTCGGATGTAAACACTTGAAGAAATGTCTGACGTGACATTTGACAGAGAAATCTCAAGAAAAGAAATGCTAGATGAATGATTCTTTGCATGAACTTTATTTTCACTTAAAGCTGGAGTCACACTACTCAACACATTGTTGTACGGTTGCATGCCTGTGTTGTGAAGAACAGGACAATAGTGCTATTTTTATTGTCCAAAAATTATTACAAACTGGTGTAGTTTGTCAACTACAAACTGGTGAATATTGTGCACATTTTCACGGTGCAAACCACAGGTTACGCAGCGTTTTTGTTGTACTACAGTTTGTTGAGTAATGTGACCCATCATCTTCAGAAAAGTTCATGCCAAGAGGTACTAATGGATTGCAAATGTACTGTGATTGGCTAAACCGGCATTTGCATAATACAATTTACTAGAAGTCGTGACACTCTGCTAGATGGAAATAAATGTAGGCATTTCTAAAATGAAGCAAGGCAGTCGGTTTAAACTGTGAGCAAGTTGAACGAGATTAATCTAGTCAGTTCAAATTAGGTTTTACTTGTTGAAAAGGGTTGAGGGAGGGAGGAGCGGGGTGTGTATGTGTGGATTCAATATAATGGAGGTCACATGTTGGAAAACCACTCGGATAGAAGAGAATCTATTTTTTCGAGTTGTATGTCGTCGTCGTCGTGTATTGAGTGCATGACGTGGTGTAAATTCAACTTTGATCGCTTTTTTTCTTCTTCTTCTTCTTGTACATTGGTTGTTCATGCAACGTGTTAGCTATTGAAATTGATGGCATGTTGAGGTTTTTTTTGGCTGGGGGAAGGAGGAGGCGGAGGAGGAGGCTATTACAATGATTTTGGACACACACTTGAGTCGAATGATATCGTCGAATGCCACCAAATTAAATTTGAGTCTGTCTTTTTTTAAAGGAGATAAGATAAAAAAAAACGTAAATATAGATATGCTACTAAAGCTAGACTATTTTTTTCTGTCGAAAAAAAGAATAAACCTCCTGAAAGTAGGCAGTCACTGCAAACAACATGCAAGATGTAATTTATAATTCTGTGCGTGTGTACTGGGCACTGTAAGGGTCATTGGGTCTATTTCTAAAAATGGCATGTGTGGATTTCACTTTGTGTAAGTCGTTACTCGTGTGTTTGTTTTTTTGTTTGTACCTATTTATGGTGGGTTTAAAGGGGTGGTAAACCCCCTATCGAACTCTTGATTATTCTGTCTTTCAAGTGCAGAATGAAAAGAAACTTGTAGGTGTTTTAGAAACTAAAAGGGGTAGCTCAAACATTTAAGGGTAGTTTGATCTTGATATTTTTCAAAATAAGTTTTTTTTATTAGAGTTTGAAATTTAAATTAACTTTAAGCAGACTGACGCTTAACAAAACATTTTTATTAAAATTAAATTAATTTTAATTTTTTAATTTTTCTTCATAAAAAAAATATTTTGAAAGCTATAAACATGAAAATATTTTTAAATTTTTTGAAACACTTTCTAGTTTCTTTTATTTTTTCTCCGAAAAGACAAGAATACTAAAAAAAGTTCGAAAATCAGTTGTGCATAAACCATTTTAATGTACATGTATGTGTGTTATTTACATGTTTTTATATTTTGTGTGTGTTTTATTTACATGTTTATTTATTTCGTGTGGCCGCATTAAGCCTGGAACACACAGGCGGAATTCCGCTCAGAAAATAACAACAGAATATTTAAATGAGACAATTTTCCATAAAAAGTAAACGGAAAATTCATTAAAAATAAATTGAACAAAGCTCAACTTTTTTCTGTTCTCAAAATATTCCGTTCAAATTCCCACTAATCAGAAAGAAGCATGACGTGACATGACAAAAAAGCAAATTGGAATCCATTTTGGCAATAGATCTAAATGTAATGTTTCTATAAACTTTCCTCATTACTTTTTCTGTTTCTATGTGTAAACAACAGAGATACAGAAAAAGAAAATGACTTTTTTTTCCTTTTCCTATTTTCTTTTTTCTTGGCGGAATTCCGCGTGTGTGTTCCAAGCTCGGTGGATGTTTCTTTTATTGGCGTGTTGACGTTTTCTTTTTGTGTGTATTGTAATATTACTGTTTATTTTACATGTGTGTTTATTTATTGGCCAGTCTAGTCTTTATTGTTAAATCGTTAGACGTTCTCTAGATGTCTTTCGCATCATTTTTAAGGTAGATGTGGGCGAGGAGAGGTGATAATTCTTATTCATTTACAACATTTCTATAAGTGATATGATGTGTCTGGTCGAAATAGACCAGACCAGACACCTTTTATATAGTCTCTTGTAATTCTTTTCATTTTATTATTAAATTTTCATAACAAGAGCGTATATTGAAAATGGGTCCGTTTACTCATCTACTTTACATTAGAAGCTGATTATAATATTCACAATGAGATAAGTCTGTATGAAATGTCTGGGATCATCTTCTTATTTGCTTTACGCTGAAAACTATACTTTCTAGTATGGAAGAGGTTATTTTTTTCTTTCGTATATCAATGTTGGAACTGATCTGGAGTTTGACTAGAGCTGCACATTCCGTTATTTATCGATTTATTCAGTTGTGTGGCGTCATGTTATGTATTACTGTATGGATGTGACGCACTGCTTAATAATTCGATGAATATCGTCGAAATGCGCAGTATTTTTTTTTCCTCTCTTAAAATACTGTTAATTATAAGTAATTAGTGTTGTGAAACTTTTAAAGAGCCTTGTTGTAGGCGCTGCAGTCATTTAAGCAACAAATAACCCTTTTAGATATATTGTATTGTTATAACGAGGCGGCTAATTTAGCGCCAAATTGAATAGACCTACATTATAGTAAACACGAAAAATTTGACAGTTATTCAGTTTGGCGCCATTATTTCTAGATTGAGGATTATTTTTGTAAATATATCATTTCGTTATAGCTTCAATGTACGAGCCTTTTCCTTTATTGCGCGCTTTCGGCTCAGCGGCTCTACTGTTACAGCTCAGAGGCTAAATTGATAACTACTGTATTTTCGGTAGTTTTAGTTAACCTTAAAATGGTGTTTTGGCGCTTGTTCCAATTGACGTTTATGCCAATTTTCATTTATTAAGTTTGGCACTAGTTCAATTTGACGCGTAATCAGCGCCTGCCTCTTCACCATTCCATATGAGACCCACCTAGTAAATTGAAGAGAAAAAAAAATGACATTGGGGGAAATCACAGGTGTACTATTTTTATGTCGGTGCTCAGAATTGGTACAAAATGTGTAAATTGTTGAGCAGCGGTTTCCTCAGCTCAGTGCTGAGAATTGAAACAGGAAGAATGGAATTTTCATTTATTAGAACGATCATTCGTATTATGTATAGCTAGCGAAAAATAAAATTGTAATTTTTTTTCAATGATTTTTTATTCTATTGAAAATAGTACGGAATGCAAAATAAGATTTGCCCGGAAACAAATTTTTTCTGTTCATATTTCACTATTTTTCAACAATATTTCTTCTCTCTCTCTCTCTCTCTCTCTCTCCAACTATTCGTTTTGAAGTCAATTATTATTTACTTGCTGAAAAGATTCACTTAACTTAAAGCTATCAGTGTTGCTAATGGTATTGGCAACTCGTATATTTATATTATAATAATAAAATATTTTATAAATTGGATAAAGGTTTTTGTGATTTAATGGAAAATAGCAAAAGCAGATAGAAAAAAAAAAAGAGAACCAAAAAAAATGTAAAAAGGGGGATATAAGATGAAATTTGGCAAAGAGGTTGATAACATAGGGAAATTGGCAGGCAAAACATTAAAGAGGATTATTTAAAACGATAGTATGAATGGAATTAGATTTTGGTAATGAGGTAAAATCGTACAATCATTAAATTCTTTTAAGGTTGGCTCTCAGACCCCGTGAAGTAATAATGAAGCAAGATTAGGATAATTTAATACAATGCAAAGCAACATGTTTACATTATGAGAAGATAAAGAAACGTTGTTTGAGAGCACAACGTCACATGGATGGCGCTCACATCGTTAAAGACTTGTATTGTTAAAGACTTGTATCGTGTAAAATATGAAAACACTATTTAAATATAAACTATATAATTATGTGGCTACGACGGTTGTGTTGATGCCATTACTTTCTTGAGTGAACCGAGCCTAAAACCGGTTATGCACTATCAATTATTTCTTAAATTAATTTACAAATGTTGATTGCATGTGTATAATGACGTGAATGTTAAATAATTTCTTCAAAGTTGCATTAATTTCGAACATGTTCTATTTTTCCTAAATGATTTGGTACATTTTCTGCACGTTAACCTTCTGCGCATCTACTAGAGCACTTTCTTAGGTTCAGTCAGCATCATTTTTATGTAATTTGCAAAGCTATGTACGTTTTAAAAGAGCGATGTGCTCTGCAACTATCCAAATCTCTTTAATTTCAAGGTTAAAAGGTTATATTTATACGATAAACTGTCACACTACGCACTGTTCTGCGCACATTATCTAAGTAAAAATGTTCAAATACTTTTTCATGTGTATAAACACCCATTGATACTTTTAAATTAATTTAGACATTTTATTTACCAAATCATTGAAGAAGAAAAAACATTCATCATTTAATTCACACAAATATTTAAGACATAACTGATGTTTTATAACGGGCTTTATGCATTGGCAATTTTGTGTGATTGAAAATTATTACGAAAATAACTTTCAATGGTTATTAATACATTAGGATATCTAAAATTTTAATCAGTAATACAACTTTTTACTTGTTATTGTTGCTAAATGCCATTTCACTGATTAATTTTTTCTCTGAACTTAAATTAACTTTTGATATTTTTTTTGAAAACTCAACTAACTGGAAATGAAATGACAAAAAAAAAATTTTGAAATTTATGTCAAAAGTTATTTTGGGGAATATCTCATGATTCTTGTAAAATGCCTTACAAAGTGAAATTCAGTTTTATTTAATTGAAGTGTGTGTGTGAGATTCTACCTTAAAGCCCTGTTTCCTCTTGACAAAAATGAGGCTGACAATGCGGTTTAAACATTAAAAAGCACAAATAATCGCCTGAAAAGTAATTCCTAAGTAAAGTTATGTCATTTCAACAGGATAAACACTTGCCCTAAATCCACTTGACCTAAAGTGACATTTGCCCTAAAGACTCTTGTCTTAAAGGGACATTTGCCCTAAAACCATTTACCCTAGAAAGACATTTTCCCCAAAATCACTTTTTTTTCTAGTGTCTTTCGGTGGAGTATGTTAAATAGGTTCTGTTCGCCACAGATGCGCAAAAAAATGCCAGATGACGTACGTTTACATTACTGATTTGGGCAAATGTCTTTTTAGGGCAAATGTTCTTTTAGGGCAAGTGTTTTTAGGGCAAATGTTCTTTTAGGGCAAGTGTTTTTAGGATAAATGTTCTTTTAAAGCAAATGTCACTAGAACAATTAGTATTTCTTTCAATTATTCATTATTTCAGGTGTTGTTACCCATTTTGATTAGCTGTAGGTTAGATTTAACTATATCTCAGCCCCAAAACAGCAACTTTACAAATTTTCAGTGTACATATTGATTGAGAAGTAGCAATTGATAATTTAGTTTAAAAGTGTTAGGACGATAGGTGTTTTCTCACCTTGTTTGACCTAATAATAATTAAGCAAACCATTATGGGGTGAATAAGCTTGGGGGGCTTACGTATATTTGTGTGTTCTCACGTTGAGAGATGCTTTTCTCCTAATAAGTGACATTATATTGTCCAACTAATGGAAATAATACATTAGCTAATTTCATCACAGTTAACTGACATATTTTTGTTGACAGTTTAATAATTTACGTGAAGTGGAAACATTGCATAATGGAAAAAAAATATTTTCCTCGTTATTCTCTTTAGAAATTTGTTTGTAGTCGTTTTTTTTTTTTTTTTTTTTTTTTTGCAAAAAAAAAAACTGACAGGGATTTTTAATCTTGAGGATTATTATTATTAATTAATGGGAGGGGTTTAATTATTAATTATTTATTAATTACACTTTTGAAAGTGTTAAGCTTATAAATAAATAAATAAAAAAATGTTAATTAAATCTTTTATCATATTTTATTTTTCATTTCTTGTTATTTCTTTCTCTCTCTCATGGGTCTTTTATTTTAAACTGACGGATTTGTTTAATGAATGTTTTATTCAAATTAAGTAGTTTAATTTTGTTTGGGTTTTAACCAATATTATAAGGGGCGGGGGTGGGCGATAAAGTTGTGGCACCACAATTGGGCTCAATTAACGTTTGTTTCATACTTGATTCAGTTGATATCGAATTCAGTTTCAAGACTGCGATCTACAGTTTTGTTTTTTTCTCAAAAAAAAAAAATAAAAATTCATAAATAAACGAATGTTTTCTTAAGAAAAAAAAATTCGTAATAGAATCTATATTAGTTAAATTAGTCAAACAATTCGCGTTAACATCTTTTTTTTTTGTTTCTAATCGATGAAGTAATACGAAAGCAATTACTTTAATTACGTTTTTAATTACCAAAGTTGTACATTGATTATTAAAAAAAAACGTGAAATAAAATGATTTTCGATTTTTTATTGCTAAAACAAACGCAATGAAGTAATTACTTTGTAAAAATATAATTAAAATGGTAAAAGTAAACATAGATAATTATAATTAATTAACAATCTGACGTCAACCAGTAAGGGTAAATAAACAAACATTAAACTGCATGAGTTTAGTGCTAAATAAGTGCTTAACTGATAAAAGAATTACCGTCATATTTTATGAAGCCTGAAATAGTTAAAAAAAAAATAATAATAATAAAAAAAGCGCCACCCTTTTTATAGTTTTAGAAGATTGTTTTAAAATTCGATAGATGAAATGCAATTATGGATTTTTTGTTTGACTCTTTCTTTGTTCAGCTTAGATTCTATTTAAGATGATATTTGTGAACAGCTGATTTTCGGATTCTTAATTTTTCTGTCCTTTCAGAAGAGAGCAAAATTAAAGAGAAAATAAAAAGTGTTCACTTCGGGTTATGTTTACGGTGATTTCTTTCAAAATAAACTTTTCTATGTCCCAAAAGTTAAAATAAAAATACCGACTGCTAAAGCGTCGATTGCTTAAAGATGGGTCATTTTCAAACTCGCATAAAAAGCTTAGTTTCATTGACAATATGATGAAAAACTATTTTCGCCTTTTTCCAACTGTTATAAAAAGTTTATATTTAGCAATAATATTGTTATGAAAAAAAAACTTTTAGCATTATTATCAACTATTGTAGTTTCTAAAACATTTTGAGTTTTTTTTTCGTAATGTTTCTCTTGAAAAACGTTCGCATAAAACGTCCTCCTATAGCTACTGCAGTGGCGCCATGTGGGAGGGCGAAAACAAAATAAGTATTTATAAAGCGAACTTAACAGAGTTTGCCTCTGAGGTACTGAAAATTTACATGTATTAGAGAAACTTTGCTTGTGTTTGTTTTGAACTGGTGAACTGTTTTTTTTTTAGTTAAAAAAAACCTTTACATGAAATTATTGTTTTCTGTTTGCAGACTTATTTATAAAATTTATATTCAAAATATATAACGTATTAACAACTAATCTCATTTGTTTCTCTTTTATTTTCAGGTAAGAAACCATTTTTACACCTAATATTCTATTTATGACTGACTTAACTACATATATAAGAAGCACGATGATAAAACAACAAAGTAAGAAATGGTAAATTTTGTCTCATTTGTTTTATTTCACTATTTGATTTTCTTTTTTTTTTTTTTTTGGACGATGCTTTTGTTTGTTTTCTACTTGAAAATAAAAACAGATTGTTTGAAATGAAACTATATTCAGCTTTCGGAGTACTGTAGTAGTAATACAGTAGTAGTGGTCATTTTGAAATTCTTCTCTTGAGACTTTTATTTACTATATTAGATATGAGTTTTATTTGTTCCTCTTCTAGTATGTAATTTTGACTCAAGTGCATCATATATACCAATACAACTCTGTATATATGAAATGTAGATCTTTTGTTTTAAAAATAGGAACAGTTTAGTTGCTGAAAACGAGATGACCAGTGGGTCGAATATTAAATGCTCTAGGGACATAATATATACTATTATTGGTAGCAGTGTTTGTTTTCATCTCTCTCTCTCTCTCTCTCTCTCTCTCTCTCTCTCTCTCTCTCTCTCTCTCTCTATCCCATTTTCCTTATACCAACAACAAATGGTCAGTTACTTCCATTATGGGTGGGTGGGTGGTTTTTTTTCTTGCCCAGTCGGTTTTTATTGTGACTTTAATGAAATCCCATTGAAAACATTTTGAAACAATCTCCATGAATTTTTAATATTCTTCAAATGGATTTATACTTTTGGTCTCTTGATGAAACTAGAAAAAAGGATTTTTCTTTGAAACTTAATAACAACTTGTGATGATGAGTCTTTTAATAAAATAGAATGAAAAATATTAGGTTGTTATTATGGCACCCGTGTGGATTTATTTAACTTTTATATTTCACGTTTTAGTCCACAACCTTTTTGTCTTTAATATACTAGAAACATAATTTTTCTTTAACTGGTCACTAGAAATTGTTATACATCGGATTAATAAGTAGAATATGATGATGATTAGTATTTATTCATCATCTTGAACCGGTGTTAATTGACCTGCATAAATAGAAGCGTTGTGTGCAATGTGTAAGATAAGAGTATTTCCTTAGAAAAGCTCTTATCCGAAATCTTTTCTCGGAAAACTAAACAATATGCAGGTCAGTATGTTTCACATGCATCTGTAGACAGCTTCAGAATTTTCGTTTTAGGCTCCGCCCTTTTATGAACGTCAGACCAAATATCAATCAATTAGAAATAAAAAAGGCGGGGCATAGGACATCAGACCCAGTAACAAACCAATTAGAAATTGATGACGCTCATAAAACAGATGCCTGTGTATGTTTCTGGGCGCGCATGCGCGCATCCTCTTTCAGGTGTCAAGTCTAAATAAAAATAGAATTTTTTTCTCTCCATAAATTATGTTTATATTTCTTTTAGTCATTTGTTCTTTAGTATATATTGGACAATGGAATTTCACTTCCATGAGATTTTGTGCATGACAAGTGTATTGTTTTACAAGAAAGAAATTCGTTATTTTTTGTTGTGATTTTGCGTTTTATAAGCTTTTGACAAATGCAATGTGCATGTATTTTTAATAGAACTGTTGTTCTTCTGCCACAGGCCTCAGTGTCTGTGAACAAAGTAATTTGCTAAATTAGTCATTAAAACTTATTTGTGGTTGTTTTGAAAGCAGACATTCTGGGGAATCTAGGGTTATTTTTTTTTTAAAGATGATTTGTGAGTTATTCAGTTTTTTGGAAAAATAACCAACCAATGCTTGAACCAGTTATCAGACTACTTAACACATTGTATTGTATCATTGCACAAGTTGTATGGTGTACAACATCAAAATGTGTATGTACTATTCGGTAACTTGCGTTGCCCTTAGAAGAAGCTTGTGACGTCAGAGGGGTTGGCAATAAATTTAGGATTGTGTCATTTTTGTCTGATAAAAATTGGTAATAAAAGAATACAAGAACGCGTTTGTTTAAATTGTTGAAAACATTTGTGTTGTGTTGTGTCACAAATTTGTTGTGGTTTTGTCTTAAGTACTGCTGACAGTTGTTTCAATTTCGTCTTGTTTTCAAGATCTGCTTTTTTTTTGGGGGGTTTTTGTTTTGTTTTTCTCTCGAACTCGTTTGTCAGCTTGTTGTGGACCATCATGCCTTACGCTACGCTTTACAATAATTTCTTGAGTAGTATGACCCCAGTTTTACCTTTACATTTGTATGAAGTTATGAACATAAAAAACTTATCTTCTTTATTTAATTTGTTAATAATCGTTATTATTATGGGAATCATAAAACCGCCTCAATATATAACCCTATTGACTTTTATTTGTTTTTGGATTTTTTTCTCCTTCCATCACTTAATTAACCATCAATAGGTGGTCATATATTGCGCTTGTGGGTGCCATTAACTTTGTTTACGTCATTCATGAAACATTCTGAGATGATGGAAACAAAAAAAATAGTAAGGGAAAAAAGTATGGAAAAAAAATCGTTTGACGTCATTTGGTCGATGAAATCGGATTTATGACTTAAAATCGATTCTTGTAATTAGTCTCTTGTTTCTTTGTAATATCTATAAAAATAAAAATGGTTTATCAATTTAGTGTGGGATGATGATAATTATAATGATGATGATCGTGATGGGGGTTTGGAATTGCTTCATTGTGAATTTGTGATAGGCATTTTTGTCTAAGAAAAAACATTTCTGACATTTTTTGCGTTTTGGGGTTTTTTGGGTATCAATTACAAACGTTATCTTCAAAATATATTTGTTAATTCAAACTTAAACCCAATTTTTTTTTTAAAATCACAAAGTTTTAATTGTTTTTTTTTCCCCAAATAGATTAACTTTTTTTTTCAACCATATTTTGTCCTTATTTCAACTGGAGAAAAATGGGCAGTTTACAATGGTAAAATTAGCTAATATTTTTTCATGTGTTGAATAATATAATGGGTGCGTCCAGTTCCTAAGCACTTTTTGAAATTGGTCGAGCAAATTTGATATGCTTAGGATCTGAACGCTAAATAAAAATGCTTGAATTTACGCCGCTCGATGCACTTGTCGAGCACATCGAGCGATAAAAGTCGTTCGAGTCAAACGAGTGGAAAAAGAGTCACAAAAACTAAACCAGCAATCACTTTTTCTTAGATAAAAAGGAAGAAAACAAGCTCCAGTTCAATAATAGAAAATTCAAATAAAGCAAACTAAAAAAAAGTGGGAAAATATTTTAGAAAAAAATTTTTTTTGCTGTTTACTAACTTTTTTTAAAAAAAAAAAATTGTTTGCTCGCTACGCTTGCTGAAAGTTAGTGCAGAATAGGCTAATACCGCTACTATTACTACTACGAGCACTCCTACTACTACTACTACTACTACTACTACTACTACCATCACTATTACTACTACTACTACCATCACTGTTACTACTACTACTACCATCACTATTACTACTACTACTACCATCACTGTTACTACTACTACTACCATCACTGTTACTACTACTACTACCATCACTGTTACTACTACTACTACCATCACTGTTACTACTACTACTACCATCACTGTTACTACTACTACTACCATCACTGTTACTACTACTACTACCATCACTGTTACTACTACTACCATCACTGTTACTACTACTACTACTACCATCACTGTTACTACTACTACTACTACCATCACTATTACTACTACTACTACTACCATCACTATTACTACTACTACTACTACCATCACTATTACTACTACTACTACTACCATCACTATTACTACTACTACTACTACCATCACTATTACTACTACTACTACTACCATCACTATTACTACTACTACTACTACCATCACTATTACTACTACTACTACTACCATCACTATTACTACTACTACTACTACCATCACTATTACTACTACTACTACTACCATCACTATTACTACTACTACTACTATCACTATTACTACTACTACTACTATCACTATTACTACTACTACTACTACCATCACTATTACTACTACTACTACTACCATCACTATTACTACTACTACTACTATCACTATTACTACTACTACTACTACTACCATCACTATTACTACTACTACTACTACTACCATCACTATTACTACTACTACTACTACCATCACTATTACTACTACTACTACTACCATCACTATTACTACTACTACTACTACCATCACTATTACTACTACTACTACTACCATCACTATTACTACTACTACTACTACCATCACTATTACTACTACTACTACTACCATCACTATTACTACTACTACTACCATCACTATTACTACTACTACTACCATCACTATTACTACTACTACTACCATCACTATTACTACTACTACTACCATCACTATTACTACTACTACTACCATCACTATTACTACTACTACTACCATCACTATTACTACTACTACTACCATCACTATTACTACTACTACTACCATCACTATTACTACTACTACTACCATCACTATTACTACTACTACTACCATCACTATTACTACTACTACTACCATCACTATTACTACTACTACTACCATCACTATTACTACTACTACTACCATCACTATTACTACTACTACTACCATCACTATTACTACTACTACTACCATCACTATTACTACTACTACTACCATCACTATTACTACTACTACGAGCACTCCGACTACTACTACTACTACTACTACCATCACTATTACTACGAGCACTCCGACTACTACTACTACTACCATCACTATTACTACGAGCACTCCGACTACTACTACTACTACTACTACTACCATCACTATTACTACGAGCACTCCGACTACTACTACTACTACTACTACTACTACCATCACTATTACTGCGAGTACTCCTCCTCCTACTACTACTACTACTCGCAGAACTAACATTCATTCTTTTATTTATCGATTTTTCTTATGTGTTTCTATGCTGCTTCTACATGTATATAAAAGCTAGCTCTCAATGTTTTTGAATCCTTCTGCGGCCGTTTATCTTGCTTGAATATACGCAATATACGAATATATATATATATATATTTTTTATTTTTCAACGCTTGTTTGTAGTTGCAGACATCATCATCATAACCTTTATTCATGTATTTAGGCTACATGACAATTGGGGGAAAGTGGAAAAGGGGGGAATTGAAAGGAAAAGAAAATGATGCAAAAAGCAAAACCTCGCAACACTTTTTTCATTGCATTTATATTATAAATGCAGGGTGGTTTTTTTTTCTCTCTAAAAATATTTTGAGTAAATCACTAGAGGCACTACCAGTAACTGTGACGTTACTGACGTGCATAAATGTTGACTAGAAAAAGCATTCTATTACAAAAGCACCTTATGTTTTTCAGCTTCAGTTTTGTTATTTTTTGTGTTTAACCTTCGAAAAGGAGGTAAATCAGATTTTTCACCTCAAGATTCTCGTTGCGATGCTTTTTCTTCTGTAGAATGCAGATTAAAAAGCCAAGTAGCTACTGTCGACGACATTTCTGTTAAATTTAACTTCAAAATTTATTGGAAAAGATTAAGTTATTTTAATCAGTTCAATATAACATCTAGCGAAGCTTAATGGCACACTAGTGTGTCGTGTCAGACCCTTTGAGAATCACTACTGCAAACAGTGTAGATCAGTTGCTCAGGACAGTCTTTTTTCTTAAGAAATCGCAGCACACCTAGCAAAATGCATGGCACACTGTCACTAGTCAGTTTGTTGTGTGCCACAGTTTTTATACCTTTAGGAAACCACTTGTTTAGTGCGTACGTGTAAAGCCGCGAATAGACCAAAATTAGATTTTCGCGAACCGCTTGGGAACTGTTCGTGAGCAATAACGTCTTCGCAGCATAGCGTAGCGTGTTCGCGTGGCATACAGCACTCGAGATTGTGTATGTTAGTTCGTCAAGAGTTCGCGTTGTTAAGTTTGTTCGTAATAATTTTGAACAAATTCTAATTATAAACTGGCAAGACGAGAGAGCTCACTCACGTCGAGACCGGGTTCTATGTTCGGCATATGTTTGAGAAGTTGAGAACCAACTATTTGGTGTACCCCCTCAAGAGCGAACTTTGTACTGGTTTGCAAACAGTGCTAGAACTGTTCGCGAACTCTTGGATAAACCGGGTTATGTTTATGTTCGCGTACTGGTCCAGAAACTGTTCCAGAAACTCTTACTTATTTTTCTTTTCCAATGTATAAAGTTAAAATTTATTTGAAAATATTATATATATATATATTAAGCCAGGTCTGTGTGCGCGTGTGGGTATCTATCTGTAACAACGCTGTACAAACCTTGAAACACGTCGGAATTTATATAAATTTAAATGAATAAATGAACCGCTTTTTTTCTCAAGGTCAACTATATGTTGCACCCTTCCCATCCAAGAACCCCATAATATTAAATTGGAGAGGGGAAAGGTTGGAAAGTGTAGAGGGGGGAGAAAGAGAAACGTGGAGGGGGGGGGGAAAGGGGGAGGGGTGACTGAAATTGAAATGAAAGGAGTAAAAAAAGGAAAAAACGACGTGAATGCTCACAACTGCCTGTGAATTTTGCTCCCGTCATTTATGACGGGTTACCCCACTAGTTAAATTATATTGACACGTTCAATAAGATTTCAAAATGTCGCAGCACAACTAGCACAGGCCGTTTGGCACAGCCATAAGAATTGTTAGCCCCGCCCTATTATGAACCAATAACAAACCCATAATAAACAGAATCAAACACGTAAGAAACCTAAATAACCAATCAGAACGAACTTTTCTGGCTGCGCCCAACTGCTTTACAACTAACAAAGCTCACGGCACAGCAGTGTGTGTCATTGCGCCACAGGCAAGTAAAGACAGAAACACGCAGACGTTTGCTCCGTCCCTTTTATGAGGACAGGCAACTTCTAATTGGTTTGTTATATGGTCTGACGTCACATGCCCAGCCCTTTTCAATTTCCAATTGGTTGATATTTGGTCTGACACTAATAAAAGGGCGGAGCAAACGTCTCCGTGTCCCTGTCTTTACATGCCTGTCATTACGCCACACACACACACACACGCACACCCTTTGGGAATCAATGCTGTAGGTAATGTCAGTAGCTAGCTTAAGTGTCATCCAACTCAAAAGCAGTTTGTAAAAATAATGTTCCTGTTTTTGAAGGGGGTCTGTGTGGGTTTTTGTGGTTACTTTCTGTGGTAGTTTTTAGTTAAAAAACAGATTGTTGAATTTGTTGTTGAGTAATAAAACAAGCTGAAAGGGAGGGTAAGTGTTCCCCGCAGCACTGGCTAAATATGATTATTATTCGTACATCTTGTTGATGACGATGATAGAATGACAAGAAGAAAAAGAGAAAGCTTACAAATCTTGTTCATTTATTCCATTTTTCTTCTTGCTTTTATTTTTTTTTTACTAGGATTTCTATTTTACATCATCTTCATCTTTTTAAATATTAAAAAAAAACCTGTAACTATTTTTGCGTTTGTTATACAACGACCTTTTATGCTCTGCTGAAGCCTCTTATTCTCTTTTTGCAAGATGATGATGATGATGACGATGACTCGTAGGTTTGTCATCCTTAAACTTTTCATGAGAGTCAATGAGATAGGAGCATATGCATCAAAGAATTCTTGAGGTCCATGGTTATCATAGACATGCATTATGCCGAGTATGTTCTTCTTCTCAACATTTGAAAAGACATGGTTTAAAAAGGAGGAAGTTATAAAAGGTGGTGTTGGTGGTGGTGGCGGAAAAGAGAGGAAGAACGAAGGGGGCGAACCTTTATAGTATTTTAGAACCAAATTTGTCATCTTTCTCTTTCTTGGTATAGTTGATGATGTAAGTGGGGTGGTGGTTAGAGTGGTGGGTAGATGGGGTTAAGTACATCATTTGACCTGTAAGAAATTTTCTCTATTGCATATGCATGACTGGAGGTTAGGTTTTGAAAAGGAGGTTTCAAGCTACCACTTTATATAGCCAGTGTGTGGCACTGTGGTCTTCTTATTGTGTCTTGAGAAGTTTTCTACTTGTCTTCTTTAGAAATCTGTTGTTGTTGTTGTTTTTGGATCTATGGAAGTTTTAGTGTTTGTTTTGTAATTCAGATGTCTACTTTTTCTACAGTTAAGCCTGGTTCTCACATGCGATAAAACAAATTTCTTCTACATTTCTGCTTTTTGGAATTTGCAGAAGAATTTTGACGAAAGAATAATATTAGTTGCAAAGAATAAGGCGTAGATATCTACAGGACTCTTTTTCTATATTAGCTGATAACATGTAATTTTTCGTGACAACAAGAAAATTCAAATTTTCTGCCTACTTTCTGTCTAATAAATAGAATGAAATTATATTCAATTTTAGATAAATTTATTTTCAGTTGGTTTTTCCGCGTGAGGAAGGGGGAACCTCTTAGCTCAAATTGAAGAAGGCCTTGAAATTCGACATGAACCACGTCTGAACCTGGGGTTCCACCATACGAAATACCGTAATCAAGAATGTTTCAAGTGCCAACTTTCTTACCATTTATTTCTATCTTCTTATTTGAGTCAATGTTCTTGTCAAAACGTTGCTAAAACTGGATACTTGAAAGTATGTGTTAAAAATGGAAAGTAAATAAAGTAAATAAATGTATTTTTATAGTGATTTCTGTAAAAAATAGTTTTTTTTGGACTGTTTAAAATGGGAAAATAAATTAGTTTTTGTATATTAAGAATTTTCAAAAAAACAAACCATATTTGAGGTGCTTTTCATAAGTTGTTGCTCAACACAAGTTATTGTTGCTCTTATTAGAAAGCTACAGTAGGCCTACTTAGTAATGAGTAATGGCATAAACAACTGGAACCAATAACCAACACATTGCCTAAATTTAGACATTAGTCCCTGTTTACAATTGACAGAAATGATGGTAGAAATGCGTTTAAGAGCCTTTACGACTTTTAGCGATTGTTTTCGACTGCAAAATGTAGTCGAAAATGACTAGTAGATGGGCTGCGGTTAATAATGTTTTCCTATAGAAAGCGTCCGGGCCACACTTCTCACATGAGCAGGGCCGGATTAGTCTACATGATGGCCCCTTCCATAAATGACGTAACCCCTAATCTTATTGCGTAAAAAGTATGAGTAGCGAAGACACGTTATGCCATCACAATGCCCCTCAAAATTCGGGGGCCCTGGGCTGCACCCATTTTAGCTCAATGGCTAATCCGGCCCTGCACACGAGCGACTTTTCCAACAATTCCTAAAGATTGCTTATAAAAAGTTGTGTTCCTTCAAATAATGTAGTTATGCTCATTTGCTTTAATCGAATCAAAATAGTTTAAATGGGATAAGATAATATGTTTATAAAATACTATTTATTCATTTTATTATTTGTCATATTGTTTATTTTCATGGTCGTAAGAGAGTGTAGGGAAAATAAAATGAATTTGACCAAATAAAATTCTGATGAAATTATCTTTAATCTGGGTTTCATTTTTCTTTGATTGTCATATCCAATTGACGATTATCTTTCAGACATTTTCTGAAGAGTGGAGAAAGTAATTGGAAATTGCACACCTTATGACAAGAGCTCGTAAACCCCTTTTTGGAACGATCAAAACCGTAATAAATGTTTACGACACGAAATACATTCGGTTGGGGGGAGTTGGGTTGATTTAGAGAAGTTAAAACACAACCCATTTTAAGATGAATATCTCAGAAAACTATAAAAACTACATAATATTTGAAAGTTTCTTTTTGATTGTTGTCAACAACAACGAAATTCCAGATTTGGTTTACACAAAAGTTGGAACATATTGTACCAGAAAGACATTTTGGCATTTATTTTTTTTTTTGCTACGTAATATAGATTTTAATTTGCATAAAACGAAAAAAATTTATCATGTTTTTGAATTTTGAGGTTTACTTTTTATTTGCGTAAAATATTTCTAAAATAAATTGCACTTTTGAGTTGATGGTTGTAATCTTCATGATTGCTTATTCAAAGCTAGTGGTAAACTCATCAACTTTAGCATGAAACTTTGTATTAAAAGTTCTAAAGTTTAGCACTACTTTTGACTTAACAGTCATTAAGAATTCAATCCTAATTAAAGCTTTGACCTTTAATAGTCATAATAATATTGTTGTAATTTCCAAGTTAAATCTGCAGAGGTCACTCAACTAAGGAGAAGAATCACACACGCATATCGCGAGAACTATCATCGTAAAGACTACATGAAAGTCACTATCACACTGTTGTGATAACACTATCGCAACTATCTCGTTTGACTAGATAGTTGATAGTACGTACTGCAGTCGCAATAGTAATAGTTGTTGAGTGACTGGCGCTTGTAGGAAAATATCCACTTTATAGGGAAATTTGGCTTCTGTAGGGAGAGGGAGGCAACACTGTTGTTGACTCAAACATATGTGTGAAGTAGACGTCACACTGGCATGACAGACAACTATCACGTTACTTTAAGACATGTAGACAGTTGCTATCGTGAGAGGGAACTATTGCAACTTTCATGACAGCTGCTACTCTCATGAAAGAACTATCGCCGTGAAAACGAGGCTATAATTAAATAAGGACAAATTGGACAATAGAAATATTTTCATTTTTTATTTATATTTGTAATTTCTGCTGGTTTTTCAGCATGTGTGATTCTTTTCTTTCGTGTGCCATTGTTAAGTGTGACCAATAGATGGCACAAACTGTACTTAAAGCTAAATTCTTTCCAGGTCACAATACCATTCAGTGAACATACAAAAAAATGGATGGCCTTATATATGCAAGATGTCTTCCTTTTTTTTTTAGCTTAAAAAAGTAGATGATGAATCAGCATTCATTACTCACTTTCGACGTTTTTTTTTCTAACGTGGAGTTGCTTCTTTCCTTTTATAAGTTTATTTTACTAATTTCTAAAGCCGGGTATTTACCAAAGGAGCGAACATTCCCACTGAGTAATCGTCTGGTGATTACCAGTTAGTGAGCGAGCAAACATTCGCTCGCTCATGTTAAAAAATGATCGGATGGATGGATGACGGTACATCAAATAAAAGCTTTGTTCGTGCTTGTTTAGTGTGGATGGTGATTATTGTATTGTTGAAATGCTCGTACAGATTCGAATGCTAAGAGTGCTCGCTGTAAACGATGGATCAACTGCGAACAAAAACATTTGCTCCGGTATAGTCGCAATATGAGAAAAGGGAATGCAAACAAACATCGGCGAGAGCACGAGCAAATATTTGCTCTTGCTCGCTCTTTTTGGTGAATATCGGTCTTAAAACAATTTCATTTTTTTCTTTTTCTTAATGTAAGTAATGGAAAATGTTTGCGTGCGTTTTATGCACTTTAAATACGAAAATCCTGTCATTTTAAATGAGAAAAAAAATGTCTTGAGGATATGAAAAACAGATATAAACTATTATTAAACCCTGAAATTACTTTTTTGATATTGGCTTCTATTGAAATTGGACATTGTTCTTTTGTATTTCTTTTTTTCCTATTTATCCTAAGGTCAATTTTGTTTTATGTATTGAGTGATTACAAAAGAGCAGCTCAACAACAATAACAAAAAAAAATGAACGGAATTTATTGCAATTGCTATGAATTGTGGTTGGTTTCAGGATAAAATTTTATTTTCTAGAAATCCAATGCCACAAATACATTGAAAACAAATATATATTAGATTGTAGATAATAACATATTGGTTGTATTTTTTTTTATTAATATTATTTGATGAAACCTTTTGGTAAATATCTATCTTTTAAAGATATTTATTTTTTTTTTTTCAAAATTTATTACAGTTTAATAACCCACTTTTGGTCTGTTTTGTTAAATTTTCTAGGCACAATTTTTATTTTTGCATATATTTATTTATCTGGTTCTATCTAATTTATAACATGAATGAAAGTAATTTTGCACCTGTAATAGCAAAATATATTATTATGATAAATGGTTTCCTGTGTTTTGTCTGCCATTAATAATAAATGAAGATTTATCCGGAAAAAAATGTTTTTTTTTTTTTTTTCCTCCGTAGAAAATATAGAAACACATTGGAGAGAAAAATAATTATTTCTACGCCTCTTGTTTTTTTTTGTTATACTGTATATTATAAATCGCAATTTTAAAGCTTTATTTATGTGAATTTCATTTTGCGAAATCGTCTATTTTTATACGAAAATTTCAAAATATACACATGAAAGCGAACAATAGGGATAAACAGTAACTGAATATTTTACGTTTTAGAAGCAATGTTAAAAATAAATTGAAAATGTTTTAGAATAGGGTTTCCCAAACTGGAGGGTTCTTGTACCCCTAGGGATATATGAGGAGGTCTCAAAGGTTACACAGAACACGGAACTCTTGCCGCGCTCTAAATTAGAAAATTGAATATTTGTGAAATATATTTATAAAATATTAAATTTTATAATTTGGTGACGATGGTGGTGAAAAATAAGCAAGGAGATTCGTTGCATTAGTACCACTGGCGTAGCTAGGCACCCGCAGGACCCGCAACTGCGGGGGGCGCAGCAGGTTTGGGGGCGCAAAAAACAAAATGAAAGTCGATGCATTTCAAAAATAATTGATAATTGAATAAATTAAGCAAGTGATTCCGAATCACTCGCTTAATTTATTCAGTTATTTTCAAATATAAATCGACTTTCATTTCGTTTATTGTGCTTAGAAATTTTTATAGGGGGTGGTACTATTTTGATGAACAGCGGAAAGGTCCGAAAAACGGTACGAACAGTCGGAAAAATAGTAGGAGCAGTCCGAAGGTTTGGTTTAGTAAAATTAAGTTGTTGCAGGGGGTCTAGGGGGCGCAGACCCCGACTTTTTTTTAAAGAATTATTAAATCAAATTAGTCCATTGTTCCGACTGTTCTGTAATTTGTTCAATGGGAGGAACGGTCGGAAAAATGGACAAATTTGATTTAATAACGCTAAAAAATGGGGGGCTGCGCCCCCCAGACCCCCTGCAACAAGCTTCATTTTACTAAACCTAACCTTCCGACTGTTCTTACTGATCCGCCGTTCATCAAAATAGCACCTCCCCCAGTATGAGGCTAAGTGGAGGGGGACTTAAAGGGAGCGCAACGTTTTAAGCAGCCCGGGGGGGGGCGCAAAGTTTTACGCGGCGGGGGGGGCGCAACCAAGCCTAGCTACGCCACTGATTAGTACGGGATCTTCCAGACAAACGCGGAACACGGGGGATCGGTATAGCTAGTGGGGGAAGGTCGTGGGACATTCAACATATGACGGCAAATGGGGCCGCACAGAAAAACACACTGAATTCTAATAAGGTAGAGAGGGCTTACTCGAGCTGAAAAGTTTGGGAAACCCTGTTTTAGAAACTAACAAATTAAATGTGTCGCTTAACAGAATTTCATATTGATATCTTTCAAATTAAACTTTTTATAGCAATTTGTAATTCTCAATTTTTAATTTTCGTTTCATGAAAGTTGAGGAGGAAAAAAAGAGACCTTCTATAGAATATAACAGGCACACAGGCGCGCGCTATCTGTGGGGTTCATCCCCACAAATATGTATTCAACCCACCTTTAGGGCACTTAAAAAAATTCATTTAAAAAACTTTTTTTTTCACTTTGTATAAATTATAGGCAATTAGAAAACGGGATGAACAGAAGTTGGCTCCGACCTTTTTATGACGAACGCTACTTCTAATTGGTTGCTTATGTAGTCTGAAGTCACATGCTCCGCCCTATTCAACTTCGAACCACACAACAAACCAATTAGAAGTTGCCGTTCGTCATAAAAAGGGAGGAGTCAACTTCTGTTCATCCCGTTTTCTAATTGCCTGTGTATAAATTAGACCAATTGAAAAGAAAACACGCACTCCGTCACAATCTTTACTTACTCACAAAATACTCATTAGTCATTATATCTTTTTTATTTTGCATTTTTTATGATTTTAAACGGATGTCTCCGTTTTTGAATGCTTTTTTCTTCTCAAAGTGATATGCGACAAATCTGTGACAAACATAAGAGATTAGAGACGCTGAAAATATTCCCCCCCCCCCCATTTTTATAAATTTATTTATAAATTTATTTCACTTTATTGTTTGGTCTATCACAGTCATACAAAATAAATTGTTTTTTTTTTGGTGACAACCTCCTAAAAAGTGAAATTGTGTGACGACGACGACAACAACAAATGGATGATGATTTTTTTTTGGGTGTGGCCAATCACGTTGTAAGTGAGAAACTTGTGTTTAAGGGGGTGGATTTGAGGTGAAAGACTGAGATTAATATATTCATGAATGTGTGATGTCTTTCATAAGAAAAGGTGAGTTAGAGATGAGGAGAAAAATAGAGATTTGGGGAAGGGGGAGGGGGGTTATTTGTCAACACCACTTTAGACTCAATTCGTATTCAAGTCTCAAGGGAGAAATTATGTCTGCAATTTCTTCATTTTTCTCTTTCAGTTTTTTTTGTCTTGTCTGTCTTATTTTCATTATGAAACCTTTACTTTGGGGACAAAAAAGCCTCTTAGAAGGTCCATGAGTTCAGAAAAAAATTATGTTTGGATTATGATGTTATTAATAAGCAAACAAAACGTGTAACAAAATTTGAGTAAAATGTCTTCCAAATGATAAAAAGTACAACACGATGCAGAACTCAACAGTTAAAATGATCGTTTCAGCAAAATAGTGTCTTAACTGCATGATACATTTTTGTTGTCTTGTTAAACAGAGATTACTTTACTCATTCAAATTGTATTGCAGTGCTGATTTCCCAGTGCTGTACAACGTGAACAATGTTCACACTCAAATTTCCTGAACAAAAGTGGCTGTCATTGCATACAGTACTGATGAGGCTTCATAAAATAGTTACCTTGATCAGTGAGGTTCTTTCTAGGGCAAGGCGAGCGAGGCACCTGACTTGGACGCAAAGCTCAGAGCGCAAAAATTGTGGGCGCAAAATAACTAGAATGATAATGCTATGAGGGCGCCAGTTTTATTCTTTTTTCTTTCTGTTCTTCTATTATTCTTTTTTCTTTCTGTTCTTCTATTATTCTTTCTTTACCTAGTTATGGCGCTGCATTCTTTATAGCTACAACACAATTCAAGCCTGACATCAATCTTGAGGGGTGTTTTTCTATTGGTTGCACAACAACTTCGGCTTGTCAAAAAAAAAAAAAAATAGAACTCTGGCCTATTCTACACAATATGCACAAAGGGTGAATGTGGTGGTCTGGTGTGACGTTGCAATACACTTTACAACAAATTGTTGTTGTGTAATGTGATCACACCTTTGGCAGAACTTTATTGTTAGTTAATGCGAAAAGTGTGAATAGTTTGCCAACTTCTGATTACTGTGTTCTGTTTCTCAGTAATACAAGTGAATTCTGTGGAGCCTGCAAAGGACATGCATCGCAAATTCACTATTTGTTTATTAAGAATTTACAATTTGTAATGACAAATTGTGAATTTGCAATGCATTTCGTTTACATTGTATTACAAGACTTGCACTTTTGAGAAACAGGCCTCAGGTCGTGTTATTTAATTTAGCCACATCAAACACACCATTGCAATGATGATTATTAGCTTTTGAGCTGTTCCCAATTGTGTTTTTAGGGCAAATTGATTCCATTGTTCGATGTTATGTTGAGTTTAGAAACGTGCTTGAAGTTCACTCCTAACCTTAGAAGTAGTAGTAGTAGTAGTAGTAGTAATAATAGTAGTAGTAGTAGTACTGGTAGTAGTAGTAGTAATAATAGTAGTAGTAGTAGTACTGGTAGTAGTAGTAGTAATAATAGTGGTAGTAGTAGTAATAATAGTAGTAGTAGTAGTGGTAGTGGTAGTAGTAGTGGTGGTAGTGGTAGTAGTAGTGGTGGTAGTGGTGGTAGTGGTGGTAGTGGTAGTAGTGGTAGTAGTAGTAGTAGTAGTAGTAGTAGTAGTAGTAGTAGTAGTACCAAAATAGTATTCGAATGAGGCGGCTGAATAAGGACCAAATTGAACAAACGCCAACTTGAATGTGCCAAAAGGAACAAACGCCAAAGTTTTATTCGATCAGTTTGGCATTGGTTCCATTTGGAGTTTGTTCGAGTTGGCGATCGTTAGACTTGGCGCTTATTCACTGCCACCATTCGAATAGCTTGTTAGGATGCATCCTGCAAAACCATGGTGATATGTTTGCAACTACTGCCATCTGACGGCCATTGATGTTTTCACATTTGTAACACTTATTTATGGAAGTTATAAGAAATATGTGTGGACTTTCTGTTCCAGTTTATGCCTTTAGCTATAAGTTGTTTATGAAAAAGTTAAGATGAAGTTCCGGTTTTGAGTAAAGCGGAAGTGAGCACATCTTTTGTTGTGTATGTTTTGTCATATTACTTGCAACTGATAAATGTCATTGTTATGGACAGACAGACTTGATATATCATTGCATTGAATTATATATAGAGAGAAAAAAATGCTTCTTGTAACAAGTAAGAAGAGAAAAATGTAGAAAGAGAGAAAAAAAAAACAGCACATTGTGTTCATCTTTTTCTTTTGTGTATGTTGTTGGAGATTTTTCTTTATTCTTATTATCATTTTTTTTTTCCTATTGAAATGTTCTCTGTCTCGACGTCTTATATAAGGAAGTAATGTTAGTGTGTAAATGGAGAGTAAGGATAGAAATTCTATTCGTAACATGGATAAGGATATATCTCTTGTGAAAGAAATACAGTATATGGTAGGAATTGAAGGATAAATAAGATAGGGAAATAGGTGTTTTTTTTTTGGTCAAACATTTAGAATTTAGATCGAGAAGATGCTTCCGTTTTAGAAATTCAAATTTTGTTTCATAAATACTAGTAAACTCGTCGTGCAAGTTGCACGAAAGGGAAGTGGACTACAAATTAAGCAAATAGTTGTATACTGGGCTTTGTGCAACGGCTATTACTACTGTATAGAAAACCCTATATAATCCATTATTATTCATTCTTTGTTTACAAGCTTTAATTAAAGTTGACATGAGGGTTGTCCAAGAGAGGTGTCTTCCCCATAATGACCTAGATAGTTGAACATTTGTACACTGCAGCAACCTCTACTATTGCGACCTGTTAATCTGACAAACTTTGACGGATCTTCGAATTACATGTCCAGGAGGGAAGGTAATTTAAATCACGTACTTTTCAACAAAATAAAACAAATTACACTCCTGTAGTCGCAAAAATAAAAACCATGTCTTAGAAATAAAAGCTTGTACCGAAAAATGTAGTTATCTTTATATTTACTTGTTTTTTTAATTATTTTTTTTATAACGAAAAACGTATGGACGCAGACCGGGGGGGGGGGTTTACGTTTTTTTTTTTACTTTTGTGATTTTTCCGTAACTTTTTTCTAAAGTTTTCAGATGGAAACTGCTTATTTGGCATGTATGGTGTGTCGAAGTTTGTTTTTTGTATAGGCACAATTGAAATCTACCTACGTAAATTAATATAGTGGATGTTTGCCTACTGACATTTTTTTTTGGGTTAAATTTGTCAGAAGAACTCATTACATTTTATGTATTTTTTTTTTAAAAAAAGTTTATAAATGTATAAAAAAGAAAAAGAAAAATTTGATGTTTGATAGTTTGTATTTTTTGCCATTACGAAAAAAGAAACTCTTTATAAGTGTGTTTTCATGTGATTTCTCTAAAAATAGAATTTTTACGGCAGTTTTTTTAAACTAATTAATCTAAATAATTAATAAACTATGTAATTAAAGAAAATCTTAAGTGTTTTAGAAACTAGAAAAATAATTTCATGTTGGTTTCTTCACAAATAAATATTTTATGGCGTTTTTTTTAAAGTTAGTTTTTTGAAGTGAAAAACGACAAAAAACAAGAATTTTAAATCAACATTGAAAGTTTACTTGTAAAAGATATGGACATGAAAATTCTCTTAAGATGATTTATGAACAAGGTGAACAGCTAATTTTCGAACTCTTGATTAAAATTATCTTTCAGGAGCAAAGTTAAGAGAAAGTAGAAAGTGTTTTAAAAAACTTTAAGGGTAGCTTAATCACTTAAGGATATTTTCATGTTCCTATCTTTCATTTTCAAACTGCCATAAAAGGCTTGTTTTGAAAGATATATCAACATGAAAATAGTCTTTTAAGTGATTGAGCTACGTACCCTTTCTAGTTTCTAAAACACATTCGCGCTTATCTGTACATTTGGCTAATTTAAATGGAGAACAATCAAAGAGTTCGACAATCGCTTTTACACTTTCAAATTAATATAAAACTTTTTACTGAAAAACCGGTTTTGAAATTTTAATTTACCGATAATACCGATGTAACAAAATAGACCGGTAATACCGGTTTACCGGCAACGATAAAACCGGTAATGAAAACCCTAGTACAAACAGACAGACAGGATAGAGCAAGCATGTCAAACTTGCGGCCCGCGGGCCGCATGTGGCCCACAACGAATATCTTTGCAGCCCAGCCTCTGTCAGATCCAGGATTACTTACATTCAACATGGGTCAGTTTTGAAAGTAATCACTGTGAAGAAGATTTCTCCTGAAGTAGGAAAGATTGTAGCAGAGAAGAGATGCCAAGTGTGACACCACCCACACACGTGCCAACTGCACATATGTGAGTGAGGCCGCTCACTTCTAAACTCTTTTCGCCGGATGGCACCCTGTGGTGTCCAAAACTGACGAGTTTCAAAAGATATCGAATTCGTTGAGAATTCAGTCGGAATTCTCACGAATTTTGACATTTTAAACAATTATAGAAAACAGAGTTTCTAAAAATAGAAACTTCTAAATAAAATTTTGAAGTTTCTCACCGTGGAAAATGGCCGTTAATTTCGGAATAGGTTCTCTGGAATTATGCAAATTCTTCCCAGAATTTGATGCCAAATAAGGAGATATGTGGGAATCAGGACTGACCATTGGTCAATTGGACCAATGGGTGAGCCTTAGGACAGAGTGGCTCCTCCCAAGGGCCGAAGAGATAGAAAAACTAGCACAAGGCAAGCTCAAGGCTAATTTTCTAAAGTTGATTTTTCGATCAAAGTTCCAGTTGGACTTAGAATCTTTTCAAAGTAGTATCAGTTGCTTATGCTATTTTATACTGCTCCTAATGTATTGTATAATCGCATAAAATAAAGCATTTAGTTCGCTAAAAGAGAAGTCTTTTTTCTTGTTCGTGAGAACACCTCTGGGAGGTGTAGAGTCATCACTGTATCTTTAAATTGTGGGAACTAGGAGTATCGTCTACACGGACCCCAAAACAGATCGATGATGCCAGGGAGTCCGACTCCCCTGGATCACCCGGCAGGTCAAAGAGCCTGAGCTCAGAGATTGTGGAGCGTCATACCACCCAAACTCAAGTGGCTGGTCTGGGACCAGCCACCCAACAAAGAGACAGTCGAAACCCAGAAATGCCTGGACGTCCTCCAGGCATGCTACACAAGTATTAGGAAGAAAATATTAATTTTACCATTGTCCTTGTTCTTTTTTTCTACTGTACTTTTCGAAATAAACCTACGTTTCTATAAAAATTGAAGTTTTTGTTTTTTGCGGCCCACATAAATTTAGACCTTGTTAATTTGGCCCGTGTTAGCCTTTGAGTTTGACATGCTTGGGATAGAGTATTTCGAGACTTTATTTTTCTACCAAACGTAGGCTTTTACGAACGTAGCCTATGTGTTAATAATAAAGAAATATACACGTATAAAAAGAGCAGAGCGAAGAGAGTAGAAAATCTACACTGCGCAAAAGACACACACACAAAAGGCAAATTTTCATTATTTTTGTATACTGAAAATAAAAAAAAGAAGGACCTGATGATATGAAAAGTTATTGTTGAAGCATAAAAAGTATGCCATCAAATGAAGTAGTTTTCTTAACGTTTTTAACAGGAAATTACACCATCTAACGAGAAAGAAAAAAAAATCGAAAGCAAGATTAGTTTTTGACACACAAAACACATTCTGTTTGACTTTCTTATATGTTTATGATAATTTTCTTATTTTAGTATGTGAACTTTGTTATTTTAATATAATATTTTGAAATTAATTTTCCTTTTAATATTATGTAGACTTTACAATTTAAACTGTGCAAAAATAATAACTTTTATAATTTTAATTTACGTATTTTTTAATCACACGAGACATGAACTTTTCAATTTTATTTAGCCCCTCGTAATAAGGCAATCACTGCTAACAGTCTCTTTTTTTTTACAAGCTTTTTATTAAAGTTGATCGTTGTTCGTTTGCGTTGAACGTTGTATTTCTTCTATTTTAACCAACTTCCATCCATAATGACTTAGGAAGAGCTGAAATATTGTACACAGCAGCCTCATCTACTAGTGCGACCTGTTAATCTATCAAATTTTGACAGAGGATCCTCGAATGACCTCCTGTCCAGGATTCGCCTTTATAAAAGGGAGGGTATTTTAAATAACGTACTTTTCAACAAAATAAAACAAATTACACTCGTGTAGTCCCCAAAACAAAAATCATGTCGTAGTAGAATTAAAAGCTTGTACCGAAACACGTCGTTTTTCTACATTTAATTGTTTATAATTATCTTTTATGTACACATGTATATAAGCTGGTGGGTGCGTTCAGTCTCTGAAGGTGGGATTTCATGCACGGTTGGAGTTTCTAAAGTTTCGAGATTGTGTTCTGTGTAAAACAAAAATACAGCACACATCGCCACCACGTGTGCATTTTTATTGACCGTGTGAGTTGGCCGTCGGCTTTAATCAGCTGCGCGCCATATATGGGCGCACATCTCCAATCTGACATTGTTTTGCTATGGAAAGATGCGCCCGTACCCTTTGAACACAAGACCGACATCATTATGCAGTTAAACCCGACCACTAAAAATGGGTTTTTGTTTGCCTTAGGCACTGTTTCCATTGGGGCGTAAATTTCAACTGGTGAAAAATTGAACAAATGTGACCCCCTCGCCTATGATAGTGAATGGGCTGGGGACCACGTTTCTTCCATTTTTCACCAGTTGAAATTTTCAAAAAGTTGAATTTTTCACCCCAATGGAAACAGGGCTTACTTAAGGTAGTAAAGCAACTTCAAGGCTAAAGAAATTCAAGCGTTTTCTACTAGAAGAGATATTACTTTGAAGAGTATTTTTTTTTCATTTGGTTTGGCTATCAGGTTACCTGCTTGAAAATGACATCAGCTTGAATCAACCATATAGCTCTGATTTTGAAACTGAAAAGTACACATGGAAATGCATCTTAAGGCTAATCCCATATAGTAACTTTTAAGTAGCCTACAAATGAAACCTTTTTTGTTTGTTTTTGTATCTGTATATAATTTCTAAATAACTGGTGTTAGACTTACATATAAATTAATAATTATGCTCAGTTTTTCTGATTGATTTAAAATTCTGTTGTCTCTCTTTTGCAAAGGTGTTTGATTACTTTTTTTTTCTTTTATTCTACCGACATTAATTATTGAAATTTGATTACTTAACACTGAGGAATGTTATCTTCATTTTTGTTTTTTGTTATTTTACATTGTTCTTTGTTAATATAATCATGAATGTTTTAATATAATATTTCTGTTTTTTTCTTCTGTGTTGTACGGTTAAAAAATTACATTAGTATATTATCTAAATCAGTTAATGGACAACATTATCTTAATTATTAGGGCGCGGATTTTTATGGAATATAAAGCAAATGTTTCTCTATTTATGGCCCAAGTTGCCAATTGTAAAGTAATCATCATTAGAGCAACTGAAATTATGCTTTTTTTTAATAAAAATAGTTAGAGGCTAGATATTTTGTTATTCTAAACTAGTGTTATAGCCTCTTAATCAGTGTTTTTGATTGAAACAGCCATAATTGTTGGTTGATCTGAATGGGATTGTTACTTTACAATTGGCTCTTGGGCCACACATTGAGAAACATTTGGTTAATATTGCATAAAAATCTGAGAGCCCTAATTATTTTTGTTTTTGTTTTCATGTAAAGTTAAAATACTGCCAAGAACTTCTCAGATATGGAAAAAGTCAACTTTTCATTAAATTACACTGTAAATTTGAAATGGGTTTGTTTAATTTAAATAATTCTACGGATAAATGGAAGCTGTTGCGGGCTGTATGTCGGTATTAAACTGATCCGCGAATAGAATGTTATTAACACTGTTGACAACAGAAATAACTTACAAGTAACATTTTTGTTATCACCATTTTTTCATAAAGTTCGTCATCAGAACGGTCACAAAATCTCTCCTATTAACAAAGTTAACAACAATGTTATCGACATGTTAATGTAAAAAAAATTAAATGCTGAAAGCAAAATGTTATTGACAAAAGTTAAAAGCAAAATGTCGATTTTTATATTTGTTAAAAACATTGCTATTAACACGTGTTTTCAGCAATGTTACCACTGGTGTAAAATGGCCTTATGGGTATTTTTTATGTTGATGTCTTTTAAAGTAAGCTCTTTAATATCAGTTTGAAATGTGACCCAATTTTAAAAAGAAGCTTTGTAGACGTTATTTTTTTATTTTTTGTTTATTTTGAAAGATATCAGCATGAAAATATTATTACATGGTTGAAATGCTGTTCTAGTTTCTAATACTTTTTGAATTTCTTTTTAAATTTTACTCCTGAAACGCAGAATAATCAGATTTCGTAAACCATCTTAATTGATTATAATATAAGATTCTGAAGGTGGTGGTGCAACTTTAAAGAAATTTATATTTCACAGTTCAGAACTCTGAAATGGAGAGGTTTAAAAGGAAGAACAAAATCGTCAATAATTTATTGTAAATGTTGGTTGAGCTGTTTTTTTTTTGTTCTTCTCTTCTTCTCCGCATATGTTAGCAACTTCTCATTGTAAATCTTTCAATGTTTTTTTTTTGCAGTGGTTTTGATCCTCGAATAAGGTATTTTTCTTTGGTAGGTTTTTGGTCTACGATAATACACTTTCAAACTGAACAATACTTTGAAAACTATTTGTTTTTTCTAGTATTTTCTTTTTATAAAACAAAATACCATGTGTAGTTTGTTTTGTATTGAGATCAGTGAGTGAAGGAAGGAAGGGGATGGTAAATTCATAGCTAAATAATTTCTAACGGTGGATTATAGGTTTTGATTACTTTTACTCGGTGTCTGCGTTTTTTTTTTCTGTTACATTTTGCCAACATTTGAAAATAATCCATTTTTCTCTTTCAATTCAAACTGAATTTAAGAATTGAACATTTCGTCTGCTATTGTACAAAAATTAAAAAAATTGTTCATAATATTTAAATTGCTACAGAAACGTATATTTTTTTTAAGAATACTAAGGTGGTTTTAAAGTGTAAATAAACACCTCTCGAACTCTTGATTATTCTGTCTTTGAGATGTAAAATGAAGAGAAACTTGAAAGTGAAGGTTAGGATCACACATGCCGAAAAACCACCAGGAAATAGAAATAAAAGGTTCTGTGTTCTTATGCATTAAAAGATAATTATATGAAGCTTCTGGCAAATGCCTTACAAAGTGTAAATTCAGTTGGATTTTTTTTCAGCGTGTGTGAGTCTTCCACTTAGAAGTGTCCTTATTCTGCTACTTTTATAAAACGCATTGAATTTAATTGTAAAAATATTTACTTCTAGAAGTAGTTAATTGTTCATTTTGAGATATGCCTTAAAGGCGTTTTCTAAGGTAGGTAGGATTAGGCAAACATGAGGTTTTAAACATAGACCAATGATTCCTCCATGTTGACAGACATCTGAACTTCAATAGGCATACCGTAATTTCATGTTTAAGTTTCGTGCCTTTTAGTCTATTTTCTTAAAATGATTATTATATGATACTCTTGAGGACTACACAATTATTATTACACATTCATTTACATATTCCGAAGAGATATACATAGAGAGTGAAAACAATTAATGGCTAAATTCAAGAAGGAAACTTGGCAGTTGAACTACAACTTGAACCCTTCGAATAAGGGTTCCAACTTAAAGACATCCTGTTAAAGGTTTCTCAATGATGCAGGATTTTTTTTAAGTTGGAACCCTGTCTGAGGGTCTCTTTGTTAAATTTCAAGTGGTAAGTTTCCTTCTTGAATTTGCTTCTTACATTTTTTAGGGAATATCTTGAGGGTGTTTCTAATTACTTTTTTTTTCTCTGTCTTCACAATTAACAGTGATGAATTTATTTGCCTATGGGATGGATGAGTGGGGGTGGGGGTAACGATATAATGTGATACTGACAATGCAGGTGGGCCATAAATGGAATTGAATACGCCTTTGGTTTTTCTTCAAATTAAACCTAATGTGGTATTCCGAGTGCTTCAGGTTGTTTTAATTAATTTCAGATTGAAACATAAACTGAAAAGAAGAGTGCACATTGGAAGGTAAACGAGGAAGAGGGATCGGGGATTTGGGGGGTGGGGGACGGAGGAAAAGTGGGAAGGGCGTGCAATACTGATTTTTAATTAATGCTTATCTTTTTATTTTTTGTTTTTACATTTAGCTTAAATACAACTCTAGGCTTCAAATAGAAAAGTTTACTTTTAACTAAGCTAACATTGGTAACCTTGAGGCGATGTTGTCGATTTTTTTCTTTATTATTTTTAGGCAAAGGTCAGACATATGCTAACAATGTAAGATAAAAAAGTTCGACTAAAAAGGAATTTATATATAATTAGAATAATTTTGTTTTATTTATTTGGTGGAAAGTATGAGGAAAAATGTTCTTGCAAAGTGGAGTTACGTGTTATCAGTCATTAGGAATTCATTCTTAGGAAAGAAATGCAGAAATAAATATAGCTGAAATTTTATTCTGATTTTGTTTCTTTCTGTTTCTATTTTTTGTTGCTTGTTTTGACGCATGTGTGATCCAGGCCTTAGACAAAGTCTGTACTTTACATAGTGTTGTTGACGGACAGGCATAACCAATTATGCAAGTTCCCCAGTCACAACCAAGTGTTTCTCAACTCCAGTAGTTAGGAAGGTTGCATTTGTCCAAAACCAAATAAGAAAGAAGTCTTTTTGTGGACTTAGACAATTGAGGGCTTGGAGGACTGGTAAGGGCAGAGCTCTAAGTTCCAGCCATGTCACAAAAAGGTGGCAGAATTAGGATCCAGACCCCCAAGCGCGTCACAGAGTGGTGTGCAAGGTGTGGGGTACGATCCAGCTACAGCAGAAAAGACTGGAAGAGGTCCAACCACATTACTTTAAATTGCATTAAAATTATGGTCTGAACGAGGCCTTGCTAGCAGAATTGTGGATTTCACTGAGGTGAAGCGTTGCCAGGTACTGTTTATTGTTTTTCAAAGTTCCAAGAAAGAAAGAAAGAGAGAAAGAGAGAGAGATTGAAAGAGTGCGGATAGATTTTTGTATTATATGGCGATGTATCTGATTGAGAATGTATGGTTTTCTATTCAATTTACTAGAAGGATTAATGTTTTGGAAAGGAGGATGTTTTTGTTGACTCTTTTTTGTACCTTAACTGTGTGTAAGCCTACTCATTCTTTTTTTTTTTCTCCTGAGTGACGAAAATAACAATAGCATTTGTTGTCTAGAAGTTGAGAATGAATTTTTTTTTCTGAACTGAAGCCAGAAAAACAAAACAAAGGATAGACAAAGAAAAAAAAGTACGTGTAGACCCAAAACTAACACTGTAGTGAATGGAAACTACAAGTTCATCTATCACTTATGTGTTTAACTATCTTTTGACAATGACAGTCATTTCATGTTGAAAATGGAAGTTTAATTTAGGACAAATAATTGGGTCTTTTAGAAAATTTCTTTCATGACACATTGAATTCATTTTCAGTATTAATTTTCATTTACTCCAATTATTTTGGATTACCATATTTTACGAATCTGTGATGAAAGTTTAGAAAGTTAGAAGCAACATGCGCTCTAATACAGTATTACACTAGAATCAGCGGATCCCAACATTATTTTGTGACCGAAGAAATCGTGGCACACTTGGCGAAACTCATTGCAAACTAGTGACTAGTGTGCCACACACAGTTGCACCCTTTGGAAGCCTATGGTTTAGTGCTTATACATGAAATAGGAAAGCTTTTCTTTATCTCAATTCAATTCAACTCAGTATGCCTGCAATCTGCTCCAAAGCCATGTGGCAAGGGGGGGGGGGGAATGCTCCCGATCATAAATGCTTGTCATACATTTTAGATAAAGTAAGACATCATTGTTACGAATGTAAGTATAGATCATTTATTTTGGTCCATGTAGCATTAGATGGTGCCACTAATTCTTTCATAAAAATGTACTGACACTTAAACTCTGACCCAAATTTATTCACACAAACTTTTTAATTGCTGGTCGCTATCTGTATGCGTGCTCTCTTAACTTATACGTGCTGGGTTGAGTTTGTCACGGGCTGATAATTAAGGTTGTTTTGAACGCTTTTAGAGGTAAAAAGCTGCATTCTATTTCAACTTATTGGCGAGTGTAGTTTGCCACGTATGTAGGTTGCAGGCGCCATCTACACAAGTGTTTTTCAGTGGAGCCCTCGTAAATTGAAGTCGTCTTAACAAAAAACTATCTACTGGAAGAGAATTCCATAGTCTAGTAATAAGATTTGGAGAAAAAAAGACCGAAAGTATGCATTCGGTTCTAGCCAATAATTCTCGTAGGATCTTTGAATATAAACATTTAAAAATAAACTCTGTTGTTAGATACTGTATATATCAAGTGATATTTCATAATAATCCTTTTGGTCAATAAACCATACTGTATTTCCGTCATTGTGGAAATTTTCAATGTATTACTTATATTTAGTCTGTAATGTGTAAATTTCGACGATTTGTTGGTTCCAGCGCCAGCGTTCTTTAATAATAGTAAAAATAACTTATGTTGGAGGTTCTAACTAGAATTCCAGATGTATTTCAATACTGAACTATGTGCTGTGAACCTATGAGTGTTGGAAAACATCTCTCTTTAACTTGATTTATGTTTTTTTGAAAATTCTTAACTTTATTAGATGGCTTTAGTTTTTTTTTCCCTAAGCCAAAAAAAAATGCTTTGTAAAGTATGAAAAACATTTTTTCTGAATTAAAAATAGTTAGTGTATTTATAGAAGTTGACATTAATCAGAAAAAGGGGCGGGGGTAACCAGAAACTGGGAAACTGTCTTTATTCCGAGGATGACATATCAGGGTCTGTTTTAGGTCTCGCAATATCAAGAAAACGAAGAACTCTCAAGTAAGTGTTCAGTAAGATTATCATATTTTCTTGTTTTCTGTTGCCACCCATAAAGACCACAAACCTCATGATTACTGATATAAATTCATAAAAATGTGACGATCGTACCATGGTTATGATTTATCATATATTCAGTAAAATTCGTCAGTGTGGCAGTCGTGTACATGTAACATTATTTGTTATATGATTTATATCTAAAAAAAAATTGTGCTTTTTGCAATGAAGGAGACTGATTAGAGGCTGGGGTTCTTCTCGAAACAGCAGAGTTACAATTTTAGTTAATTTTCGTCTCGTTTTACCTCGTTTCTACTACAAAAATGAACTGCATTTACATAAGAAAGGTTATGTTTAACTGTAGACAAGATAGAAGTGGTGCAATTTGTGTTTCATTTACCTGCAGTTAAATGCTTTTGTCACTTCCATAGCTTTGTGCATTTTGTGAAATTTTCACTCGTCATTCAGTCAAGAATGGAGTGCTCTGATCACTATATGCCATGCTGCTTCTAGTCTAAATTTTTTTGAACACAGGAAGTGATCTATTTTATTTTCAAGGTTTTGTCTTTGTTTGTACAGCGTTACACATACATGGATAGAAAGAACGACAGACGGGGTATATATATATATATTATTAATATATATATATATATATATATATATATATATATATATATATATATATATATATATATATATATATATATTATTAATATTTTTATTATTATTATTAATTATTAATTATTATTATTATTTTTATTTTTATTATATAGTAATATCTTGGTATCAGATCTGTACTTCCGCATAATGTGGCCATTTTTATGAAAAAAATATTTAGAAATAGTTAATAATAATAGAGTAAACAAACTTTTGAATAGACACGATATGAATATTAAAGGTCTGTAAGTTTAAGACATTAGTCACAAACATTCCAAATAATCGCATATGAAAAACATCATTTGATTGCTATAAGATTTCTAATTGGTTTTTTAATATGCATGTTATTAAAAGATTGAAATTTGATGTTCTTTTTTTTGTTCAGCCTACACAATCAGTGCGCGTCTCTCTGCCTTTTAAGATATCTTACATTATACAAACTTGGTTTTTATGATATTGGAGAGGTTTGTTTTCAATTTTTTTTTTTAAAGATGGCAATTTAATTATTTGAAGAGGGTGGAGGAAACGACAAAAGAAATTGAGAAATGAAATTGTAGACATGAAATTGATGTTATTTTTAGTTGTAGATAATGTAGTTCACTTAGAAATGTTATGTGTAGTAGAAAAAAAAAACAGCTAAATTTCATTTTCATTTGTCAACAGGTTTAAAAATTATTTGCTTGTTTTGATTGATAATTTATGGGGCTATAAGGGTGCAATATTATTTGCAAATATGTAGCCATGTGGCTTTTATGTGATTAATGAGCAAGTTTTAGGTTTTATTGAAACTCGTGTTAATGGGATCAATAAAAATGTTGAAGATTTTTTTTCAATCTTCTATTTTATTAAAAAAAGAAGGCTAGTGTCTTGTTAACAATATGCCAACACTGATCAAATAATAGCGAGGAATACGTTTGTGGTAATAACTATACTATTATTTTGGATCAACATTTCTGGTTTGATTATTTAAATGTGCAATATTTTCTTAAGTAAACTGTGCATCCAGGGGCATAAAATTTGGGTAGGGGTGACCACTCTTAACAAAATGAGTTTTTTGCATGGTCCGCTTCATATTACTGATCATTTGTTCCTAGATGGTAAGACAATGGATTTCTTTTGCAGAGGATTTTATGCATGAAAATAAACTTGTATTAAGCCCGTTATACACCATCAATTAATTCTTAAATTAATTTATAAATGTAGAATGCATGTGTATAACGACGTGAATCTTACATTATTTATTCAAAGTTGCATTAGTTTAGAACATGTTCTATTTTTCTTAAATGATGTGTTACATTTTCTGCGCGTTAGGCCTTCTTGGCTGCATGCAGAGTAATTTTTCAAATTCAGATTGAAAATTCAAATTCAATTAAGGGGGGGGGGGGAGGTCTTCCTCTATACATTTTTCTTACATTTAAACCTTAACTAAATTTGTGAAATGAGCTCTTGTGATTATACTGACAAATAGAATAAAATTGTTTAATTTCAATAATAAAATGATTATTTAAAATACTAAACCCCATTTATTTGTTTAGCTTTTTTTGTAATATCAAAAATCCTTTCCAGTCTTTACCACTTTGGCACACGTTCATGTTTAAGGCCAATAAATTGTTACTTTTACACCCACCCACCTACATACCCTACCTAACTCATTTTTCTCTATATAATATATAAAAGTCCATCAATACAATTTAGATATATATATGTCGCATCCATTTGGTGTAATTGCCCATTACATGAAATGTATGTCCATTTCGCGTTTTGCATCAGGCCAATTTTAGGTTCATTTCGCAAAATGGACATACATTTCGTGTAATTGACAATTGCATCAAATGGATGCGACATATATACTAGGGAAAAAAAGCCTTCTAGTTTACAGTATGATGAAAAAAAAAAACACAGTGCGTGATTTTTGTCACTAATAAATTTTCGAGCTATAAAACAGTAGTATTTATGTTTTGCTTCATATACAGTATGTACTTAGTTGTCAGTTTTGTTACCTCTTTCTCCTCTCTTATGGATATCTATTAGATGAGAAATAAATCTTGTATAGAATTATTATTGTATATATTGCAAATGAAATTTGGATCTTCCTCCTCCTTCCTCTATTTTCATGTTTGGATTTTTTTTTGGCACTTCTTTTTTTTTTCTCGTCTAAATTATTATTGACACTTTATGTTTCTATTGAACAGACGCAATGAAATTGATGTCTTTTTATATCTCAATTATTATGCAATCTATTTAGTTTTTTCTTCTTTTTCTCTGTTTTCAACTTAAGTCTAGCACGAATGCTGTCATATGTGTTTCAGAAGAATGTGCTGCAGCACATTGTGTTGTTATGTTCGGGAGGTTCTGAATTAGAAACAATATTTTCAATCATCCAATGTCAGAAGGCATGTTTGTTTAGAATCTAATAAAACTGGCGTATAAAAAACGAAATTGAACCCACCTCCATAATTAGTTGTATCACCCCATTTGAATGCTCAGAAGAGGAGAAAAATGCCTCGATTGCAGCCAAGACTGGACAACTCAGCTTTCTTCAATTTTCTATTACAATGACAGTAGGTGGCTGAATAGATATTTATTTTTGTGTTGTCTCCACAGCAGTTGCTATTATGTTCTATATCAGGTATACCGCGGTTTTGAAAACGTTTGTTTTTCAAGCGAACGTTTTTCAGAAAAAAAAAACATTACTAAAAAAATTCAAAGTGTTTTTAGAAACTAAAATAGTTGGCGATAATACTAAAAGTTTTTTCGTGATGATATCTTTAATAATCAACTTTTTATGGCAGTTGGAAAAAGGTGAAATGAAATAAAAAATGTTAATGAAATAAAATGTTAATAAAAAACCTATAAACAGGTAGGTTATTTTGAAATTGCTATAAAATGTTTTGTTGACCTCCATTGCTCTAAAGAGCAATGGAGGTATATAGGATCATGCAAGAAAAGGGGGAAAAAAGGATGTCTGTGTGTGTGTGTCCGGAACCCGATTTAGTTCCTCGAACAACTCAAGAACGGAACGAGATAAAGACATGCAGTATTTTTTATTTGATTCCGTGGGTCAATATGAAGCTCCTGACAAAAAATTAGAAAATTTTACCCAGGGGTTATTTTTTTATGAATTTTTTAGAAACAAATTTTGAGTTTTTGGTCATAATTTTTAGTGGGTCGAACAACTCGAAAACGAAGCCACCTACAATAAAATGTCATCAGACCTAAAATGATGTAAACATTCTGACGATGAATCTGGAAAAAAATTGGAATTTTAGAGCGATTCGATATATAAAATTTCGATTTTTTAAAAACGTAATTTTTTTTAAAAAAAATCTCGATTCTTCCTCTTTTCAGTTGTAGCATTCGAAAGGGGGACTTTTCTATTATTTAGGAGGGGTGTTCCTTTCTATGTTCTGTTATTATTTTTGTATATTAGAATACATGTGACGTAGTTTCATTTTAAACCCATATTATTACAAATGAATTGTAACTGTCATGTACATGAGTACATACATGTGTGTTTATCTATATACACATGCGCACACGTGTGTACATGTGCGTACACATGCGCACAAGTGTGTACGTGTGCGTACACATGCGCACAAGTGTGTACGTGTGCGCACACATGCGCACAAGTGCGTACACATGCGCACAAGTGTGTACGTGTGTGCACACATGCGCACAAGTGCGTACGTGTGTGCACACATGCGCACAAGTGCGTACGTGTGTGCACAAGTGCATACGTGTGCGCACACATGCGCACAAGTGTGTACGTGTGCGCACACATGCGCACAAGTGCGTATGTGTGCGTAAACAAGCGCACACGTGTGTACGTTTGCATACACATGTGCACACGTGCATAAATGTGTATATGCATGTGCGCACATGTGTTCATGTGCGTACTCATGCGCACACATGTAACAATGAAAAAAAGTTGGTTATTTGATATATGAAAGCATATATTAAAGCAATGGAGGTCTATAGGGTTCCTTGAATCCCTTGTTTTTTAAACATTGCCATGAAAAAAACAATCTTTGGCCATTCTAGTTTTGAAAACAATTTTTATTTTTTTTTGTTTCTAAAAAACAATTCTGTTGATCTTTTTGCGTCCGAATTTTCCACAAACGTCTATTGAGCTTAGCCTGGGTGACAAAAACAAAATCCAGCCACCTTAACGGTAAAATGCATACGCCATGGTGTTCATCAGTTGTGGCCACTATTGAGTCGCTTTTTTTCCGCGTCGTAATATTGGTCGATAACATTTAATTCCATGTGGCTCGAACACACAATGTCGCCTGTTTTTTTTCCTGCGTACAAACTATATAAATAAAATAAGAATTATTGAAATTAGAATTAAAATAAAAAAAATTTCAGTGTGTGCGATCCATCTCTTAAGTTTTTTTTTTTTGGTTTCATGTTCAGAATATTTCATTTCATTCACATTTTTTTATTATCATGAATAGACAGATGAACGGGAACAATTTTTTTTTCTTAGCTTCTGCGTCTAACAATAATTTAATGGAGGACATAATAATGCATGTATATAGGCATAATTAATAATTTAGCCTGTCGTATCGATCCGTATTTTTTTAATGTAGTTAAAAACAGAGTAATATTTGAAGCAAACATATGATTATTAATGTTATTATTATTCGCTTATTATATTTTTTTTTCTGTTCATATAATGTGTATTATTTTTTGTGTGGCTGTGTATATTTAAAGGTTTAAAAGAGTGAAATGACTGTGAAAAGGAGACAATTGTCTTGACTATTGAGAGAGGGGGTCTAGTCTTGATGGTAAACATGTAAAGCTAGATGTCAGTGTGTTTTCGAAGGGTTGGATCCTAACGCTTTCATCAGGCTGTGTGAGTAGGTTTTGAGGATTCATGTGGGCTGCCAAAATTACAACAAGTCTTTTAGCAAGTAGCCATTGCTAATTTTCTATAAAAACAAATTTTGCTTCTGTAATTTAGAAGCGAGAAGAAACGGAAAATATTTCAGAAACTAGATTTATTTTCATGTTGAAATGAACTTCTTATTTTGAAGCTAGGTTAAATTTTTTTTTGTGTGTTTGAGATGTTTTTTTTATTGTTCCTTAGATGTTAAAAATATTTTAAATGGCGGTTTTTTGTAGACGAGAATATTCGTTAGTGATGCAAGCGCCCCTAGTCATATTCATGATGTTTCGGTGTGTGTTTTCAGCGGTTTTAAAGTGTTAATTTTATGATTGAAATGTGGTTTTGCCGTTACTAATGGTTGTTGTTCTCACTTTTGAATTGTTTTTAATATTTATTTGCCTTCACCACAATATTGCAAAAGAACCTTTAATAAGCTAGCACTTTGTTTAATATATTTATGTTACTTATTACATGGGTAAGTAGGTTAATTTCGAATAAAATTGACAAATTAATACAAAATGTATGTCCTACTCCCATAAGATTTCTTATAATTGTTGCCCTCCTCACATGCAATGGTCACCGCCCTGGTGACAGGGTTATTTAAGAGAAATTCTTTTTGAAAATGCAGTAGACACCTCTGTATTAACACTGAGGTTGCAAGCAATAAAAAAGCATTTGATTCTTTTGTAGAATGATATAGTACAGTAGAGCGTCGATTATCGGAACGTCAGTTTATCTCAGTTATCGGAACCGTTGATTATTGGAACCAATTTTTTTTTTACTTATTCTTATTGAAATACTACTAATGGAAATAATAAAAAATTCTTCGCAATCAGCTTTTTTCTTACTTTTCTCCACTTTTTAATGGGAGTTCAATAATATGACTTTTTGATTATCGTGAACCGACATTAGTTCCGATAATCGACGTTCTACTGTATTTGATTTTGGCTATAGGGACCACGCGAATAGGCCTATACAACTACAGTTATAAGGGATCTATGAGACTCATGACTTCATGAGCTTTCGATATATCACAATTCAGTTCCATATATCGATACTCCCTATTGTGAATATTTTTAGGAATTGAATTTACTAGAATAAAGAATATTGATGAGTTTGACGACTCGCATCAAAATTGTTGAATTATGTATACTAGTACATTTTCAGGTTGTGGTTCGTAGGTTGTGCAGTATTGTACTGCAATTTATTGAGTAATGTGATCCCCACCACCTATTGTTCTCAAACACATGTGGAGTCTCTCTACAATTACGTTGCATTGTTGCACGAAATTTGGTTGTTTTCATACTCTTTTGATACAATAATTGCATTTGTAAAAACTTCCAAGTTACTTGTCACTCTGCAGTTCAATTAATGATTAAATAAAGGGTTTAAACGTTAATCTTTGAGGCTGTTTTGTTTACATTTTTATTAATGGTCATATTAATGCTGTATGTAATGTTAATGTACGTAGCTTTTCACAATTATTATCTCATCTTTTTTGTAATGTAATGTTATTATATGTCATCAAAACATATACACAAATACAAACATAAATGTGTCTGTCTGTGTGATGATGATTTTCCTCTCAAGTCTTAGCGAAAAGCACAGCATCATCATCACTTTTGCTGTTTTACTATTGAAGAAGGAGGGAGGAAGAGTTTAAGCCTAGGTTTTGTTTTCTCCCTTCACCTGCGTGCTTATGAGTGTATTTTGATGCGAATTTCTCATTCTTTTTCTCTTTTTTATCCATTTTTATGGATGTACTGTATGTATGTATGTATGTATGTATGTATGTACAGTATGTATGTGTCTCTTTCAAAGACAAGGAAAAGGCTCAGGTCGTTTGGTTGGCACACAAGGTGGTCATATTCCCACGATTGATGGACGTGTTTGTATCCCTACGGTGGTCATAAGATATTGTATGTGTGTAATGTGTGTGTGTGGTGGTGGTTTTGTCTCTTATTCTAGAAGTGCTGCAGTGTTGATGTACATGTACCATGTATACTTGTCATTCGTATATTGTTGTGCTTATAGTCTTTCTCTCTATCTATATCTATCTATCTTTCTTGTCTTTTGTTAGTGTTTATGTCGTAGTCTTGTTGTAAAATCTCGTATTGTATAAAATGCCTAGGCTTTAACAAGGATGTGTGCATTTTGTAAAAAAAAAACCGTAATGTGGTTTAGTTTGCAATTTGACGTCTTTTTAAGGCGTTTCATAAAATGTAAAGCATTGTTTCCACTTACACACCATGTATACAGACTGATAAGTGTTGAGTGGGAACTACTTTTATTAACCCACCTTGGTCAAATTATAAAACTCACTTTAGAATCACTGTCTTGAAATCGTACATATTGTAATATGTCAAATTGCAGTTATACCTAGTACACACCTGATAATGCATTTAAATAATGTGTTCTACAGAGCCCTGTGAAGGGCAAACAAACAATACGTCGAATTCAATTTATTCAGTTAACAATCTCGAAATATTGAGTTAATACTTAAATATAATAAACTATTGACAAAATATTGATTTAGTATTTCAATTTAAAATATTAATAATAACGTCAATGTTTATTTGGTTCATGTCCTTAACTGGATTCCGTATAATTCATCTAAACACATTTAATTTGAATTCATTTAACTCATGTGTGTACGAGGTATTAGGTCAAAATTCCATTTAGAGAAAAAAAGGTCAGCTGAGGGTCGCATTTTTAATTTTGGAAACAAAAACTTGTTGAGTTTAGCACCAGCTCTCACTTCAGTCATTAATTTTGATGATATTGCGAGATTGTCAAAGTTAGTGCTATAAACTTACTGCCTTTTTTATTCCATTAGTAAGTACTTGCCTAGATAAGATGTAGCAAGCAGTGTTGTTATTTAAATCAAATATTTTTTTTAAAAACGAAATTGTTTAAAATTAAATTTTGGAAAATGTTCACCTGTGTACAGTATGTTATACTAGTGTAATGCAGTATAAGTTGTGCTTTAATGCCAGTAGCAAACAAGGCAACAAATGTGCACACAACAGTTGATTGTGACAGTTTGACATCCCATTCACCCAGCAAACTTTTCCTTTTTACTGCGTTGTGAATGGAATGTCAAAATGGCGTGTCACATTCAACCGCGTGTGTGTGTAATTGTTGTATCATTTGCTACTGGCTTTAAATACTGAAATATTTGTCAAATTTACAAATTACAATAACTTTTTATAACATTTATTTTAACTTTTTAATGCCAAATGACAGAAATAGGAATACATTGTTTTTACAAGCATTGATTTAAATTAATGATTTTTTTTAAAAAAAAAAGCATGTGATTTAAATCAACTTGATTTAAATCAAACAACCCTGGTGGCAAGTGCTCATCTCTAAGCAATCCATTAAGAATTGCGACCCTTAGTCGAATTTATTAGACAAATGATTTTTTTTTTTGGAGGATGGTAAAGGTGAACAACAGTTCAACTTTTTGTTTCTGTTTGTGTCTGGAGATTTATATCGTTAGTCGTTATTATGATGATAATATATAAAGGAAACCTTTAATGGAAAAATGTGTTTTAAATGACCTGTAGGCACGATATGTTTTCGTGTTGTTTAATGTGTTTCTATATTTCTTATTGCTACAGCTTGGTACTGAATGGGAATATAAAGAGAGAAATGTGAGGGGATAAAGCAGCACAACGCATTGGTGTTGTTTCCATAGGGACATTTTTGTTGTTGTTTTCTGATTAGATTGAGGTTTGATGCTTATCTTAGTTGTCAATAGGATTAGATAAATTAAGGCCTAACTAATAAAAGAGGGTGTTCTTTTCTTGGGTGGTGTTATGGTGGTGATGTTTTTTTAATACTGAAGAACAGTTTGTTTACAACTTTGTATTAGTTTAACATGGATGAGATAGAAACCCCCATTACTTGTAATGATGACACTAGCGATTTGTGCTGCATTCCCCCCCCCCCCCTTCCCAGTCTATCTACGTTTTAAAATGTAAACGGCACTCGAACGCTGGTTATTTGGTCTTTCAGGAGCAAAATTATGAAGAAACCTTCCAAAGTCTTTTAGAAACTAGATGGGTAGCTGACTTAATACTTAAGGGTTATTTTCGTGTTTGATATCTTTCAAAATAAACTTATGTCAGAAAATGAACTGACGATGCTTATGTTTATTTTGAAAGATATCAAAATGAAAATACTATGCAGCGATTGAGCTACCGTTCTAGTTTCTAATACACTTTTGTTTTCATTTTTTTTCGAAAATGAGTTGTTCATAAACCATCTTAATTGATTAGTTTATCTTTTTATAGACAAAAATTAAAAAAATGTCGTCTGCTTAAAGTTGGATTATTTTCATGATGAGATCTTAACATGAAAATACTCTTAAAATAAGCGTTTTTTTAAGTCAGTTTGAAAATGACCTAATTTTAAGCAGACGATGTTTTTTTTTAAATTTTTGTTTATAAAAAGTTAATATTGAAATATATGAGCTCGTATAATCATAAACAAAATACTATTGGGTGATTTGGCTACCCGTTCTAATTTTTAAGACACTTTTAATTTTTTTGTGTGTTGCTCTTAAAACGTAGAGTAAACCAGAATTCTAAAATGAAGTGTTTGTAAAAACCACTCAAGGTGGTTTCACATTACTCAACAAATTGTAATACAATGCTGATACAACATGTTAAGTATGCAACTTCTAAATGAGAATTTGATGTTTGGTGGGAAAAACTCCCCCTGCTACAGTAAATGGAATGGATTCCTAGACTTAAGTGGTTGGCAGTGTCATCCACTGAAAAAATGGCAGTACCACCTGATCTACTATTTCATCATATTAGCTATTTAAAAATTGTGTGTTATGAAAACTTATTAAAAGTTGAACACGATTGAAGTTGATGACCTCTGTTAAATTTCTATATTTATTTTCTTTATCTTGTATTTTTGAAGAAATACATTTTTTTTGTATCCCTCTAAGCTCTTTGTAATTTTATTCGATTACAAAGCTGTGGTTTTTATCTTTTCAATCTCTTATTATTATTCTTATCATCATCAGCAGCAGCCTTGTTAGTTTAGTCAGTTTTTCAGCTGCGTTTCACAATATAAAAGTGTCTAGGACTAGCTTAGACTTTTAAAGTAGGCCTGTCTACTCGCACAATTCTCGCACTGACAATGTTACAAGATAAATAAATTGAGCCAAGATGAGTAAAAGAATTGAAGGATCTGCTTATGTTTATGATTAAGCTGAATTCCTTCAGGCCACATTTGGTGTTGGTTTGGCCATCACCACATACACGGGTACCATTTGGTGTAAAATCTTAATTGGATGGAATCACGCATTTCATTCTCACTTTCTGAAGTTTCATTTTGTACTCATTATTTACATTAGCATTTGCATTTTAGCTTTCTGTTAACACTTTATAGTAAGATTCTCCCCGACTTTTAGACATTGTGAGTCATTACAGAAAGATATTAAGACTGTCGTATGACAGGAAATTTTAATATCTATTTTTTTTACTTAACCTTATTAACCTTATTAACAAAAGAAAATTGTGAAACGTTATTTTATGACAAATGCTGTTATATGTGTATCATATTTTTATGACTGCTATTGTCTAGTGTACAGCATTTAATGGCAGCTGCATACAAATTTCATGCATAAAAAAATTGATATCATAATATATAATTTTCACATTTTTATGATTTTTTGTATGAATTTTAGCAGTTATTATACCAACTTTAAATTTACTAGAAACTAGAATAGATAACACTATTTACTAGAAACTAGAATAGTTAACACTGTGAAGAAAAAATTATTAAATGAAAAAAATGTGTTTTACAGGCGAATAAACAGATTGAACACTTTGTCATGCTTGGAATTTTTCAGTTAATAAAAATTAAACTTAATGAAAACAGCTTTAGGAACGAATTTTTATAATAATTTTTACTTTAAATTCAATTTAGAAAACTATACATAACTTATAATTAATAAAGATGAGTTTTTTTAAAAAGTTCTTTGGTAAAGTTTTGTTTTGTTGTATGAGAAATTTGTTTTAGCGATAGTTTTGTCTCAGAAGGCTAAGAAAAGTAATAGGAACGAAAAAAAAGGCATTCTTTGCTGCTTTTCACTTGAGTAGACCTTGCATATGAGCATGCAAATTTCATCATCATCATCATCGTCGTCGTCGTCATCATCATCATCTTGATCGTCGTCGTGGTGGTGGTAAACATTTGCATATAAATTTGAACGTAGATGAGGTGTAATTATGTTTTAATTATAAGTAAGATTGATAAATTGCATATATATATATATATTTATATATTATACTGTATACAGTGAAGTGGTTATGGTATTTGTCGAACGCGCGCTCCTCTCTCTCTCCCTCTCTTTCTCAGTTCGAATAATGATGCTCGTATGAGTTTGAATAAACCCAAAGGAGTTTTCTACATGTAAGTTAGGTAATTAGCCGGCAAAAATGCAGTCGAATCCGCTCACACAATTGTGTCTGCGTCAAGTGTGGATGTTCACTTTACTCATTTGCAATTTGGTGGGAAAAAAAGAACCCCAAGTGTTTTCTATAAACTAGACACATATTTTTTTAAAAATATACTGTATCATGAATTAAATCGATTAATACAGTCTTATTGGAAGCTGCTGATCATGCCTCTAATCCTTTAAAATCTTTTTTTATACATTTGTTAATTTTGTTGAATTTTTTTGTTGAAAATATGCACAAATGTCTGCAAATAGAGAAAGTCAATTTTGTCTTACATTCTGTCAGAAAATTAAAAGAAAGTATAGTTGCCTCATCGTAAGATGAAGCATGTGACGTCAGAGGGGTTGACATAGAATTTCTAAGCTTGTGTTATTTTGTTAAGATTAAAAAGTAGTTTAAAAAAATAATTCAAGAACCCTTGTTTAAACTGTTATTATTATCCTAAATCGTAAATTTCACCTTCAACTCCTCTTGACGTCACAAGCTTCATCTTACGGTGAGGCAACTGTTGATGTGTTGTCCTAAACCGCAGTCCAGTGATATTCATAAAGCACTATATATGGGCAGGACTGACCACTCTAAAGAAAATTAGAGAGATTTGTGCTAGGACAGATTCATATTATTGGTCTTTTTTTCCTAGAGTTATAAGACAATGGAACTCTCTTCCTGAGGAAGTGGTGAATGGGGATAATTTTGTTTTGTGGGATTGACATTTGTATATTCATTTTGTTTTTATATATATATGTGCATATATATGTGCTTGACAATGCTTAATGTTGCATATGGACTTTTATGTCCCTCTGCCATAGGCCTATTTGGCTGCTTGCAGGGTACTAATTGTAATTGTAATCGTAATTGACGCTGATGTTTCTCAGAGGCTTGCAGTAATTGCCAGCTGCACGGGGGCAGCTTTTTTTAAAAAAATGAAATTTCTTTGTCTTTTTGCACATACTTAATAAATATAGTCAGAGATGGTTCTCACATGCAGAAAAAAACTCACTGAAAAGTAATATTTAATTACTTGTGTATTTTTTATTTCTGTGTATGTGTGTGGACTAACGCTGTGTCGGAATTTATATAAATTTAAATAAATGAATGAAGAAATGAACAGTTTTTTTTCTCAAGGTCAACTATATGTTGCACCCTTCCCATCCAAGAACCCCATGATATTAAATTGGAGAGGGGAAAAGGCTGGAAAGTGTAGAAGGGGGGGGGGGGAGAGAAACGTGCAGATTTGAAAAAAGTGGGAGGGGGTGGCTCAAATTGAAATGAAAGGAGTAAAAAAAGGAACAAACGGCGCGCATGAGCACACCAGAGAAAATGAAAAGCTCATTTTCTCTTTAAAATATAAAAAAGGAGAGGGGATAATAGTAGCAAAATTAAACTAGAAGTTATCACAGGCAATTGCGCCCAGCATTAGAATTTCTTTTGCTCAGCTGTTTTATGAATGTCATCAATCTCTAATTGGTTTGTTACTTGGTCTGCTGTCATAAAAGGGCGGAGGAAAAGAAATTTTAAGGCAGGACACAATCGCCTGTGAATTTGGCTCCCGTCATTTATGATGGGTTACCCCACTAGTTATATATATGTGTAATATCCCAGGTGTGTGTATGTGTGGAGTAACACTACAAAACCGTTGAAGCACGTTGGAATTTATATAAATTTGAATAAATGAACCGGTTTTTTTTTTCTCAAGGTCAACTATATGTTGAACTCTTCCTTTGGAAAGTGTAGAAGGGGGATAGTGAGATTAAAGTGAGAGGGGTGAGGGGAAAAGGTTGGAAAGTGTAGAAGGGGAGAGAGAGAGAAAAGTGGCAGGGGGTGACTGAAATTGAAATGAAAAGAGTACAAAAAGGAAAAAAACGACGCGCATGCGCACAATTGCTTGTGAATTTTGCTCCCGTCATTTATGACGGGTTACCCCACTAGTAATTCTATACTACTTATATCTGACCAAATGTATGCAGAAAAATGCATTGAAATTGTTTTTTTTTTGTCTTGCCACACGGAGTTAATTATTTGTTATCAGCCAATAGGAAAGCGTCTTTCAGTAGCATTATTTTTATGTCTTTCTATTTTTTTTTCAACCTTTTCTGTGACCTTTAAATGTTCTTTAAATGTTTTCTGTTGAAATATGCGAAGACCTGTGAATGCATAAGGAACAGAAAAATATAACTGAAACTTTATTCTTATTTTTTTTTTAATTTATATTTTCTGCTTATTTTTCACCATGTGTGAACCCATTTCTTAAGCGGAGAAATTAATTTTATTAGAACCCTACAGCGATAATATAAATGAATCGAAAATTAAATTTGATGGCTATATCGTTAAAATCATACGCTTTACGGCAGTTCAAAAGCCTCATCAACAACCTCTTATTTTATTTTTTAAAAATAACACTAACTTGTAAGCTTTACTATAAATATTACTCCTATGAGGTCTGATTTAGATGAAGCTGAAGATGAAATATAGTGTCACGATGACCATAGGTGTTTTATTGAATAAATGAGACTGCATTTCATCTTCAGCTAGAAAATGTTTCTCTTCAGCCAGTACTAACAAACCAACGCGTAAAAGGTGGATTTAGTGGTGAGCTGAAGATGAACATTTTGTGGCAGAAGATGAAAAGTAGTGTCATGGTGGCTATGGTATAATTGTCGTTACATATCATCTTCAGCTACAAAATATTGATTTTCAGCACGCCACGAAATCTACCTTAAGTTCAGACATTCTATTCTGTTTTCGAATATTTACCAAAAGAAAACAATTGTTTTTAAATGACAGTTAAAGAGAAAAGCTACTCAACAAAAGCTAAGATAATTATGCTTGTGTTATCAATGAAAATCGAGTTTTTTTTAAAAAAAATACAAAGTTTTTAGAATATTTGTTACCGAATATATTTTAATTGAAAAGTTGCATAAAATAAAGAAAAACTTCAATTAAAATATTTAAGTTGTTATGAATTTAAAATTAAACTGGTTTAAAAATGACTGCTACTTTAATTCTGGCCATATTTTTCCATTTAAAAAATAGATCACTTCCGGTAAATTGGTCGTCCACATTTGACTTATTTTAATAATTAATAATATTTTAGTAATTTATTTAAGATGAATTTCTTTTTTTTTGTGCTTATATTAGCGACCTCCTAGTTCTGGTTAAAAATAAAGAGAACATTCATTTTTCTGATATTCATATAAATTACACCTAGGACAAGTTGTACGTTTTGTTGGTCGTTGCCATAGAAACCACTTAAAGAAACTGCAATGCAATGAACCTATTGCAATCAAAAGTTACTGAGTTTTTTTTTGAGAGAAAAAAAGAATGACACAGAAAAGATTCAGAATAATAAAAAAGAGCTGAAATAAATGTGGAGTAGATATGGGAGAGATGATTGTAACATTTGCGGGTTAAAGCTGGATTACTCGTTGTGCTCAATATGCAAAGTGTCTCTCTTTTTGGAGGGGAGATTCACAACTTTTGTATTCATTAAAAAGCTTTAAAGCGAGATAGTTCCATTGTCTGAGCTCACTTTTATTATACAAATAAGAAGTTACTTTTCAGCATGATTTGTTAATATAACGCATTCTTATAAATTATAAAAAGTTTGCACACAGAAGATGTACTTGTATATCAGTGCCTCGGAGGAAAGTAGGCAGAAAAAGCTGAAACTTGTTTTTGAACAGTTTTTTTATTTTGTGAAGTGGAATCGCATTTTATCAGCCAATAGGTAGTTGTCTTTCAATTGCATCATTGTTATGGGAAATAATCCTATTCTTTCATCTGTGTCATATAATATATTCAAAAATATTTTTGAATTGTTTTCTGTTTCCGACTTCTTGACTGTAAAGTAAAAGTAGAAATTATGATTTTTCGCTTCTATTTCCTTTCTTTCCTATTACTTTTGCCTTTTTTTTTTAGGAAAAAAACGCTAATAGAAACCAGAATATTATATATAAGTAATGATGTTAATTTTGTCAAAATTACAGATTTGTTTCTTTTGGTTGTCTTCGTTGACAGGCAATTAGAAAACGGGATGAACAGAAGTTGGCTCCGCCCTTTTTATGACGAACGGTACTTCTAATTGGTTGGTTATGTAGTCTGCCGTCACATGCGCCACCCTTTTCAACGTCAAACCACACAACAAAACAATTAGCCGGGGGGGGGGGCAGCTTCTGCTCATCCCGTTTTCTAATTGCCTGTTCTTCGTTGGTGTTTAGAATGTGGTGCTTCAGTAACTAACTCTTTATAAAAACCGCCAGTTTGGTGATTTTCAAAGAACTCTTGATTATTCTGTCTTTCAGGAGCAAACTTAAGAGAAACTAGAAAGTTTTATAGGAGCTAGATTGTGAGTTCAATCACTTAAAGGTATTTTCATTGTAGAAAAAATTATATATATATAAGCCAGGTCTATGTGTGTGATTAACGCTGTACAAACAAGGACAAAAACATTGAAACCCGTTGGAATTTATATAAATTTAAATGAATTAATGAACCGCTTTTTTTCTCAAGGTCAACTATATTTTGCACTCTCCCCATCCAAGAACCCCATGATATTAAATTGGAGAGGGGAAAAGGTTGGAAAGTGTAGAAGGGGGAGAGAAACGGGGAGGGGGAAAAAGTGGGAGGGGGTGACTGAAATTGAAATGAAAGAAGTAAAAAAAGGAAAAAACGACGCGCATGCACACACCAGAGAAAATGAAAAACTCATTTTCTTCTTCAAATATAAAAAGGGGAGGGGACAATAGTAGCAAAATTAAACGAAATTTATCACGGGCAATTGTGCCCAGCATTAGAATTTCTTTTCCTCTGCCCTTTTATGAACATCATCAATTTCTAATTGGTTTGTTACTTGGTCTGACGTCATAAAAGGGCGGAGGAAAAGAAATTCTAATGCTGGGCACAATTGCGTGTGAATTTTGCTCCCGTCATTTATGACGGGTTGCCCACTAGTTAAAAAATATTGTCTGCTAAGCGTTGTCTTTCAAACTCATATAGATTTTGAACATATGGAAATGGCCTTAAAGACAGAAATAATCAACAGTTCGAAAGGCGTTTACACTTTAAAACCACCTTAACTAATTGTTCACAAGCTCATCAGTGCAACTACCAAATAAACTTTGATATTTCTTTTCTTTCATTTAAATAATTGAACTAGTTGTTTTTTTAGAATGAAAAATGACTATAAAAACGCGGCCAACAACCTTTTGGCCTGTGCGAAAAGGAAAATCTGTTTGGAGGAGAGTAATACTCTTCTAAATCCTGAACAACGATTGTCAACATATCACTCTATGGATATAATGGATTTGTGTTAAATTCATTCAGAAGTGTTTTTTTATATAAAAAAAACGAAGGAAGAGAGAGCTCTAGATAGTGAAAACTTATTAAACATTTGAAAGTTTTCTCTCTCTTCTGTGTTTCGTGTGTTTGCATAAAACCCACTTCTTCTTTTCTCGGTTTTTGTTGTCTTTTGTAAATCCTATTTTAAATATATAAAGTAGAATTTCTACTTTTCGGAAGTTGCTTGAAATTCCGCTTTAAAGAGTAGAGAAGTTCATTGATCTTTTTTTATATTTATATAAAAAGGAACAAGCTCACTGATTGGTCGTGTAGTGTCGTGCTTTTAGGTCGCAAAAATGGCTTCGAAAGATTTTTGAAAAAGCCCTTCGTTTCCAATTGGGCGCAGTCTTACTATGATTGATAACTATTCAAATTATTATCGATTTATATTATTCAACATGGCCTAACTTTTTAAATGTGGTTGTCTGGTTTTTTTTTTTTGCTTTCGACGTTTATTGCAGTTTGAATTCTTTTTTTTTTGTATTTCTTTTTCATTTTTTTTTTTGTATTTCTTTTTCATTTTTTTTTTGCAATTCATGCATTTTGCCTTTTTTAAAATTCAATTTAAACACATTACAATTCAAAGAAATGATGCAATGTTGCCACAATCAGTGTTAATATAATAGTCTGTGCCACTCTTATGGTAACAGTTTAATATTAAGTTTAAAAAAATTACGGCAAAACATTGTGCAGCTGCATCAGAGTGCACCTAAGGCCGATTGCATATTAGGGAACCAAATGAGCGAGCAACCAGCACCCTTGCTGGAGACACTACACTAGCACCACCACCGTTTCAACCTCGTAAACGAAAATGGTTTGCATTCAACCATAGCTGAACCGTGTTGCCTCTGTTCAGAATAGTGAGCAGAGGGAACAAGCAACCATTGTGTGCCAGCAATCACTTTCTTGTCACGTGATCATGATTTGGTTGCTGGCTGTTCCCCAGGGCCGTCATTTCAGTTTTTTTCCAGGGGGGGCAAAACTTGACCGACTTGCTAATTTTTGTATATATGCAGGCTAGTGCTGCAAGACGTATGCATATTGCCACTTAATATAAATTAGGTTTTGATGGATTTATTTTTATTTGCAAGAAATTTGAAAAAAATATGCACAAACTCGAGTTATAACATGTGTATATACTGATTGTAATAACACAATTGTTTTTCAGGGGGGGACAAATGCCCCCCTTGCACCCCCAAATGCGTCCCTGCTGTTCTCTCAATTGGTTCCCTAATTTGCTCCCAGTCTCATGCAACATCGACTCACGTCTTCTGTACCAAAAGAAGGAGTGAGCAAAATGAAAATATGCTGTCAGTTTTTGAAAATGGCTTTCAAATCACCAATCGGAAGTCAAGGATTCATGCATCCACTATTCACGCTAGTGTATTGTAGTGTAACGAGGCTGGCCCTTTGGTGCCACCATTTTGACGTGGTGCTGGCTCTGAACCAGCCCGTGATTTAACCAGTTGCGACATTCCGAAAGTTCAAGCGGTTATCCCGCTCTTTCAGTCTCTTGAAACCGGCCGTCTTAAAGGTCCATAAAAAGTCCTCTACCTGGAATCTTATGTACAGATGCATGATGACTTCGACGATACTAGTCCTCGTTTTAGCCCGGACTGAAGGTCCCAAGCAGAGAGACTCAGATTGTTTCTGAGTGCCTCTGTTGGTGGCTGAATGGTGGGCTAAGTCCTCTTTTGTACAACACTTGAGAATAGGAATTAAACTTACATAAACACACACAACACTTGAAGTAGAAAAGTTCTCTTTACTTTCTTACAACATCTCTATTATCATTGCATTGTTGTGCATACACATTCTCTAATATAATTTTCGATTACAAGCTCGGACTGAGCTCTCTTGAGTCTCTACTCTGAACTGTCCTCAAACATGAGTGGCATGGCACTTTCGTTCGGTCTCTATGGAAGGGCGACTGTCACCTCAGGGCTCAATGAGTGGCCAACTGGGCCAACTATTGCCCTGGACTGAGAATATTACCTTTTAAGGAAAGGCATTTTTGGGACTTTTCCCAATTTCTCATGGTTCTACTTGGTTCCTCGAATTCACTGAGAATTCGGGCCACCCAAGACTGGACATCTGTGCACCAAGGGGTGTCATGCTGACAGAAAGGAATTTCTACGGGGTTTTCCACCATTCTGTAAATACAGGGTGTCACAGTAGCAATAAAAACAAGTTTCTCTTAAAAAGTCTGTGTTTGATGCAGGAGTTGAGGCTGTACTATCAAAAGGTATATTGCATATAATGTGTTTGTTTTGTGGTGAGAGGCGCAGCATCAGCTGACACTAAAAGTTGAGGCATGAGTCAAGGCCGTGTTTTTTTTTTGTTACCCTGAAGGCTAGAACACATAATTATCTGCTACAGTATGTCACACAAGCAACGTGGTGTAAGGCTAGTTTCACATGACGATACGTGTATGACAGATACTGAATTTACATGTACACCATTGAAAGCATTCACGTATCGCCGTGTGAACGGTTCCGTTTGTCTACATGTAAATTCAGTATCTGTTATATACGTATCGCAGTGTGAAACTGGCCTACAGGTAATTGTTTGCTATGTCAAGCTACGCGCGTACTTGCTACCACATAACGATGAGGCGAAGCAGTAATTATTGGTGGACTGTCTTTTATGAGGGGATTTGAAACTAAGGGGATAAGTGACATGTTTATAAAAAAAATGGAGATAATTGCCACATTTTGTCAATGAAATGATAAATAATTTGACGGAGAAGAGTTATAAATGGAAGATATTTCTGTAGGCTTCTAAGGCTCTTGGTACACAGGTGACGTTTCAAAGACTTTTTAGCGACAAAAAGAAGTCTTACGATCGCGGGATTGTCGTCCCAATGTATTTTCTATGGAAAGGCGCCAAGATTGGTGTCTTTCCATGAAAAATACATTACGATGACAGTCCAGCGACCTTAGACCTCATTTTGTTGCCGAAAAGTTTTTCAAAAGTCGCCTGTGTGTTCCAACCCTCTAAGCCCGTTGTGTTTTGGTGGCATTGCTGATAAAAGAAAATGACAGTTTTGCCAGTATGTTTTAATAAATCCAATGAAAGGTAGTGTTGTAAATTAATGTTTATGATGCTTTAAGAATATTACATACAGTTTTGCTAGTTTGTTGTAACTTGTAACTTTTGCAAGTTATTAATATTCATGTCTTATAAAATCGTATGCTACAAAACGGAGGTTTTGTGCCTTGAAATAGCTTTGTATGTTGTGCACATGTGTAATTGTAATTATATTTGTTCAACACAAATAGCTTTATGTTTCTTTTTGAATGTTGCACAATAAGAAAATTAATTGTGTCAGTGGCTTATTTTCTCTTTTTTTTTTGTGGGTTTTTATTTTATTCGATTTTTTTTATTGATTTTTTTCCCAACTCATGTGGGGAAGGGGAGCTGGTGACTTGTTACTTGTAAAGGAAATAGCGCCACTTGTGACCAAAATTAAAAGTTTGGTTATTCGTTTAGTAATGTTTCATGTCATATCTCTCTATGTTTGATATCATCATGTCTTTGAAAATTAATTTAAGATGGAAAACATATATTTAAAAAATGTATAAAAAATATAGAAAAAATGTATATACATGTACAATGTTTTTCAGATGAAAAAAATCAAAAAACTGTAAAATTACACTTTTTGGAATAAATTTCGTAACAATAAAATACTACTTTGAGAATAAACTTTTCATAACAGTACAATAATATTAACTTTCATTTTAAGATGCCCAGAGCGTGAAATTTACTAATATTCAAATATTCATAAATTATATTTATTTTGAATCATTTAAAGGTATTTTTCATTGTTATTTCAAAATAAGCTTTTTATGTCCGTTTGAAAATGACCCAACTTTAAACGGACGATGCTCGGTAGCAGTCGATATTATTTTTTTTAAAAAACTATATATATATATATATATATATATATATATATATATATATATATATATATATATATATATATATATATATATATATATTACGCCAGGTCTGTGTGTGTGTGTGTGTGTGTTTGGGTGTGTGGGATGAATGCTGTACAATTTATATAAATTTAAATGAATAAATGAACCGCTTTTTTTCTCAAGGTCAATTATATGTTGCACACTCCCCATCCAAGAACCCCATGATATTAAATTGGAGAGGGGAAAAGGGTGGAAAGTGTAGAAGGGGAGAGAGAGAGTAAGGTGCAGGGGGAAAAAGTGGGAGGGGTGACTGAAATTGAAATGAAAGGAGTAAGAAAAGGAAAAAACGACGCGCATGCCCACACCAGAGAAAATGAAAAACTCATTTTCTCTTTCAAATATAAAAAAAGGGGAGGGGATAATAATAGCAAAATTAAACTAGAATTTATCACGGGCAACTGTGCCCAGCAGTAGAATTTTTTTTCCTCCGCCCTTTTATGAACGTCATCAATTGCTAATTGGTTTGTTACTTGATCTGACGTCATAAAAGGGCGGAGGAAAAGGAATTCTAATGCTGGGCCCTGTAAATTTTGCTCCCGTCATTTATGACGGGTTACCCCACTAGTTTGTCTATAAAATGTTTATTATGAAAGATGTCAACATGAAAATACCATTAAGGTGGCTTTTTAAATATTTATTTTGTTTTTGGCCTGCCAGATGGCGCGCCTGCATGGCTGTTATGTTCTATGGGAAATCTCTTCCCTCCACCTACTGTTTTGAGAAAAATTGTTTTTCAAGCCCACGTTTTTCAGAAGAAACATTACAAAAAAATTCAAAGTGTTTCAAAAACTAGAATAGTTGGTCATTATACTAACAGGTTTTTTCTCATGAATGATATCTTTAAAAAAATGTTCATGACTGTTTGAAAAAGGCGAAAATAGTTTTTCATGAAATGCCAATGGAAAAACCTAAAATGGGTCCTTTTCAAACTTAACTATAGTTTATAAAATGTTTGTTTTTGACGTTATTGCCATGAAACATTTTTAACATAATCATTTACCATTCTAGTTTTGAAAACAATTTGAATTTTTTAATAAAGCTTCTAAAAAAGCTCGCTTGACGTTTTTGTGTCCAAATTTTACAAAAAACGTCTATGGAGCATAACATCCGCCACTGCAGTGGCACCGCCCTGTGGGAAAAAAATATCTATAAAGCCACCTTAAGTGATTGAGCTACCCATTCAATTTCGAAAACACTTTCTGGGTTCCTTTAACTTTTTGTTACTCCTGAAAGACAAAATAAGTAAATTTGAAAATCAGTTGTTATTAACTATCTTAAGTTGAGAAACATTTGCTTAATTTGTTCATCTGAATTTACCCCCCTAGCAATATGTTTTGAGAGTTTTAAGCCCTTGTTTTGATTAGGTCAAAAATAATTTTCACCTATTTTGACCTAATGGAAATCCGACCATTATGACTGGAAGTACAAAAGGGTTAATTGAGAAATTTACCTGACAGCAATATACGTATAATTAATTGTATTTCTGTTATTTTTTTATTTACAGGTAAGAAGTGCAATTCTAAATTATTGATGAAAATATGAACTTTGACCCAATTGTTTTTATATTTAGGTAAGTTTTGTTGTTGTTGTTGTTGTGTGGACTGGAATATATTATATCTGAGTACACATTTGCCATCATTTTCTGGTCTTATATGTCAAAATACAAAAAAAAAGAGAAGACTGAGTGTATGTAGGAATAATATCATTTGAGTTGTCGAAATCGTTTTCGTCTTGTTTTTATTTTTCTTTTATGTTGATATTTTCTTCGAAAAATGGACCCAAACTGTCCAACCAAATAAATGTATCCAAAGTGTAGGGAGGAAGGTTGAGGTTGGGTGGACAGTTTGCAAAAATATACTGAACAAATGTCATGGGTGATTGACGACTTTGTTTACTAACGTCACTTTGAGAATAAATCTTTGTTTGGAATGTATAAAATATATATTTTTTTTGTGTTGTGGGTGTGGGGAAATAAGGGGATTTAGGGAATATAGGGAACTTGTGTGTGTTTATGTGGTGGGGGGATCGTGGAGGTGGTGTTCCTCTTCTTCATTTCAGAGATTGAAGTTTGTCCAAATGTAAATACTTTGGACGTGCCTTGAATTTTTCTTCTTTTGGGATAACTTTAATGTTGCCAATATTTAAGCCTTCACTTTAAAAATGGAGTGATTCTGTTTTTAACTAAAACTACATTTGGTGAAAACCATTACACGTTTGACCTCCGCGTGAAGCTGCAGGTGAATTTATTTTTCACCGGGATTAAAACACTAGTTATCTTACTTGCATTTTCAGTCGATGCTTACTGCAATATGAAATAATGACGTCACAGCCTTTGCCGTGTACCACAATGCACTGTTTTCTACCAAAGAGCATTTTCTACATTTTATTCAACAAAGTGTGGCACCCACTGCACATGTGTTGGCACACACGTGTGTAGGGTATGTCACCATGTCTCCTCAAGTTGACCACCTCTTTTTCACACCCAGATGGCCCTGTAGCAGGTGTCCTTAAAGTGAAAGGGTCTTTGCTGGCACATATGGAAGCAATTAAGAAGAGGAAATTATTTTTCCTCATGTCCAGTGACACTGGACAAGCCCAGATAATTTCTTGGAGGTCATTTGAATATTTCAGAGAAATGAGTTCTAAAAAAGGAAATATTTTGGGACCAGAGATCACCATTGGTCAGTTTAACCTGTGGGCGACTCCTGGTCACACATGACCCCTTCCAAGGGCCAAAGTAACAAAACAAGCACGCAAAGTATCCTTGAGAGGACAGTAGGCAGAAAGTTGCAGGACCAGAGTGTTTCCCTCCTCACCAAAATAGTATTTGGACTTAGAATATTTTCAAACCAAACACAGTATATTTTTATATAGCTTATCATGTATCGTATTTGCATCTGAAAATAAATTGTGTTAAGTAAAGAAAAAGTCTTTTTTCTCAACAAACACCTCTGGGATGTGTAAGATCATCGCTGCCTCTTTAAAATGTGGGAACTCAGGAAAATCGTACTACACGGAACCCCAAGAATGCACAGTCAAAAACAAAACGGCTTAGACAATGCCAGGGAGTCCAATTCTGATGGCAAGAAGCAGAGGCGTAACCAGGGGCCATGCATTCAGGTCTTGAAGACATTCAGGTCGCCGAGCCCATCTAGGGAGCAAACAGGGTCACTAGAACTGCCTGGACGGGGTCCAGGCATGTTACAAAAGAGATGACCATGTCACTAGCACATGTGCCGGCTGCAAACGCATTTAGATAACCAGACCTTTAAGACCGAAATTCTATGATAAAATGTGGCATTTGAACTTCAACCTTTGAACCGACATTAAACATAGAAAATACATTTTTTTGTTGAGTACCCCATTAAGAGGCTTCTTCTGTGTTGGAACCCTGCTTCAGAGGGTTGAGGCTATATGGTTCAAATACTTAGGGTCCATAACTTTCTATCAAAATTTCAACTTTGACTTAGATAAGTCACACATGCTGAAAACCCATCAGAAAATAGAAATTCAGAAATAGAATTCGGTTATATATATATGGTCTTTTGAACCCAAACCTCGTATATGGCACATCTGATAAATATATTTAAAAGCGGGTTTGCATGCATGCATGCATACATCTTTTTTCTTGCAAATTGCATCAAACAGGCTGTAATCAATTTTATGATCTCTTCAGTGTTGTCTTTTTCAGAGTAAATAGGTGGTTAATATTTTCTTTCACTCAAACAATTAATTGCACTCAAGTTTTCACACTTAAGTTGTTCAGTACATCATTTACATATGTATCACAGGTTGGTTCACCACAAAACCATTGCTGTTTTATTTCATAACTAGAACGGTCAGGTCCGAACATTGCAGCAGTAGACCTACTGTCACCTGCGTTGTTGTGGGAAAAAAAGGCGGTGCCAAGAAGTTAGCCCTCTGAAGGTCGTTATTTTTGCAATGGTGTTTGCCTGTCTATGTATGTATGTTCTACATGTACGCGCGTAGGTGGTTGTTGGCTGAGAGTGTGAGCATTGCTGTTTGGTCGTTATTCGACCGCGTACATCTTGCGTAAACTTCAATTTAACCAATATAAAATAAGAAGTGTCAAAGAAAACTCAATTGCATCCAGGTTAATTGTGTATTTGTGGTCCGTCGAAGGGGAAAAAAAAGGAGTGATTACATCCATTCATTGGCAACCCATATCTACCTAATTGGGTTACTCTCACGGTTTCACCCAAATGCAATCGTGCGCAATGTAGAATTTAGTTGGGAACCTCGCTTAAAACGATTGAAAAAAAAGAGACGGACAGACAGCGCGAGGGAGATGTTCCTATAGGCTTTCGTGTAAGTAGAACTGCTTAAAAACTATACATATACAAGTATATATGTACAGCTTCAACTATAATAATGAGGGGCTGAAACAGACATTGACTGAAAATGTATGGTTTCTTTCCCCTCATTATTCTTTTCACCTCTGTGGTCGGTCGGTCGGTCGGTCGATCTCTTATTTCTTTGCTTTAATACTGATTTCTTGTGTATGGTTTTTTATGTCAAATGCAGAAGAGCAGATGCTACTTGCTGCAAATGAACGAGAACATAAAAAAGGAAAGAAAAGAAGAAGCAAAAGTAGGATTGTTGATGGTCACTAAGCAAAACAAGTGTCATGTCGGCTACAAAAAAAAAGTATGGCAGTGGCTGCAAATCTATTACATGAGAATAAAAATTTCTTGGAGATGCTGTTGCTGCATACATGAAGCTATATTTAGTACATGTAACCTCTGTGTGATTTAAAACTGGACAGAAGCAGTAGGCCAGTTACTGCTTTACACCTTTAATGATGTTTAGTCAAGTGTAAACACCTTGTAAACACACAGGAGTTATATGAATTCAAATTAAATGCGTTTAGGGAAATTATACGGAATTCAGTTAAGGACATGAACCAAATAAAAATGACTTTATTATTAATATTTTAAATTGAAATACTAAATCAATATTTTTTTAAATAGTTTCTATATTATATTTAAGTATTAACTCAATATTTTCAGCTTATTAACTGAATAAATTGAATTCGACATATTTGTTTGTTTGCCCTTCACAGGGCTATGTAGAACACGTTTATTATTTAAATGCATTTAAATTATCAAGTTTGTACTACACTGTAGGCATAAGGGAAGAAACACACACAAACACACACACACTGAAAAACCACCAGAAAACAGAAATAGAAATAAAAAACATCCGAATATTTCGATGGTTTTTTGCAAATACTGTACTAAGTAACCTACAGTATTTCTTCTTTGAATCGAAAGATATATGGCGCTTCTGCTGAATGCTATACAAAGTGAAATTAACTGAGATTTGAATAAATTTTATACAGTGTGTGATTGTTCTTTTAGGGCTGGATCCTTCATGCGTGATTAAAAGCAGAAAATAAATCTCGAATTAAAATATATATATATATATAAAACCGTTTCCTGTACATTTCTGCTTTCCCTCGCATTCAAGAGTTCTCACGTATTACAATAGAAAACCCTACAAGGACATATTTGACTTTATAGTAGAAGAAGAAAAAAAATATGAGAAGAAGCCATAAAAATGATGCGTGTTTATTTCGCCTTCCTATTGACTGTTCACATGTAATTCCATGTGGCAGAAAGAAAAGATTTCACTTTTTTTTTGTTGATGAAATGTTTCAGGGCTGAATCGCGCCAGCTCAGATTCCTGTTTCTTGGCTTCTATCGAAATGGGAAACTTTGATACATTGTTGTGAAACATTTCATAATGTGGACGTTTTTCGAAACATGAACAGCGACTCAAAGAGCTCAGTTTGCTATTAATTATTAAAGACTCTTTTAAAGATGTGGACCTCTGAAAATACTGTTAAACTAATTGAGAACCTTATGTGTAAATTGTGGTTTGTAGGAGTTATAGATCGTCTGACTACAAAGACAAAGACAAATAAAAGAAAATGAAATTTCAACATCCTGCCCCATCTTCCAATTTCAGCGTGTCCAAAAGGCTTAAACCGAATGAGCTCTTGGCCCAGAAAAGCTTGTGTGCCCAGTGCCCACCACCGTTTTTACTTTATTGGCACCTCTCGATGAAACACCGTATAGGCACACATTGCAAGTGCCGCTTCCGAAGGCGATAATGGCATGGTGAAAACCAGAGGGATGGAGAGAAACTGAGTATAGGTGTGGACACGGAAGAATGTTGAGGGTCTGAATCGCATCAGTTGCTATTCTGCCCTGACAAGATTGTTTCGGAACAGCCCTCAACATTGTATCACAACAAAGAAGGCCTTTCTAGAGCTCAATGAAAAGAACTCTGAAAAATATTCCAAAAACATAAATTTCACAAGATGGAACTCAGAAAATAATTTTGCCGCCTATAGCATAATGAAAACTGAAATGTGACGTCGCTGGCCCTTTGGCGCCGCCGTTTCTCGAACTTCTTTGACGTTGTTCAATAACCGGTGGTGCCGGGGTCGACTCTGTTGTCGACTGCTGCGGGCCAGCCTTTTTTGTTCCTCTGGGGGTTGGTTTTACCGGGCGCGACATTTACTTGCCTTGCCTGGTAACGGCCCACAAAAAGAACGTCTTTCCTAGGGATCTTTGGATATAGGGCTTGACAATGCCGAAGTCACTCTAGTCCTTTTCGTTGAGTTGCTGGAGGCTCCAGGCAGAGGGACTCAGGCTGTGTCTGAGTACCTTCTGCTGGATACTCTATTTTAGGAGTACAGAAACCCAATATAGTTCAAATACACAACACTTACACAGGTTTATGTATAATAATATAACTCTTTACTGGCTCTTTGTTACATTGTTTACAACACTCTTTACATTATTATTGTACTCTAAGTCAGGCTTAACTCTACACTCTGATTGTGTTTCAAGTTTACTCTTTGAACTCTCGAGACTGACTCTCGAACTGACTGTTCCTCTCATTGTCAAGACTCTGACTGTCCTCACACTCAAGTCTCAAGCTCACTTGTCCGGTCTCCTGGGAGGGGCAACTGTCACCTCAGGGCTTAATGATTGACCAACTGGGCCAATCATTGCCCTGGGCCGGGGATACTAAATTATAAGGAGAAGTATTTTTTTTGGACTTATTCCCAATTTTTCTCACGGTCGGACTTGGTTCCACGAATTCACTAGAATTCGGGCCACCCAAGTCTGAACATCTGTGCACCAAGGGGTGTCATACTGTCAAGACTGAATTTTGACTTAAGTGTTTCACCTTCTGTTTCTACAGGGTGTCACAGAAAACAAAAGCAATTGTGTAAATCCCGATGTTGCTGTCTGCACATGGTCACACTGACCATTGCAGTGTTGCATTTCTCAAGATTACCTATTGTATTTCAAAGCATTTTTTTTCGGAAGAAAAAAACTTCCAAAATCTATCATTTCTGAGTGTTTCATTGAGCTCTATAGCAAAGCCTAAGAGTAAGAAGGCCTTAAGAGTTAGTAAAACATACTTTGTTGCACTTCTATAGGCCTACCACAAACTATAAATACTTCTAAAACTAGTATTTTACCTACAGTTTTATAATGAGTTCTTGTACCCGTGTACTGAGAACTTGATAACAATCAAATACCTATTCAGTGATTAATGTAGCATTGAAGTTCAACTATTGAAATTTTAGGTTCCACCTTTACTATATTTTGGTGTGTACCTTATGAAACTGGAAACAGAAAACAAATTTTCTTCTTTTTTTTTCTGTTTACAAGTTATACAAGTGATCATTCATTCTATAGATATAAAAAAGAGGAACCAATAAAATAATTCGATAAAATTCTTGTTGCTAAATTCATGTATAGACTGCAACTTGTCACACTTATTTTTTTTCTTCTTCTTCTTCTTCTAAAGAGTGTGTGTTGCCAAATCAGGTTGATTTTTATTGAAGTGGAAGTTGGAACGAAATTCCACTCAACGTTTTAGAAATGTTCCGAGTTTTATGTATGAAGAAGGGAAGAGAGAAAAAACAGTATTTGTTAATAAGGTTTACAGAAGTGGGTGATGTATGGAAAGAAATTATCATTCCCTCAAACCACTTTTTTATTTTCTACTGTGATGTCATTTGTTAGGGTATGGGCGTGTTTGTGACATTGTATACATACATTACGGAATGCGCAGGTAAACCGCCTCCTCCCGTCGAATTACAGTAACTATAAAAGCAGCTACGCAGTCGAAAACACTAAAAAAAATATGTTTTGTTGAAATGCGCCTTGGGACTTTTGCACCCTAGGCGATCGCCTAAGTTTGTCTAATGGAAGGAGGGGACGACCCTGGTGATACGTTATTAACAATTAAAATTTCAATTCATATATGTATATATATGTATATATATGTATATGTATATATATATATATATATATATATATATATATATATATATATATGAGACGTTTTACTTGTGCCACTCGGTGCATGGGTGTGCGTGAGTTATGGCACGAGGAGATGGGTTATCCCTAAGCCCTTATATGCCTACTGTACCTACATCAGAAGTACTACTGTGTCGTCTGCCTAATTCAATCAGGTCCCCCCATCCCCTTTTTTCTCTATGTGACTTAAATGCATCAGCCTGACGAGTTAATTATAGTTACTATAGTACTGGTGGTCATGCTCAAATTTGTGAACGAGTAATTGAAAGTGCCTTTAGCACTCATTCCAATACATGTTGTGTGTGTGTGTGTGTGTGTGTGTGTGTGTGTGTGTGTGTGTGTGTGTGTGTGTGTGTGTGTGTGTGTGTGTGTACACAGTATGTCTGTTTTGTGAGTTTGTGTGCGTGTGTGTATGTTCTTTCATAATATCAGTCTTTACACTTGAGTGACACCGTAAATGACAACGAGGAAAAGACACAAAAAAATCTTATCTTCATTCTCTCGTACAAATTGAATGACTTGAATTTAATTTTGATGCAAGTCTTTTTTTCTCTCTCTCTCCCTGTTTTACAGTTTTGCCTTAATAATTATCAATCAGGTTGCCAATAAGTAACAATTGAAATTATGGATGGAATTTTTTTTAATGAGGTTTTTTTTTCTCTCTCACTTTTTTGAGTAAGTTTATGGTTTTTTATTTTGTGGTCGTCTGCTCATGAGCAAGATTAACACAAACTTGAAATTGTTTCTAATACCTTGTACACACATGAGTTAAATGAATTCAAATTAAATGTGTTCAGGTGAATTATACGGAATCCAGTTAAGGACACGAATCCAAATAAAAATTGACTTTATTATTAATATTTTAAATTGAATTACTAAATCAATATTTTGTTAATATAGTTTATAAGTTATATTTAGTATTAACTCAATATTTTCCGATTATTAACTGAATAAATTGAATTCGATATGTTGTTTGTTTGCCTTTCACGAGGCTCTGTAGAACAAGTTTATTATTTAAATGCATTTAAATTATCAGGTGTGTACTAGGTATTGGAAACTAGATAATTAGTTCAATCACTTAAAGTGGTTTTCAAGTGTAAATGCCTCTCGTACTATGAATATTCTGTTTTTCAGGTGCAAAATGAAAAAAAAAACTTGAATGTGTTTTAGAAACTAGAAGGGTAGTTGCAATTACAATTTATACTGTGCTAGCAGTCAAATAGGCCTATGGCAGAGGGACATAAATGTCTTGATGCAGCATTAAGCATTGTCAAGCACATACATAAAAAAAATGAATATACAATTGTCAATCCTACAAAACAAAATTATCCCCATTCACCACTTCCTCGGGAAGAGAGTTCCATTGTCTTATAACTCTAGGGGGAAAAAAGACCAATAATATGAATCTGTCCTAGCATAAATCTCTCTAATTTTCCTAGAATGGTCAGCCTTGCCCATGTATAGTGCTTTATGAATATTACTGGACTGTGGTTTAGGACAATCACCATGTGTAATTTTTCCAAACAATTTCAAACTTAACTCAGCCCTGCGATGTGCCAAACTATGCCATTGTAGCACTGACAGCATCTCAGTGACACTATCTGTAAATTTGTGCCTGCCACAAACAAACCTAGCTGCCTTATGCTGAACCATTTCAACTGAGTGAATGAGAGTGGCAGAGTGAAGATTCCATACACTGCAGCAATACTCAAGATGAGGCCGAACCAATGCTTGATAGGCAATAGTTTTAACTTGTGCTGGGCAGGTGCCCAATGTCCTTTGACTAAAACGAAGCATTTGTAGAGCTTTCCCAGTAACACCATCAATGTGTTTTTTCCAAGAAAGGTCATCTGTCACTGTAACCCCCAAGTACTTATAACACTTGACATATGAAGAATACTGTCATTTATACTATAATTGAACACGATTGGATTTCTAGCCTGATTTAGCCTCATAACACTACACTTTCCCTCATTCAACTGAATTAGCCATGTATTACACCCTCCTTCAATTGCCTTCAAGTCTAGAGCTAATGTTTCACAGTCTTGGATACCATCAACCTCTTTGTAAATTAGAGTATCATCATCAAATAGTCTACAGTTGCTGCCAACTGTGCTGCTGAGGTCATTTATATTAAATATCAGGAACAAAAGAGGATGCAGCACACTACCCTGGGGTACACTAGATGTAACAGCCAACCACTCTGAGTGAGACCCATTTACAACTACCCTTTTGTTTCCTGTAACTTTAAAAAGAAGTAACCCATTTGGTTACCTGCTCCCCCAACCCATATGCTGTAATTTAATCAATCAAAGAGAATTTTCATGTTGGTATCTTTCAAAATAAGCATCTTATTATGTAAGTTATTATGGGAGCTTCTCAGACTATATTTTCTTTGATTTTTGTCTATAAAAAGTTTATTTCGAAAGATACCAACATAACCCCACCACTGAAATGATTAAGCTACCCTTCTAGTCTTATAAAACACTTTCTAGTGTCCCTTATTTTTGCTCCCGAAATGCAGAATAACCAGAGTTTAAAAATCAACTTTTCATAAAATATATATAATATCATCATTTTGAGAATTTTTTTAGTAGCCTATTTTATTTCTGTATTAAAAACTAAATTTTCTAAACATATCTACTGGCCCATAAAAAAAAGTTTCTATTTAATTTTTCAAAGATATCAAACATCAAGAAAAAAATGTATCAAATTCTAATGATTTTTTCTTTTCAAATTTAGAATTTAGAAATATAATAAAATCACCTCGAGACAAAAAATTGCTATATATGTAAAATAGATTCATATATTCGGATATTATTTTAGAATCATTTTTAATATCATTTCTCGGCTGCATATTTTTTTCTTCTTCTCTAAACTTTTCTAAAGGTAAAAAGTATCATTTGTCCTAAAATTGTATTATACAGTAGGCCTATTTAGATATACACATAATATTCTGCTAGTTTTGTATTTCGCTAAGAAAAATGGTTTCTAATGACTTAAGAAAGATCAAAGATGATTTTTTTTTCTCTTTTTATTATGAGCTTTGTCAGCAAAATATATATATATATATATATATATATATATATATATATATATATATATATATAAAAAATTGTTTTATTATTCTTTTTTCTTCTTCTTCTTCTTCTTCTGTTGCAGTTATATTTTCTTTTCTTCACAAAAGTCATCTTCGAAAACTCCGAATTAGGAATTTTTGTGAGTGTGTGTCTTTTGTGTTCATCCGTGATAAAACTAAACTTCTAAAAGCGCCCTTTTCCACCCTAAAAACGTTCATTTTTTTCTTCAATTTCTGTCCTTTTTTTAAAAAAAAAAATCTCTTGTCAGCATTTGGTTTTTCGATTAATGTTTTTTGTGATGATGATCGGAATAAGAAATGTTTTTATATTGTGTTTTGGCAATCAGACATTTTTTTCTTCTTTTTTGTGGATTTTTTTTGGTAATTTTAAATTTTAATTTTTTTTTTCAGTAGGGACCAATTTTGTATATCTTTTTTTTTTTTTTTTTTTTTTGCAAGAAATATAACAAAAATATAATCCACTTGAATAGTTATATTCTGACTCGAATTTATTTTATATTGAGGACGTTTTATTTTTAAAGTCTTGTTTTCATCCACTTGGTGAAAATTACTAAACTGTGAAAATTTCAACTGGAAAAAAACAGCTTTTTACTCCAGATGCTAAATAAGCTAATGCGCATTTCTAGTTTTCTACTTGTATTAATATTAGGAGAAAAGGAATTCAATACGAGAGCACAAGTGTGGCCCTCGCCTGTTCACCATAGTGGTATGGTTCATTATGTTAGGTCTACTAAACTGAGAAAACCCATGTCATCCTTCCAAGATAGAACTAAACCTTAAAAGGGGCTAAACTGGAGCACCGTACTGAACATGCCATGTTAAACGACAGTACCAGGTATTGCATCATACTTTTCTTAGTCATGCCAGATAGCCTCTTAAATTGGTGTTTCTCATCAATGTTTACATTGAAATATTGTTACTTTGAGGTAAAACCATAGTAAATTTGATGAAATTGCATTAAATGAAATGATGAGAATAATTAAAGAAATGCTAACATAGAAACTCACTAAATCCAAAGAGAAATCTAACAATCACAATCAGGATTACCCTCAAAACTTGAAAATGAACCCTCCCCTGCCGCCCCCTGCTGCTTAAATCATTGCACCCCCCCCAAATGCGCCCTCTAAACCTGCTGTACTCCTCTCCCCCCCCCGCAGTCGGGGGGGGGGGGCTACTGGTCCTCAGCTACGCACCGTGTTTATCCACCCTGGTCGTATTTTGATGAAAACCATTGAACATGGTTTTATTGTATTGCTGTTGGAACGGTACTTAAAGGGCCCACGTTGTATCTCAAATGACAAATTTTCTTTTTGGAAGTTTGAAATCGCTTTTTGATTCGGCGGTATATTTATTTATGAAATTATGAAACACTTAAGTTTAATGGGATTCTGATGAGCAAGTTAAGCTTGCAGTGATTGCTCACCTACAGGGGTCATGTTTTGTTGCACATTTTTTTTTCTTCTTCTTTTCAATAATTTTTAATAACTTTAATGCTACATCTAGGGGCATTTTTATATTAAGTAAATATAAACGGATTTTTTTTCATATCTTTCTTCAAATATACTTTTTGGAGTAAGTTTATTGCTCTGTTCATGTATAATTCTCTCTGTCCTCAGTCCAAAGAGCTCTTCACAACTATTCAGTTGTCATTTTTTTCTTTTTCTTCTTCGCAGTAGTGAACAAAAATGTCATGTATCAAGTAAAAAAAAGTCCATCTTTTCTTTTCTTCTTGTTTTTGTGTGTCCATCATTGGCTTTTCACACACCAATAGATTTCTCTTCATATATATATATATATATATATATATATATGACCTCCTCTGTCTCCAAACTATTTTTTTCTCTTCAAGTGCAGAATCTTTAGATTCCCTCTACAACCCCCCCCCCTCCCCCCCCCCCTGTTTTTTTCTCTCTCTCCATTTCTAAAGTATTTTTGACTGTGTTATTTTCCGAAACCAACTTCCCCTCGATTTCGACTTTAGAATGTAATTCACTCATCTTTTTTTTTTAGGATTTTATTTTTGTCACTTGTCTATCAATGCTAGCCAACTGTTAAGTCAATTTAAAAAAAAAAATAGGTTTGAGCTGTATACATATACTGGGTGTCTCTAAATTCTATCCTCATAGATATGGTATGTGCAAAGTTCACTTTATACTGTATAATGGTTCGGTAAAACAGGTAAAACGGTGGTCAATTTGAATTTGACCAATAGGAACGCAGTATTAAAGTAATAGATTCTGATGAGCGAGTTTTATACGTTGCAAAAATAAAGTACTGCATTCCTATTGGCAAATTCAAATTGACCACCGCTATCACCAATGACCGGTGGTAAAACCTGATTACATGTTTTTGGAGCTTGGTTGGGATAGTTTACTTGCAAGGAGGACACATGTTAGTCCAAAGATTTTAAAATGAATGATAGAAGGCCCTTGTCCCAAACCAACTTCAAGTAAACTGTGCATACATTATGTGTTTGCGGGAGTGACCACTCTCATGAAATTAGAGGGATTTTTGCACGGACTGATTCATATTACTGGTCATTTGATCCTAGGATGGTGTAATAATGGAACTCTCTTGCAGCGGATTTTATGCTTGAAATTAAACTTGTATTTCGGAGCTCTTAATTGTCTGACAATGCATTATTTCAGCTGCACCAGAACATGAAGCAATTGTTATTGGGTTTATATTTTTACAGTTTGACAACACATTTCACATGCTGCAATTGAACTTTTGTTCCAACTTGTGTCCCATCATGGTTGCTTGTATAGTAATTTTTTTCAAACTCAACTAACTTCTTTCTATTTTAGCCAACTGACAACTAATAACAATTTTTAACAACTTTTTTTTCTTCTTTTCTCCAATGTCATCAATTGTTGTTTTGTCATCTTATTTTCTGACACACAGGTGTCATTGCAGCGTCACTGAATAAATGCCACCTTTTCTTTTTTCTTTTGGCTTTTTTAGAATGTACATTTTAAGAGTTGAGTTGAGCTGCAAAACCTGTCATTGTGTTAAGTGTTTGGAACCATGTCACTCATTCTTTGTTGTTGTTGTTGCTTTTGCTGCTGCTACTTCAAGAGTTGGCTTTCAAATGCACTCAACCGGGTTTGAAATTCAATACTGTCTTTATTTTCAAACCTCCTCCCCCACACTTTTTTTTTACTTCTTTCTCTATCTGAGTCTTAAGAGATGCTTTTTTTTGTATTAAATATTATGGTAAAAAAAACTGCTCACTAAATCTAATGTGCGTTTTTTCAGGTGACTTAGCTTGATAATACTTAGTCGTCTTTTTGACAACTTGAAAAAAACCCCCACTTTTTTGACAAGTGTTTTCAATGTTTCTTAATATTAACATCTCTAAAATATTCATCCATCAATTTGAAACTTTGAAAATAATATGCCTTCTGTTTGTTATGCGCAATTTTTATCATTTTTTTTTTACTTTAAAAAGTTCAAATTAAGGATTGGTTCAACATCATGATGCAAATTAGGGGTTCAGTGAGGTCGCGCATGTGCAGAATGCATTTATATAATGTGCATCTTTTGTAAATCCCGTAAAAAGGCATGTGCCCGTTTCGTCCAATTTTATCTGAAATTATTCCATTTCAGATGATGACTAGTGTTGTAGGTAGAGGCTAGCTATTAGATTACTTCGTAGTTCTGAGAGTACATGCAATTGGTGCTCGAGACCAAGTTAACGTCTTTAATCCCAGTTAAACTCCAGAAATGGCTGATAATTGGAGAAAATGTGTTTTTCTTTCCAAACAGTGTAACTTCAACGGACTCCCAATCATTTTCCATAGGGCCCCATGGCCAGGCCACGGTTACAGACAATGGTCATATCAAATTAAATAGAACGAATAAAACGTAAAGACACCTCGCGTGCCTCCATACGTTTTTATTTAAAAAAAAAAAAGAACATACCATTTAGTCCTTGCAATATAGCCCAGTTTCCCACGTATAAAACCTTTGGCTTAAGTTATAGTACCTTTTTTTCGTGCAAGTTGCACGACGAGTTTACTAGTTTTTTTTATTGAATACTCCTAGATTTTTTTTGTTAGCATATTTTGCAAATGTACAAAAAAAAAAGGTTGACAAAAATTACCAAAAAATAATGTAAAAAGTTAAAAAAAAAATATCAGTATGTTTTCTGTGAAACTTTTTTTTGTGTTACGATTATATTTTTAAATGATTTAAGGTTGAAAATGTTTATAACATAAAAGGCAATATGAGAAAACTTCAATGTCGAAAAAAAAAGAGAACTAAATCAATAATTTTTTGGACAATCTTTCTGATTTTACAAACGTAGACTCACACAATGAAAGGAACTGGTCACTATTGTCAATCATATCTTTTGGTTTGTTTGTGTGTGTTTTCATAAAAAAAATCAACAACACAATAACAAAAGCTTTCAAAGGAAACTTGAGTTTTTTTTTATCCAGTTGAACAATCGGCTAGCAAACAATAGAGATGAAAAAATGTGTATATATTGGTTTACAGGATACATTTTTGTTCCGTTTTCTTGGTTCCTATACAGATTGTATCGGTGTTTCGTCAAACGTTGCAAATCTGGTGTATGTATATGTCATGTTATTTTTAGAACTTAAACATTGGATTTTTATTTTTGAATTTTTTTGCATTATGAAAAAATCAGATAATATCTATGGTGCTTTGCACTGAAAGATAATGGCGCTTCTGATGAATGCCTTAGGGTAGGTTTATACTCCAAACTTTGCTAAGATATATGCAAGCTTTGAAGCTCCTAAAAATTAGCTCCCCAAAGCTTAGCTTGTTCATAGAAACATGTGGTCTTGCAAGGTTTACGATATTTTCTAACCTTTATATCCTATAAAACAAATGCTTAAAACAATAGAACCCTTTCCCTTCTGGAAGAAAAAAGGTGTGACTTGTTCACCCCATTTGCGTATCCATTTTCTGATTGGTGCTTTGAATTGCTAAGCTTTAAAGTTGAACAATTTCAAAGCTAGCTTCATGCTCTAGCAAAGGCAAAAACCTGGAGCTCTGACGTCATTTTTGAAGCTTCGAAGGCTGTTTTGCTGCTTAGAAAGAGAGTATAAACCAACCCTAAGAGTGGCAAACGTAATTTGTCATATGCCACACCTGTGGCTACAATCAATAGTAGGCTGCCCCTCCCACCCCTGGACCCTGGCCGAAAAAAGATTTAATCTAATTTCTCATGACATTAAGAAACAATTTCACCTTTTTTATGGCTTGCTGATAAATAAATAGTATAAATATTCAAATTAGATGGATCTTGGCCTAAGTGCTGTTGTTAAAATCTCATAGGCTTCATTCTATGCTGCTATCACTGTCACTGCACAACCAACCTAAAATGCTTGGGCCGTGTCGATGACTCCATACGTTTTGTACAGTTGAAAACGTTACAGAAAATTAGTGTCTAGATGTAAGAAGTGAATTTGCCTTGGATGATAATGGCCAAAGTGCATTCATTTATGGCTATTTGACGTCACTAATTTTACTGTAACGTTAGCAACACTGTTTGAAACGTCAATATCATCAGAACATTAGTTCTGAAATTCTCTCAGATAATGAATAAAATAACACTGCATGTTACAAGAATGATAAGCTTAAGCTAATCATGCAAGAATAGAATGTAAATGCAAAGGTAGGTCTTCTTTAAATTCATATTTTGCGTGATATTATTAAATATGCATTGGTTAACATATGACTGCTGACTTGGAAATCAAATCTTGTATTTTATATTTTATGAGAAAGAGAGAAGAAAAATCTGCATTCTACATGCTTTTATAATGAAAAATAATGCACACAACTTGGTGGATGTTTCTTATTTTTTTTTCTTCTTTTTAGTAAAGCCCGGAAATAGAAACTTAATAGTGTCTAGCTCTATGCACACCAGTGTACCAGCCCATTTTTATGTCGAGAGAGAGAGAGAGAGAGAGAAGAAAAAAAACTAAATAGCAGTATTTCATTCAGTTTCTAATGTTATCATGGCTTTTGCAGAAGTGAATTTTTTTTTCTATATATGCTAATGAGATGAAAAATGAAATTTTGTCTCTTAAAAGTGTAACTTAGTACTATAATAGTGACTTTGCCATTTGTGTTTATGATGGTGTCTTTTTTTTCACTATGCATTTTCATCTTCTTGTATCCGTCCACCTCCATTACCCCACCTCCTCGCCCCTCAATCTTAAGGATTATTATGATGACACTTATTACTGTCACCTCCTCCCCCTTAGCTCTTTTTTTGAATTGTGCAATTATTGCCCCCTCCCCCTTTAGTTTTATTATATAAAGAAAAGCTCCTGCTTGGAAGTTGTCACACCAAATGCCCTTCTACTCCCAATCACTCTTTTGTTTCTCAGTCAGCTCTTCTTGCATAATTATCCATTATCAGGAGTATTTTAGGGTGGTTTGGATTGATAATATGATAAGCAAATGTTCTTTTTACCAAAGACCTCTCTCTCTCTCTGTTCTTTCTACATTGGTAAATTCAACCCCCTCCTTCCCTCTCTCCACTTGTTTTTCACTGCCCCCTTTGCCACCCCCTCAAATGTGTCATTTGCATTTTTAGTGTGTTTTCGTGGATCATAAAGCCACACAGCTGTGGCTGATGGTTTAAGGATTAAGAAGGAGACATTATCCACCAAAAAGAACTTGATGATTTTTCAGATAATGCAAGCCAAGCAATTTTTAGGTTTTTTTGGGGGGGGGGGGGGGTATAGAATGAGATCTTGTGGATGAATTTACATAGAATCAATTCTGATGTTGTTGGTATATATATATAGTTTTAAGATAGAAGATACATTTGCATACATGCCCTCTGTATTTTTATTTTTTGGTGCTTTTTTTCTTCTGCTTATGGTTAACACCTTAAATGTACATTTTCACTACATGGGGTATGGTGTGTGGCTTTACATTGTAATATTTGCATTTAAAAGACAAGAAACACAAAGAAATATCGAGTTCATTATCTTGATTTTTTTGTAGTAGTATGTTTCAGTCTTCAGACATTATGCTCTGGTCATGTACATGCGTTTGCAACGGTCATTAACTGCGATATAGAATAGTGGCTTGAATGTATTGTGTTGCTTAAAATGTTTTATGTACTGTACAAACATACCGTGTGTCACCCGCAAAAATGTATACACACTTTGGTTGTTAATAACAGCCATGTTTTATTTTTTTAATTTAATTTTAATAAGGGTAAATGTTATTATAAGATTAGATAGATTTGTAATATGCCTGGACCCCACCCAGGCGGTTTGTTTGTTTTCGCTGTTTCTTTGTTTTCGCTGTTTCTTTGTTTTCGCTGTTTCTTTGTTGGGTGGCTGGTCCCAGACCAGCCAGTTGAGTTCAGGTGGTGCGATGCTCCACACTCTCTGAGCTCGGGCTTTGTGACCTGCCAGGTAATCCAAGTCTACATGTTAACCTGGATGCGCGGCCCTTGGTCATGCCTCCACTTTTGATTGGAGTCGCACTCCCTGGCATTGTCGATACTTGTCCTTTTTGGGGTTTCCGTGTAGATGGGACTCCCTAGTTCCTACAGTTAAAAGAAACAGCGATGATTACACCTCCCAGAGGTGTTCGTGCAAAACGAAAAATGACTTCCTTTGGTGATTAACTAGTTTAGTTGCATTATAAAGTGATATAAAATAATACAAGCGACTGATTTAAGGATATTCTGGATTCAGAATATCTTCTCTCTAAGTCCCAATTAGTATCAACCGGAACTTCGATTCCACAACGTACTGCAAAATATATCGAAAAATCAGCCTCAAGCTTGCCTTGTGCAAGTTCTTTTATCCTCTTGGCCCTTGGGAGGGGCCACTATTGACTAAGGGTCACTCAAAGGTCCGACTGACCAATGGTGACTCTTAGTTCCCAAATATCTCCTTATTTGGTACTAAATTCTTAGAAGAATTTAAATTCTAGAGAACTTACTCTGGAATTAATGGCTATTTTTAATTGTTTCTACTTTTAGAAACTATTTTCTCTCACACATCGTTTAAGTGTCAAAAATCGTGAGAATTCTGACTGAATTCTCAATGAATTTGATATCTTACAAAACAAGGCAGTTTGGGACACCACAGGGTGCCATCCTGCGAAAGGAGTATTGAAGTGAGCGAGCGGCCTCACTCACATGTGTGCAGCTGGCACATGTGTGGGTGGTGTCACAGATATAACATGATTTTGTATGTTTTGTGTTTAAATGAGGTTATTATCTTAAAGTTTTTGAAATGTCACCCATTCGCATTGCTAACATTGATAAGAAACGGATCATCTGCAAACATCGGAGCAATTATGCGACAGTTCTCTTTCAATTTCTTACCTTTTATACAATTATAGCAGAATTCAAAGGGAATTGTCACACAATTACAGGAGATAACAGTAATTGGATGTTTGCAGATCAGTTTCTCGCAGGAGTTAGCAATTCCATGCAGTGGCGTTGCTAGTTTGTGCTGCCCTGGGCGTTCCTTGAATTTGCCGCCCCTTTCTTACGAAAAACACACCACGATACACATCAGTGGCACAAACAGGATTCTGGTCTGAGAGGGGCCAAACGATATTATCGATATCCATTGTCCAGTGATTGAAATGGTTTATATAATTATTATATATATATATAATATTCCAGGTCTGTGTGTGTGTGTGTGTGTGTGTGTGGAGCTTTTTTTCTCAAGGTCAACTATATGTTGCACCCTTCCCATCCAAGAACCCCATGATATTAAATTGGAGAGGGGAAAAGGTTGAAAAGTGTAGAGGGGGGAGAGAGAAAAGTAGGAGGGGGTGACGAAAATTGAAATGAAAGAAGTAAAAAAAGGAAAAAACGACGCGCATGCGCACAATTGCCTGTGAATTTCGCTCCCGTCATTTATGACGGGTTACCCCAATAGTTCTATATTAATTATGAAATTATTAAATAAACCACTACCCCGGCCATCTTAAGAGTTTTATAAAGTTCCTTCTACTATCCCGACAGGAAAAACACTTCGTTTCGTTTGTGCCGCCCCCAAGAAAGTGCCGCCCGGGGCGGACCGCGCGCCCCCCATCGCCCTCTAGCTACGCTAGTGATTACACGATGAGAATAGACGACATTTTTCAAGCTTGAGATAATGCATCATTTGAACATATACGAAGTATTTTTTGGGCGGTGATATCTATTAGCATGCAACAATAATACACATACTGTTGTTCAATGCAACATCGTGTCTATGTGAATGAGTAATCCATTATTAATATATTTGGCTCAATTCAACAATGGTGCTGATTGGCGGAAAGATTATTAAATACTGAAAGTGTATTAGCCGTTTATTTAGCAGCAAGCATTTCATTGTGTACTCGGCATTTGCTGTGACGTCATTTTGACATCTCTATTCCATACTGCAATAAGAATCAACTGTAAACGCATTTACTTAACCAGAGCATTAGACTTTTTGTTGTATGGGTTTGTGTGACATTCATTTTTTTTTTTAGAAATTCTTGCAAACTGTACTTGTTTTGCTTTCATTTTGTCAGAAATTAAAATTCAACCACTAAGCAAAATCATATAACTAAATAATTTATGCATAAACTGTGTAGACTTTATGCTATACTTGAATTAGTCTCATTATTAAAACAACAATTCTTAGAGGATAATAGTCATTTTATGACAAAGTGATTTTTGGGTCATATATAACGTTCATTAGTGAATCAGTTACAAGTTAAACACATTTTACTTTTTTTGTGTGTTAATCTTTCAAAATGGACCATAATTAAGTTTAATGTTTTAAATTCTTAATTTAAATTTAAAAAAAATATATATAATTTCTTTATTAATTTTATTATTTATTAAAAAGCATGGTGTTTTCCATACTGGTTATATATTATTTTTCTTACTTCATTTGCATATTTTGTAGCGCATAAAGTGTTAAAACAATCTTCATTTTTTTTAAAGATGTTTTTTTTTAAAATGTCAGTTTCTAACATTTTTAAAATTTCTTCTTGATTATTATTAAATCGACTTTTTATTTATTTATTTTTGCATTTATAAGTTGTTATTTAGATGGGTTGGTGTTAGTTTTAAAACATTATAATTGATTTATCATCATTTAAGACCTTCTTTGTAGTACTTAAAAAAATTCTTTGATCCGAATGCCAGAAATGAATTTCTGCTTTCTAACAAGTTAACAACTTACGTCTGTATATAGTGAAGTAGGGGGAAAAATGTTCTCATCAGTCACTGTTAGTTATTGTTTTATTTGAATTGGTTCTTTTTCTTTAGCGTTTCCTCTAAGTGTATCCAATTTATTAAAAAAAAATGCTGGCTGCTACTGCTACATGTATATAGATTCTCATTATCTTAACTGAAATCAATCTTCATTTATTAATACACTTTTTGATGGAACTTACAACGCATTTTTCTAATACAAATCCAGCTGAAAAAGGAACAGTTTTTTTGTTGGTTTAGTGCATTGACTACACAGTAAGCTAATATACCTCAGTTGCTCCATAATCTTTATGTATTGTGTTATGTAATGCAAGGTGTTCGAGAAAGATGAAACCAATTACAAAAATTATTAACTTCAGAAGTACAGTGGAAGCCATTTAACCAGATTTTTTTTTGTAATGTGGCCCCTGACCTGTATTATAGGTGGCTATGCACAGGGCTGTGCAAAGATTGTAATGGACCCAGGCCAGATGGGAAACGTTGACTCTTATTTCAAACTGTTCATTAAGTATTTTTGTAATCAGTGCTAAACACGAGTAGTGTATCTGGTGTCATCTGTGTCTTTTCTAAAAATTTCGTTATGGCCAAACCGCTGCAGTGCTTGCAAGCACTTTGCTTGTAATTCCGGTTCCTGTTTTGTTTTTCAGTTTTTCATAAAAGAAACTTCTGAAAATGACACCTTTTCAGAAGAAAACAATCATTTCAAAAGTTTATGTTGAGCTTTAGCCTCTCGGAACGCTTTTACGGGCTTAAAACCGGGGCGAATTGGCACCTTAAAAATTGTAGGCCCATGCCAACTGGCCAGCCACTTGGCCCCACTCTTCCCTGGCCTGGCTCTGCATAGGATAGCTAATTGACTTGGTGATTAATTTCTATAAACAGTCGCTTTATTCTATTGTGTTTAACATCTTATCATTTGTTTTTTTTAAGGAGACCACAGACGTTTTCAATCAGGGGTAGTCTTTAACTGTTTTTCACTATAAATATGTTGTTTGCCAACCATTTTTAGCTGATTTCAGTTGCAAATTACAGTTCAGTGCATATTTGAGATTCCAAGGTTTGTAAATTGCTTTTATTCTGAATTTGTAAGCAAATTGTCTCTGTTAACATTAAATATTTAAGTGGGTTCCACGAACGGACTTGTTTTTAAGCACCAGTGATGATGAGGATGAGGATGAGGATGAGGATGAGGATGATGATGACCATGTTGGACTGTTTTATGCTGTTTCTTATAACAAAACTTGTTATTTTCACTATATATAATATATAAAACGTTCCTAATTGCTTAAGTGCTGGCATTTATGGAGAATTAAATGATGTATAAAATGGTTTGTTGTTATTATGTAAGATTATTCTGCATTTTGGTTGTCTCTTGTATCTCTCTCTCTCTCTCTCTCTCTCTCTCTCTCTCTCTCTCTCTCTCTCTCTCTCTCTCTCCTTCTTATTCTTATTTTTGTATAATCTATGTAAATTTTGAAATTTGTTTTCTCTTTCTCTCTCAACATAAATACCTTTGAACAAACAAAGAGTTTTAACCTTGATTTCTGTCTTTAAACAAATAACGAGTCTTATTTATTCTTTTCTTTAATTATACACGTTGAGTTGGATCTGGAGATTCTTGAATGTTCTTTTTGGAGAAATTACTGGTCAAGTTGAATTAAAATTTGTTTCTACATAATTATGTTAAAAAGTTCACGAACATGTGGTAAAATACTATGAGTCGCCGTTTGGGTCATAATTAATATACTTTTTATATATATAAAAAGTGTAATTATATATATATGTTTTTCAATTAAATCCCAAACATATCGATTTATCCCAGGTAAAATGTACATATATCCCAAAAATATTTTATATATCCCAAAAACCTAACCTAACCTAACCTAACCTAACAATATTTTTGGGATATACAAAATATTTTTGGGATATACATTTTACCTGGGATAAATATCGCGATATGTTTGGGATTTAATTGAAAAACATATATATAATTACACTTTTTATATATATAAAAAGTATATTAATTATGACCCAAACGGCGCCTCATAAAATACCGTCATTTTATTTTTTTATAATTTGTTTTGGACCTTTTTACACTGATACATGGTGGGTCATAAGTTAGGAAGAGTTTTAAACATTTCATAACTTTTTTGTTCATAATTTTTACTTCGTTTTTGCAAACGCCCACTGGCCCATGGGCTTATGTAGGTCTCTTATTTGGACTGCACTAGTGTGCATGAATTCTGTATTATGAACTGCAGCCTTTGATTGGCTTTACTTTACGGCTTTAGTTATAATTACACTATGTTCCTTCTAAAGCAAATCTTTTTAAAGGATTAAACCAAGGGTATTTAAAGATTTGTTCATCTTCTAAAAGAATATTATACAGGATGTTCTTAATCACATTATTTTGTTAGAATTGGAATATAATAGGGCCTATGTCTATTTGATTGAATCTTTGTAGTTCTTAATGTAATTTCGTTTTTTTTTTCTCTTTTTTTAGGTAAGAAAGGCGTTAAATATGATGGGTCTGGTGGGTTTTTACATTGCTTTAAAATGGTATTTTTTGACGTTTGTTTTTAATTCTCTTCTTGAAAGTGTTTTGATTTCTGTTTCTGTCTGCTTGTTTTGTGCATGTGTGATCCGGGCCTAACATAGTTATAAAATGTATTTATTCTGAGGAATTGCCCAAATCTGCCTTTTCTGTCCTAAGCACACACTTGCCTATTTTGATAGTTTTTCTTGACTAATTTGCTAATGTTTCCATCATTGGAAACCATTACGATTTGAACAAATGTGTATGTTCCCACGCTGTAGGATTGACAAGCCAGAATTAACTGTCTGTATACCCAGCTTAAAGCCTAGCTAGCTTAAATAAGAGGAGAGAAAATAAGTGACAGTAGAATTGTGTTTTGTCCTTTTTGTAATACTAATAACCTCTTATGGTGCTGTGTGTGTGTGTGTGTTTTATTTATTGATTTTGTGACCCAATACAAGTGCAACTGGGCAACACACACACAACCACACATACAAAAAACAATAGACAGGATAAATAAATCAATGAATCTGTACCAACACCAGCATTTTTTTGTTGTTGTTTGATTTTATGTTATGTGATCAGAACAAAAATCACGAGAAATGACCGACATACAAATAAGATAAAAGAAAGAAAATTAGTTATTTGTTTCATTTAAGAAAAAAAAACAGCAAGTCAGCAGCATTTTTTTTTCTTCTTTTGATACTTTTATTTATTAATAGGATGATGTTAAAATTAAAAGAATTGTTTTAATTTACATTATTGATTTTTGAAGGAAAAAAACAAAAACATCTTTTTATTAAAAGAAATTATTTAATTGTTTATATTAAAAGTTTCTAAAAGAGCTGAAAGTTGACTTTGAATTGATTGCCTGGATTTACCATGTGCTGCTTCATAAATGGATTTCATTTAATTTGAATATTATGTATTAATGAATAGTAATATAGTTTCATGGTGTCTCGTTTATTTAATTTTTTTGTTAAACCAAGATATAAAAAACATACGTTTTATATCACTAAATATTTTTTTAAAACTGGCAAAAAGTATGTTGCAGATAATTAAGTTGTATAAAAAGTCTTATTGCAACATATTAGTGATATTCAGTGTGATTTAATTATTTCGAAAATATTTGTGTTAGACACAGCTGAAATATTTTCGAAATGTTACAAAAAAATTTTAACCTAAAAATATGCTGATGAAGTATAATACATTATAATGATATGGTACTTTTTATTTTAATTTTCTTAAGAGCCTAGTTACCATAAGACACGGTCAAGTTTGTGGTTGCCCAAATGACTGTAGGGACTTAACGACATGTCGAAACGTCATAAATTTACATTGCTGTCTAGCGGACTTAACTGGAAATATATTGAGCTCAACATTTCCATTCCCGCTTTTCCGGTTTACTTGCAATGAATTTTCAAAATTGAAATATCACGTGTATCTATAAAAACACCTCAATGATACCCAATCTGAATCGTCCTGAATTGAGATAACTTTTGAAGCGTGAATTGCACACGGGAAATGAAGACCTTAATACCTGTATTTCATATTAAGGTAGCTAGCAAAATGGACTTTTTTGAAGTAAAAATGGTCTTTTAACATGGGTCGAACAAATTAGCATAATTAAAAATTATATAAAATAAAAAACCTTTTAAATATTGCATGAAACCAATGGTAACACCTGACCACAATTTTCAAGAAGAGATTACGTTAAGGTTAAAAATTCAACTTAGTCACTAAGGTGGCTATAGGATCCGAGACCCTGCTTTTGGAAGCATCATATTTCGCTTAACAACATTGCGTCTATGGAGTCATTGCAGCACGTGCAAACTTGAGTTGTCTTTAGGCTTCTATACTTTTATTGATAAAAAACAAAACAATTATTTCATTTTGGTCTTTAATTTTAAAAATATAATTTCATTTCAACACTTGATTAATTAATTATTAAGGACAAAACATTTAAGCAAAAACATACGGGTAAATTTTTTTTGTATAAAGTATGCGTTTTATGCAAATAAAAATAACCAAAAAAAAAGGCAAAATATGAAAGAAAATTGTTCTTTTTTATGCAAAAAAAATGTATGTACAACCAAAGCACAATTAATTAATGGTTTGAAGCAATTAATAGCTACAGTCATCATAAATCAATGCCAGAAAGTGCAATATCAAAACTATTTGGTTGAAGAAACCCTTTTTATAAAATGTTTCTTAAGAAAATATGTGAAATTATGCGAATTTATGAAAAATTTTCAAAATTATGCAATGTGTGCTTTTTATGCACTTTTATTATTAAATTGTATATTATTGCAACATAATATTATGGCACTCATAATACATATATGGTATCATAGCGTACCCGAAATGAACTGGAAATGTCTTAATGCGTTTTGAGCAAATTTATGCAAAATTTTGTCCAAACAGATATATTAAACAAACATGTTTTTTGTGACAAAGTTTTTTTTCAATAACCATCAACAAAAAAAAACCATTTATTTGATATTTAAGATTTTTTTTTTCAAATTTTAATCCTTAGTTTTTCTAGTTGAGATGTAATTCTTTTGAGGCAAATATGAGGTTTTAATTTGAAAAAAGATGTTTTTATAGCATTTATGTTGACTTTATCCTTCCCTTTTTTGACAAAGTGCATATGTTCCATTTTTTTCTTCTTCTTCGTTTCTTATTTTTTATCGAATTCTTTTATTTTATGAATGATGGGCCGTTCAACTTCTTGAAACAACGTTTATGGTTTATATAAGGTTTTTTTTTTCTCCTCGTTTTTTGTCGAGTTTTCTCGATCGATACAAACCGAACTTAACCGAGCTCGAGCTAGCTCTCTTTTTTTCTCATAAAGAAAATTTCAAGCGTTTCTTATTATGTATTTTTTTTTTGTTCTTTCTAATGGGAGAGAAAAATGAAGATTGTCGCAGAAAGCTAAAAAAAATTCTTTAGTATTTATTTATTTTTATATATGTATGTTGGTTTTTTTTGTGTCATTTTGATACAGACGCAGAACGAAACATTGTGTTACAGCTTTAAACTCATAAGATGAGGAGGTTTCTTTGCGATATTTTATATTTTGCTTTTGTCGCAAAATTAAGAGCAAAATAGTTTTGAAAATTACTCTTAGAAAACCACACACGAATTTAAGAAAGACAAAATAAAACAAAAATAATAATGAACGACGTACAGGGTGATTTTGTATGGAACAAAATCCAAATATTTTACTGTAAATTGTAAATGGCAGCATAAAAATCTATTTTATATTTTGCAATCAAAAGACCTTAACACAGTGTTTTTCAAACTGTGGGTGTGCCAGGTGGTGCGAATACTTCAATTGAAAGGTGGTCTGCAAAATGGACCTTTTCAAGGGCAATGACCTTTAACACTTGTTTCACAAATTAATATAATTCAAAAGAATACAAAATAGAAACTCCTTTGAATATGGCAACCAAAAGACATCTGGCAATAACATTCAAGAAGCAATTGCAAATTATTGTTCAAAACTTTCCAGGCAGCAGGCCAACACGACACCAATATAATGCCAACTGTTGGCGTAATGATCCGGCCAACATTGTGTTTGGCTGTTGGTCCCACTATTGGCATTACTCGATAACCCAATGATCTATTAACCTCTTATCAATGACTGGTATTATGATTTTTTGGTCAACATTAAGTGGGCCATATGTTTTTTTGCAACATTTGGCGAACATGAAATGGACCAAGTGCTAGGCCAAAAGATTGTCGTCAACTGCCAATGTTTTGCCAACATTGCCAAGCATAAATTCCGTACATTGGGCCAACGTGTTGTATTGTGCTATTTTGGGTTGGTTCAGATGTTTTAAAGGTAGCTTTGAATCGAGACCATGTTTTTGTACTTGGCTACATAGCGTTATATGAAGCGTGTGCATACTGGAGTGTGTCTATCCTCTCAAAGAGGCCTTTAATTTAGTTATATAGTTTTGCTTTATGAATACAATCGTTAAGTTTCTTTCAAGATGTTTCCAAATCTTAAGTGTTAGCAAGGACTTAATGTACTTTCTCTTTTCCCTTATCAAGATGCTCGAGAAATTCGCAAATAACGTGAAAGTAAATGGGAATCAATTTAAAAAATGTTGGTCAGGCTGTTCACACTTGTAATAACGTAATTTGCAGTACGAGTTTGGGGTGAATAGAAATCGTGTTTGATATGAAAGAAGTTCTTTTTTTTATATCCCATTTATATGTGTGTTATGTGTTGCCAACAACCACCATTGAATAAAGCCAACAACAGTTTTTTTTTATGAAATATGTAAATTGTTTTCTTGTTCTACTTATTTTAGATATTTGTAGTATAATTCAGCGATAAATCTTTGAGTAATATATAATATATTCTCTCTTTGTTATTCTATAGAAATTCAAATAACTTATCTAGAATAGTGTCAACATGTGTTTTGTATATTATTATATGTAGGCTGATTTTCACAGCTTTTGCAAAAACACGATACAACAAACAACAACAACAACAAATACGGTGAAAACGGATCTTTTGGACGAGTAATAAATTCAGATTTGTGTTGTGTTGCTGAGCTTTGTGTTTTGACTTATTTATAAGCAATGACTGATGTTACTGTGTGCTTTCTTTATGTTTACTTTTTTCTTCTTCGTGATATTATTGTTCACGGCTTTACATTGACTTTTGTTGAGCTCATTTCAGAATTGAATGGAGTAAAAAGAGCTTTGCTGTTTTTGTGGTTGTATATTACTATAAAAGTAATATAACCAAACTAGTAGTCTTGATTTGACAGTTGGGAAAGGCTTCTATCTAGTTAAAAATTTGCTAAGTAGATAGCTTTGTAAAACCAATTGAAGAATTTATAAACCAACAGGAGTAAGTGTCAAAAGTAATTGAGTAAACTGTGTTTAAAATAGAGACCTGGGGATGTCACAGGCAATTGTGCCCAGCATTATTATTTTTTTTGGCCATGCCCTTTTACGAGCCTCAGACCAAATATCAACCAATTAGAAATTGTAAAGGGTGGGAATTAGAAATGGATGACGCTCATCAAAAGGTGAGGCCAATAAAATTCTAATGCTGGGCACAATTGCTTGTGTGATGTCAACGATTCGGAACTGGTAGAACTGGTTCGCCAATTACTGGAACTGATAGAACCGCGGTTTGCCAGTATATGTTGAACTGATAAGAACTGGTTCCGTACCAAGTAGGTTCGGTTCTACCCTTCGCCATCTCTAACTAATGTGCTGCGCAAATGTACATTGGGAACCGGTTCTGATCAGTTCGCCAATGTTGATGAACCAGTTCAAACGCATTAGCAGTAGTTCAGCACATTAGTATAATGTGCTGCACAAATCTGCTAAGCATATTGGGAACCAGTTCGAATCGGTTTGAACCGATTCATAGAGATCCACAAACTGATCAGAACCGGTTTCTAAAAAAAATCGTGAACCGATTAAACCGGTTCCGAAACGGTTTGGTTCTACCCATTGCCACCTCTAATTAGAGGCATGCAACTAAAATTTTAGTAAACTGAAATAATACTGGAATTAGTCAAAGCATATAACTTCTAATTTACTAATCGTATAACGTTCCCCTAAATACTAGCATACTGTATAAGTCATGCCTAAAACTAAAAGGTGGTTTTAAGTTTAGTCGATTAAAACTTTATTAGACTAAAAAACTAAAACTAAACAATATTTTTTTCTATACTGCCCACACAGGTTTTAATTTTTTATAATGTATATCCACATTTGTACCGCCGACATGGCGTTTCCGATCGGATAAAAGCTAGTGTGCTAGTGTGATATGCTTGTTATCCAAAATATTCCGATTCCTTCTGTTCCATTCCGATTGTAGTGTGCTACGAGCGTTTTGGTGTTTAGGTGTTCGCTTTCACAGTATGTAACAACAACAAAAAACTACCCATTTATGAATTACAGAAAATCTCTCTTAATACTAACCAGTAAAAAAAATTACAACTAAAAGGTAGTTTTTAGTTTAGTCGACTAAAAAGTCATTTGACTAATAGTCGACTAATAATTGACAAATATTTTTTAGACAACTATTACTTTAATTAAAAGCAGCAGTGATAAGTTTTTTCATTTATCTCTCTTGTCAGCCAAATTCTTTTATCATTTCATTGAGAAAATGTGGTACACATTATCTGCATTTTTATAAAAACTGTCACTTATTACTCTTGGTTTTCAAACCCCCTCAATTAAAACCAATCAAAAAAAATTTCTAGTTAATTAAATTAGGCTTAACTCTGCTTGTGTCTGATGTTTTTTCACCAAACAAACTTTATTTTCATTATGAAAGATAAACAAAGGTGCGAGACGTTTTTTTTTTTCCATAATTATTTTAAGTCATTTTTAGTTTTTATTTTAGAATAACGAAATTGTGACAGGTTTTCATGTTAATTTTTATGAGCAAAATTTCTAACTATACAATTTTTTCACTAATGTGCAAAACGTAACCCTGCTTAGATTGGCTGACTGTCTAAACATTTTTGTTATTATTACTAAAATTTACACCTTTTTTTTACTATTACAAACTTTTGCTTCAAGCAATATCCTTATATTTGCGATTATTATTGAATTTTTCTTGTTGTTGTTGGAAGGTTAAAAAGTTTAGGAACCTTTTTTTTTTTTTTAACAGTGACTATTATGAAATATTTTTCTTTGAAATCTTTTGAGGTCAGTTTTGTAAACTGCGCATGTGTGTATACAGTGTATATCTGCGTTCGTGTGTATTTTCTACAACATGGTTTCATTGTTGAAATTCTTAAAATCAATATTATTGGCAGCGGTGGAGGAGGCTTTTTCACCACCCACCTTTTACATTATTAATAAGGACTTTTTTTTTCTTTCAAAAGTTGAGGAGGAAAATAGTTTAGTGGAAAAGAAGTGATATGAAGAAGTTGTAATTTCATGTAATAGTCATCTGAAAATGTATCTTATAAAGAAGTTATTGTCTGTAACAAGATGGCGGTGATAAACTCGAATAATTAAGATTGAGAAGAAAAATGGAACAAGGAGAGGAAAGAAGGTACAATGGTACATGGGTAAAAAAAAACGGAAGGCAGATGGAAGAAAGGAAGGTGAAGGGATGATGACAACTTTCGTATGCAACAACAATAGGTTAAAATATACTTGATGTCAAGCCAAGGTTGCTGGTTTAGATATGTAAATGAAGAACCTGTTCTCTCATTGCAGGCTTGCCTGGAAAACACCCCTCCTCCTTTGTGCTAACTCACCCACTATGACAGGCAGTTAGAAATAGGTGAAAACTTCAGTTGGCTCCGCCCTTGTTGTGACAACTGGCAACTTCTAATTGGCTGGTTATGTAGTCTGACGTCACATGCTCTGCCCTTTTTAACATCAGACTACATAACCAGCCAATTAGAAGTTGCCAGTCGTCATAACAAGGGTGGAGCCAACTAAACTTTTCACCTATTTCTAACTGCCTGTCCCACTATGTTGTTCTCTAACATGGAGGTGAGTGAAGGTTTGTAGAGTAAGAGGTGTGCTGATAAGTCAATGAAGAAGCCCCACCTCAAAGGAGAGACGTCATATTGAAACGTCACAGTACATTTCTATTTCTATTTATTTTGTTCTATGGAAAACAACGGTTTTGTGTTTGACTTGTGTTAAATTTCTCTTTTTTTTATAGATATTTGGTTTATTTTTAAATTGTTAATAAAAATAATATAATATACAGTATATAGTTTCCTTATTTGTAAATTTGTAACTTAACATTCAAAGGTTAACGCTGTAAGGTTGAATTGCATAAATTTCGGCGATTACTATAAAAGCCCTGAGTTGTGCATACGTATGTTGGGACGGGGTATAGGCTATATTATTGTTAAAAAACAAATAAGTGTTCCGTAAGCAATCATATATATATATAGATAGATATATATATAGATATATATAGATATATATAGATATATATAGATATATATAGATATATATAGATATATATAGATATATATAGATATATATAGATATATATAGATATATATAGATATATATAGATATATATAGATATATATAGATATATATAGATATATATAGATATATATAGATATATATAGATATATATAGATATATATAGATATATATAGATATATTTTCAGGTATGCCATTCACGTAAATATATATTTTTTAAATTTTAAATTAAAGATAAACCGTCCTAGGACAGGGCTCCACTGCTAGTATGGTTATAGTTTTTAATGTGTTAGTTGTTAATATGTGAATAAAAAATATATAACTTAATATTTTTATAATAATAAATAATTTCTTCTTCTAGAGGAAGAAGTGCAAAAATCGTCATATACAAACGTATACATGTTTCAATTACTATTACAAGTACAATTAGTACTTTGCTAGCAGCCAAATAGACCTATGGCAGAGGCATATAAAGTCCACATTAAGCATTGTCAAGCACATATAATGTAGGCCTACATGCACATATATAAAAACAAAATGAATATACAAATGTAATCCCACAAAACAAAATATACTGCATGTACTGTATATTTTTATGAAAATGTTTAGACTCTAAGATTTAGTAGAAGCTGGTTGTTAAAAAATATTCTAACAGCCATTCAGAACGATCCGGAAAAAACATTAGTTAGGTAGCTCATTTAAATAATTCAACCGGTAATCTAGACTTAAATAAATTATTGTTCTGTATTAATAAATATTATAATAATCGTATCTGAACAAGATTTAAAATGTATTGTGTGTAGGTATTGAAGCAGTGTTCAATTTGTGGTTAGGCATTTATTTGTCGTATATATATTTTTTGTACTTTATGTAATGTGATGAGGAACAATTCTTTAGATTGGTTAATATCGAATTTCTATGTATTTAAGATATACAGCACACACACACACACACATATATATATATATATATATATATATATATATATATATATATATATATATATATATATATATATATATATATATATATATATATATATATATACTGTGTATATGTGTATATATGTGTATATATATATACTGTGTATACTGTGTATATATATATACTGTGTATATATGTATTAGTATAAGGTTGAAATAGGTGCTTCTGTTTTAGAAGATGGCAACGAAATTAAATTCAACTGCAAAATTGATTTCCAAATTGTTTCAAAACTTTCCATTAGGTTTTTTTTTTCTCTGTGTGTATGCGACTTGATTTGAAATTCTGGCCATGTCTTTCAGAACTTGATTTTTTTGTGTTAAATTCGTCTTGAGGCCCCCTTGATTCTGTTTATAGCGAGACGATAGAGAAACATGGTACTAACAAAAGGGTTAAGAAAAATCAATAACTTAGGGTTCAGAAACTATTGAATTTACTTCAGGAGGTCGAGTAGGCCCTATATTGATCGCCATTCTTAAGATAGAAAATAGCGAAACAGAAAGGAAAAAAAAATGTTTAAGTTGTTTTCCAGAAGGTGGCGATACCATTGAATGTGTGTCATCCAAGTAAACTAAAATTGTAAGCAACTGAATTTTTTTTTTCGAATTGAATTGTAATTCATGCAATAGGCCTACAATAGTAATATGTGTGTGGAAGAGAAAATAGCTATTCAGGTAGATCAGCTGTTTGGCCTTCTGCTGATAGCCTCCGTGTACAACCCTTTCACTTTGTTGCCAGCTTTTGGTAGGTCGGTGCTTCACACCAAACCTAACTAATAGGTGCATTCAGTTCCTTAAAGCACTTTTGGAACTGCTGGAGCAAATTTGCTATGGTTAGAGCATGTTTAGAGATATGCTTATGATGGAGTGTATTGAAGCCACTTGATGCGCTCGTAGACAATTTAAAAGTCGTTGCTCCGTGAAAAGGGGCGGAAAAAGGAAAGCCACAAACAGGTAAACACTTTGCCATGTTTTCTTTTAAGAAAAAGGGAAGAAAACAAGCTCCAGCTCAAAAACTGTTTTGAGATAGAGTGAAACTGATTTCAGATTCTGAAAGCACACACTTAGTACTACCAGATTGTGTCTAGCGGAAACTATTTTTGGGACAATTCTAACTGGACGACAAGTGTTGGAGGTGGAGGCTAGAAGTGACGTAGAGGTAGAAAAAAAAAGTGTAAAGAAATAAGCGGTTAAATAACTTAAATAGCAAAAGCATATGGCATTTTAGCAAATTACAGAAAGTGAAGCAATTCGGACATTTGCCACTTTTTCACATTGTACAATATGGACACACGACCCCCAGAAGTACAAACTGTCCGTTCAAAATACGGACGGTATGGTCAGCGTAATTCTTTTAATGTTATAAACATAAGGTGGTTTTAAAGTGTAAACGTCTCTTAAACTCTTGATTATTCTTTTTTTGTTATCTATTTTTTTTAAAAAGAAGCTTTTAATGAAAATTTTAAAATAACCTTTTTCTCTGTAAAAAGTTTAGTTTGAAAAATATCAACATGAAAATACCATTAAATGATCAAGACAGAATAAGCCATATTAAGCTACAACCAAATGGACGTCGACATGTATCGGTTTTTATTTGGACCATCATCATGTAGCGAATTCCATATTCATTATTACGCACCCTGTAAAAGTAGTTATTTTATAGATGGGTTTCTCACCTCATGCTTGGGGTGGCCGGGAGGTCATCTAGTCGATACCTCCCTGCCCACCAGGATGAGAAGCGAAGGCAGGAGGCCTGTATCGTTAATTTTAATAGGATAGATCCTAGAGAAATCAACGATGCAGATCTCTTGGCCAGTGAGAAATCCATAGAATGCATCGAAAGGATAGGAGAATGTCCTTGTCAATTGTGATTTAATTTGTTACATCTTATACATGTTATTGTTATATATTTTGTATATTATTGGAAGGTCCTGGTTGTGTCCAAGGAACTTGGACACACCTGACACCTTTGTTTTGTAAATCACATGTTTTATTGTTATCGTTTTGTATATAAGCAGGACCGTGTAGATTGAAAGGGAGTCGTGATAGTGATATCAAAGTAGAATCACCCATCTGAAACTCTTCTCAATCCACAGCAAGTCACTGTCTTTGTAATAAAAGAGATCGTATTATATATCAATGTGTGGACTTTCTTTATTTGCGGGACGTGGGACTTTGAATTACAGCCGCCACTTGACCGAATGATTCGACAGACGGAAAGATTCACCAGCAGCCACTTGTAAGCCGATTCAACAGTATTATTTTCTACCCCTTAACTCCTGAGGTACTGACCCTTGTGTCTCTGGTGTTCAAGTATACAACACAGATGCCAATAGACCGAAAGACTTGAGCATCAACGTTCAACTTACACTTTCAAATGGCTACCAGAATTCTCTCTGTGGGCTGTGGGAAAACGGGAACATTACAATCATCATCATCATTGTATACCATATGGTATGCTTGTAGGATTGTAGGATGAGGTGTTGCTTTCAGAGTATATTGTGCTAACCACAGTATTTTATGTGACATCATCCAGTCCATAGAGCCTCCAAGCTCAAACTGACTGCACTATTCCGTAGATAGCTGGCATAGAAATTGGATAAAATTGAAAAATAAGGGGTGCTCAACAGCATCCCTTGGAGTTTTCCAATTTTTCAAGCACCCAATGGAATCAGCACCTTTTCCTGTAGCAATAATAAAATTCAAATTAGGATTATTGGCGATGTTTGATAAAGAATTTTGAACTTTTTACTCTTTCCTCTTATTAATTATTGAGCAACATAGTTGGTTTTTTTTAGTACAAACAAATTTAGTTAGATTGTGAACAACTTTTTAAAATTTCATTTTTATAATAGTTTTATTTATAACTTTATTCTTTTATAAAATTTTATTTATTTAAAGCTTTTTCTAGTTTTTGAGATCTGCATATTTAAACAGGGCACGTTTTACTTGCGCCACTCTTCATATAAATTCAACGGGTTAGAATATAATATTGAGAGATTGAATACGAACTGGATTCACTTGTTTTGTGTGTTATATGCACCTTTTTTTTTTCTTCTCCTTTTTCTTATTTTTGTTTTCACTTAGGCTGTCTAGCCATCAATTTCTTTTTTTCCCTCAATTTTTTGTGTGTGTGTTTCTTCTTGAGGGTTCCTATAAAGCATTATACGAAATGAACCTTCTTTTTACTTTTTATATATATACAGTATATACCTATATGGAGGTTATATACTAGAATAGAACCTATTTTTTTTTTCTTGACGGCCAATACCACCTCTGCAATATACTTCCTTTCTTATTACAAAATATACTAGATTTTTCTCTCTTGTTTCTGCTCGAAGGGATAGAAAGAGAGGGGAGAGAAAGAAAAATTTTGCACTTCTTCCAGCTGTTCGACATGTCATTCAATATATATATAAGCAAAGTCGGTCTACTTTTGCATACGAACCACATTATGTGTACTCAGTCTTATGAACTCTGTGAATGTGAAGTGTGACATATGCATTTCAGGGTTTATTATGTTCACAAGTGGAGAGAGGTGTTGTGTGTCTCAGTGTCTGCGTGTGTGTGTGGCCGCCTCAATTGCATGTGTGTGTTTGTCTATAGAAAACTTGGTTTTCTTCCTTTCTGAAAGTTATGTTCGTTTGTGAACGTTTGTTCAGTTTTGATTCCAACTTTTACTATTTCATTCAAACAAGTCAATCGTTATAAACAATATATGAAGATATAATGATAATAGATAGAAATGACGGAAACAAATTCAAACAATTACAAAGAACAATACAATGTAAAGTGTTAACGTTACTAGAGTCTAGAACTCTTGATTATTTTGTCTTTCATGTGCAAAATGAAACGAAACTTACAATAACAATTCCAAAAAATACTCTGCAAGCAGCCGGGTGGCCTATGGCAGAGGTACCTTAAGATCCAAGTGCTGCAAGATGCAATGTCAATATACTGTATAATTATGAAATAAAGTAAAAATTTAAAAACACAATTTAATAATGACATAATGAATAGCATGCTTAGGAATGTCATTCCATTGTCGTTTAACTCTTGGAAAAAAGACTGGTAATAAGAGTTAGTCTTGGCAATGAAAATCTCTTAATTTTTCTTGAGTGGTCACCCCTTCCCACATACAATGCTTTACATATATCACTAGGCTGTGGTTTGGGACACTGACCACGTACAGTTTTCTTAAACATACATAAACTAATTTCTATAAGTGCAAGAGATGAGCAAAGGCCTCGCTCTTCTTGAAATCCACATATCGCATATCGTTTAAAGTTATGCAACTTTAAACTGATTTTCCCCAAATAAAGTGTTTTTTTTTAGTTGTGCCACTCATCCAGCCGAGGTGCGATATATATAGTAGCCTTCAGGTATATCCTGCAAGGTGTTTTGAAAATTAGAAGTTTAACTAAATCACTTAAAGATATTTTCATGTTGATATATTCCAAAATAAACATTTTATATTTTCATAGTAGTAAACTATTGAGTTTTTTTTAAATTAAAAGGTACCGTAAATTTCATATGGAAGTATTAACAATTTTATTTGAAAATCTCGTGTGTCATTTTGTTAGTAATTACTAATTAGTAATAACTCCTGCAGTTCTGTAGTTGCCATGGGTTTTGAGTGATCCTGATATTTTTCTATAGCAACAGTTGCCGTTAATAAAAACACAGAGCTGTATTTGTCTGTGTATGGAATGCTGACGTCATAGCACTGTTCTACGGGGAGCACTATTTTTTTTGATGAATGACGGAACGGTAGAAACAGTCTTGACGGGCAGAACAAGGCACTAATTGGATGAACGGTGGTGGAACAGTTTCTCACCGCACGTACCACTAAACGACCTCAACAATAGACATTGAGCGGCAAAAAAAAAGACAATACCTTAGAAAGTGGGAGGGAAGAAAAATAATAGCATGCAATACCTTCTTCCACTTTTAACCATTTTTAAAAGTTGTTACACCGTTCATCCAATTAGCACCTCTGTTCCGACTGTTCCTACCATTCCAATGTTCATCAAAATAGCATCCCGCCCCACCCTTTTTTTTCTACAACCTTTTGGGGGATATGACAATTCTAGTTCGTTTGTTGATTGTCTTTCTTAGTTATCTAATGTGTGAATTAGAATTGAATTGAAATGTATTTGTATTGTGAATTTTTTCAGTGGTAAAAAATAAATGTCAATACACCATTTCCTTTTTTTTTTCTTTCTCGTCTTAGGACAGGTCATACTTTAGTGGCAATATAAAATAAGAACATATTTTGAGAGAAAAAGAGAGGACACAAATTGTTTGCACAATTGTGCCTTGAACGGATTTTATGTATTGATTTTGCTCAGGGGAGAGAAAATATGTAAGTCTTCTAGTTTCTAAAGGATGTTATCGAAAAAAAAAAATACAAGAGAGAGAGAGAAAAAAAAAGTTCTATGGTGATTGAGAAGACCTTTATGTTAGGAAGAGTTCACGGGTTTTCTCGAAGAAACAAAATATTGTCCTGTTATGTTTGAAGAAAATTGTTGTTTTCTGATTTCATGCAGCTATTAGTTGCTATGTTACCGGTTGAGAGAGCTCCACGTGTGGGCGACACAAGTTTGCGTTTTTAGTTTTATCAACTTAGAACTTATCACCATGAAAATCTATTGTTGTCTTATCAAATAAAAAACTGGCAGGCTCAACCAACAATAATTTAAAAGTCGACAGTTTATCCTTTCTGGGTCGTATTCTGAATTCACTTCAGCTCTGTACACCTGCAATCACCTAAAGAGCCATGTGGCCGGGGCGGAGGGGGGGGGGGCGATTACCAATCATAAGTAGAGCTCTGTAATTTAGACAAGGATTAGACAATTATCTTAAAATTGAATTCGTCTTAAAACAGAACTGTGTGCTTGAAGAGAATTACATGGTCTAAATACATTTGGGGACCGACTAATTGTAGGGCACTAGATGGCCTACACTTCAGAACTGTGGATCACACATTCATGTACACTTCTAGATATTATCTGTGAGTAACTCACTGACCTACACATTTTTATATTTTGGGGGGGCTGCGCCCCCTAGACCCCCTGCAACAAGCTTATTTTAAAATAACCCAATCTAATCACCGATGTAAAAAAGTGTAGGTCACTGAGTGATCTACAGTTCTGAAGTGTAGGTCATCTAGTGACTTATATTTAGACTGTTCCGCCTCTGGAAAGAAAGACCATCGATATGCATCAGTTCTAGCTCTTATTTTTTTTAAATAAGCATTGGATGGCCGTGTCTATCTACACAGGGTGTTTCTAGTAAGAATTACATCTAACAATGCTTTGTTCTCTGGAGCTGGCAAGCGTTTAAGAAGGGCAACGCTTTGTTCAGCTCTACGACTTGCTTGTGATTCCCACTGAAGTTCATCTAGCGTGACAGTTACACTGTCAGAATTTAAGTATTTACCTGTAACAAATCTTGCTGCCCTTATGATGTACTTTCTCTTCATCTGCTTTTGTTATATATTCCTTCCAAAAGAAGTCATTGAAAAGACTGTTTGTGTGATTCTTCCCTAACAATTCAAACTTTTTTTGCCAAATGATTAGAATAGAATTATTTAAATTTAGATATGTTCTAGTTTCAGACCCATTCTCAGTTCTGTATGTGTGGATCGATCTTGACCTAAATATTATTGCCTCTGACACGAAATGCTGAAATTAACTATAACTCTGTTGAATTATGTTTTGCATAATTTGCATTGGCTACAATTATATAAGGTCTTAAGGCGATGGGAATTTAATGGTTTTTTATGAGACTATTTCTCTTTCTAAGCTCTTACACACACACACACACACACACACACACACACACACACACACACACATCTTAAACGATGATGATGTAGATTTTGTATGGATCTATTTAGTTTTTCTTTCTCGTGCAATTCATGTGACCAATGGGGAAAGATTACTGATGTATCATTTTACCTATAAGGGCTTGTCTATGCAAGCACGTATAACGAGCACGCACGCACATACACACACACACACACCCTGGCAGACACAATATGTTATGTAGAGTATGTGGATGTTGACCAAACATTGTATGTTTTCAAAGAGTATGTGTGTCATAATATTGGAAGTCATTGAAACGTATTATTGTGTCTTATGTACACTGGAGCATTGTGGAGGTCTCAGGCTCTTAATACCACTTGGGAGAGAGAGAGAGGTTTCGTGTAAGTTCAATGTAATCCAAACCAATGTTTTCTTTCGAAAAAACATGTATGTTGAACAATATTTTAACATGCATTCAAATGTGAAGAACAAACAAAAGAGATACACTGAACTTTATAATTAATGGAGAGGAATAGATATGAATGAACAAAATAGACAAATATATGACCAAGTCAAACAGGAACATTTTCAGTTAGTAAATATTGGATATCTTCTTTTCTTTTGGGTTTTTTTTTCTTATGTCCAATGATTGTTGTATAAGTAGTCCTCTTCATTCTGTTTAGCTTAAGGTGCCTTTATAAATGTTTATTTTGTTTTTGTCCTCTCAGGTGGCGCGATTGCGTAGGAGGTCTCTTCGCCCAAATGCAGTTTTGAGAAAATTTAAAATTTTTTAAGTCTGCGTTTTTCAGAAGAAACGTTAGGGCAAAATGGTGATGCTAAAAAGAAACTTTTTCTTAAATCTTAAATCTTTCAAAATAACTTTGTATGAAGGCGAAAATAGTTTTCATGAAATGTGTCAATGGAAAAACCTAAAAAAAAAACGTGTTGTTTTCAAACTGTTATAATGAATCAGTCATAATGTGTGCATTTTTGTATTATTGAGTAGTGGTTATCTTAAATTGGTTATTACTGTATCAGTCGTTTGATGTTTGTGTTCGATTTTCAGAGTGTCTTGTGTTTCATTTCTGAGTGTTGAATGTCACTTTTAAATTTGTTGATGGACTTCATTAGCCTACAGAATGCATGTAGGTATTAAAGACCGCTGACAAATTTTTAATATTAATAGATAAAACAGTAGAATAATTTAAAAATGAAAAGGAGACTTGTGTGTTGAATGTAGTTTAGACTTATGAATTGTATTTGATCATCATGAAGATGTCTTTTAAAACAAACAGTTTGTGGCAGTTGGAAATTAGTGATTTTAATTTCTTTTTTTCAAGTTGTAACAAATACATCTTTTTTTAGTTTTCGTTTTTTTTTTTCAGTTTCACTATAACAAGTTTAAAAGAAACGATGCCGCCGTAATAGAAGAATTTAAAATATTCCTTTTTCTCAATGGTATTTCTAGTTTCTAAATGGCATTTATAGTTTTAAAGTGACGTTTCTAGTTTCAAAGTGACGTTTCTAGTTTCAAAGTGACGTTTCTAGTTTCAAATTGGCATTTCTAGTTTCGAAATGGCATTTCTAGTTTCGAAATGGCATTTCTAGTTTCGAAATGGCATTTCTAGTTTCGAAATGGCATTTCTAGTTTCGAAATGGCATTTCTAGTTTCGAAATGACATTTCTAGTTTCGAAATGGCATTTCTAGTTTCGAAATGGCATTTCTAGTTTCGAAGTGGCATTTCTAGTTTCGAAGTGGCATTTCTAGTTTCGAAGTGGCATTTCTAGTTTCGAAGTGGCATTTCTAGTTTCGAAGTGGCATTTCTAGTTTCGAAGTGGCATTTCTAGTTTCGAAGTGGCATTTCTAGTTTCGAAGTGGCATTTCTAGTTTCGAAGTGGCATTTCTAGTTTCGAAATGGCATTTCTAGTTTCGAAGTGGCATTTCTAGTTTCGAAGTGGCATTTCTAGTTTCGAAGTGGCATTTCTAGTTTCGAAGTGGCATTTCTAGTTTCGAAGTGGCATTTCTAGTTTCGAAGTGGCATTTCTAGTTTCGAAGTGGCATTTCTAGTTTCGAAGTGGCATTTCTAGTTTCGAAGTGGCATTCCTAGTTTCGAAGTGGCATTTCTAGTTTCGAAGAGACATTTCTAGTTTCGAAGTGGCATTTCTAGTTTCGAAGTGGCATTTTCTAGTTTGGAATGAATTTCAAAACTGCGAGCAATGCATAACATGAAATTCTTAAAAAACATGAATACACGAAAATAATATTAAGAGATTCGTTTACTAGTCTAGTTTTTAAAACATTTTCTACTTTTTTTCTTCCTCTTAGTTTGTTGCTTCTAAAATAGAAAAGAAACAAAATTATATTTCATTGTTTTGCAATGGCTACTTAAAATTGACATTACAACCCGTTGAGTTATTGATTAATTAATTAGCATTTAGTTGTATAGATTTGAAATTGATAAAGAAGAAAACCCTTTTTTTTGTCAAATCTGCAAATAAACTTTAATTTCCTTGTAGTAGATTGTCTGGGTAAGATTTTGATGGAATATGACGTCAGTATATATATAAAAAATATAATTACTAAGGTCTATTAAGTTCTTTTTGTGGAGATGCGTTTTGCATTATAATCAGATATTAATGAAGAGTATTATTTGATGATGTTGATGTTGAAGAAACATGAGAATGAAAAAAAAACTAGGAAGGAGAGGTAGATAAGGTTTTAAGGTCCATATTCAAGAAAAAAAAAAACACTAGCGTTAGCCCATTAGTATTAGCAGAGCGCATGCGTATTGCCATCTTATCGTTTTATATAGGATTTTATATAGGTTTCCTATAGTGAACGTCTCATCGGCAGTTTCGATTGGTGATCAATAGATGGCGCTGCTAACGCAGATCTGCAATCACTTTCCTATATAAAACGATAAGATGGCAATACGCATGCGCTCTGCTAATACTAATGGGCTAACGCTAGTAAAAAAAAAACTGGGCACTTGCACTATTGAACCAAGGTTTAAAGTGTTTATATTGTTTTTGTCTCCCTAGACGGCGCTACTGCAGCGACTATTGCTATGCTTCATAAACGTTGGTGGAAAATTTGCGCACAAAAACGTGAATTGGCTAGAATTGTGGAAGTTAATGCTAAAAGTTTATCTATGGCAATATCTTAAAAAATAAACATTTTATAGAAGTTTTGAAAATGACTCGTTTTTTGGTTTTTCCAATTGACATTTCATGAAAAACCTATTTTCGCCTTTTTCAGACTGTCATGAAAAAAGTTTTAGCATTATCACCAACTAGTCTAGTTTCTAAAACGCTTCGAGTTTTTTTCGTAATGTTTCTTCCTAAAAAAAAACGTTTGCTTGAAAAATATAAATTTTCTCAAAACTGAACGTAGAGCGAAACAGGTGGCGCGCCGGTGTGACTAATATGTTCTATAGGAAGTGTCCACCACCTCCAGCCACCTTAAGATGACAAGGCATCTGTAGACAGCTTCAGAATTTCATTGGCTCCGCCCTTTTATGAGCGTCAGACCAAATATCAACCAATTAGAAATAAAAAGGGCGGGGCAAGTGACATTAGACCCAGTAACAAAAAGCAATTAGAAATTGATGACGCTCAGAAAAGGGCGGAGCTAAAGAAATTCTGAAGCCGTCTACAGATGCCTGTCCTTAAGATGGCGTTTATTTGTTGAATTTTCTCTAAATGTGGCCGAGAATGAGGGATAGGATGAGATCTATAAAATGAAGAGTTTCAAATGTGGTTTCTTCTGTTGAAAAATATATAGTTACAGGTTGTGAAAAATAATGATTCTTTATGCTAACTTAACATTTATTAGACTTGTGTGTGTTTGTGTGTGGTGTTTATTTAGTTATTTATTTATGAGGAGCCGTTTTTAAAAATTGTTGAGAGAGAGAGAGGAGCTATGGCATCTTCTAAGTTGCTTATTAGATAATCTAGTGAGAGAGAGAGAGAGGTGTTCATTTATTATATAGTACATGGTTGAGGTGAAAACTCTGTTTACCAAATGGTTTCTAATTAAACGAGTAGAAATGGGAATGAAGATAGAGAGACAGAAACCAGAGAGAGAGAGAGAGAGAGACAGAAACCAGAGAGAGAGAGAGAGACAGAAACCAGAGAGAGAGAGACAGAAACCAGAGAGAGAGAGACAGAAACCAGAGAGAGAGAGAGAGACAGAAAGAGAGAAACGAGAGAGAGAGAGAGAGAGAGAGAGAGAAAGAGACAGAAAGAGAGAGAGAGTGAAAGAGAGAAAAAGTGAAAGAGAGAGAGAGTGAAAGAGAGAGATGGCGAAAGGTCGTTCTATTTATAAGTGTAATGAATTTCTTTTTCTATGCTTCTTTTTGCTTTGAAAATTGCATAGAAATTCACGGGAAGGTTTTTAGTGCTTGCATTGATTGCCTCATTTCAGGGTGAAACATAGTGTGTTTGCAGTGATTGCCTTATTTCAGGCGAAAGACGGCTTTTTGCTTTTTTTTTTCCTTCTTCGTGTTGCTTTGAGTCAGTCATTCTTACGGGACTTTTAATTGACCAGACCACACTTTTGTATGTGTTTTGACCACTACTAGTAGTAGGCCTATATATGTTTGAAACCTAAATATTGATTTTTGTTTTTTTGCTTTTGTTAGTGACGTCAATATTTTTATTGACTGATTAGTATTCTAGTCTTTATTATTGCTTATTGAAATAGCACTAATTATTAAGAAGGAAAAAAAAAAAGAAGAAGAAAAAATGCTTCCAACTTTAAGCTTATTTATATAATTGCTTATTAATAATGGCTTGAGTTTTCGTCTTTCATTAAATCCGATGTTTGATCTATTGATGATCCATAATCCTGGTTTTCCTTTATGTTTTTTTTCATACATATTTTCAGCTAATCCGTATTTGTGGGTATCAAAGCATAGCAAATTGGAATCTACTTCACTATTTCAAATGTCAGCTTTGAGCAAAAGTGGAATCCACTTCACGATTTTAGTTTCAGCTTTAAGCAAAATCTATTTGTGTCCCATTTGTTTTGGTTAGAAAATGGAAGTTATTCGGTTTTGTTTTTTTAAATGTGGACATAATTTGAAATAATTCTAAAGCCCGTTATACACCTACAAATTTTACTTACATTTTTGTCGTCATACACATGCAATGTCACATTTATAAATTAATTTATACATTTATTTAAGAACTAATTGTATGTGTAGAACGAATAAGAAGAATTGGGGCTGAATCTCACATTCAGCCACGATTTTGCCTTCCTTCGCAGTTAAGAGTTTTCTTAAATTACAATAAAAACACATGAAATTACATTTTTTCAGTTTATGGAAGAGGAAAGAATGAAGAATGGCGTTTCTTAAAAGGACGTCTTTTTATTGGTTGATAAACTGTAATTCCGCATGGCGATAAGAAACAATTTCAGCCGCATAAATAGATTGGAATTATTAAAACTCGATAAATTCATTGTTTAAGTAAAAAAATTTGTCTGTGGGAACCATCTCTCAGCCTGTATTTTTACTCTTCTACTTTTTTATTACATTTTCAATTTATTCTTAAACTAAAAGACCAAGATCTCTCGTCCACACTGACTGAAAAGAGAATTTCTCAATTTAAATAATTGTTATTTATTTTTCAAAAAAGTAGACAGAAAAAAAACAACTAAATAGAATAGAATGATTTTAAATTAAATAAATTACATTTTGATGTCGCATTTTCACTTGGCGTTTTCTGCCTTTGGGATCTCAGCGTAAGAAAGAAATAAAGCTGGGACAAATTCGTAAACTTAAAACACCAAAACGCTGCAGAATATTCTTTAAGTGTTGCTCAGCTTTAATTTAGAGCAAAAACAGTTTGATAACAAAATATGTGGTCACATTCCATTTTCGTTTTTAATTTTTTTTTCAGCATAAAAAAGCTGAAGCAGAATGATGTTTTTATTCAGTTTGTTACCTTTGTTAGCTAACAAAGCTTATTAATATTTTGTGTTTGTTTGACTTCATTCAAATGTGGTTTTTTTGGCTTTCTGAGAAGCTTATGTTGTAAAGGTTTTTTTGAAGTAAATTTCTTGTCACGCAGCGTTTTAGCTTGTATTTCTTTTATTTACTTAAGATGCTAAAAGAAGAAGAAGAAGAAGAAAAAGAGGGGGAAAAAAGCAGCCTGCTGTTTTTTTTTTGTCTCGTCTACTGGCTTGCATTTATGGTTGTTGAGAATTTTGCTATTTGAATTTTGCTGTCGAGGTTAAGCTGTCATCTGAGACGGATGACTGTATCATGCTTTGTGAACTGGAACGACTTGTTAGTTACAAGACGTAAAATGCTATAGACACGCCGATAAACTATATAATATGCAGACAGGTATTGCACATACTGTAGATGCAATTTTTGTCTTCTCTTTTTTTTTTGAAGCTTTTTGTTCAACAAGCAGCGGCATCTAGTTGCTAAACCCAAAAGAGCATCTCTAACTTTTTTTTTTCTTTTCAGCTGATATTTTTTTTGCCTGGTTGTCTCATAAAAATAAGCATGTTATGTATTTCTAGGTTGTTGAAATAATTTGTACAAATTAGAAATTAGAAATAGGCTGCATATGTTGTAAATACATGTATAGTTAGGATGACAAAAGTAAAAACTCGAAGTGGGACAAATCCTAAAATTTTCTCGAATCCCAATTCTAAACGGTTCTCGAATCCGGATCTGAATCCTTACAGGTACTCAAATCCCTCGAATCTCCCGAATAATTCATATAAGAATCCTATATTATACATTAAGAAGATACAAATAAATGAAATAATATTAAATATTAAATTATTAATAATAATAAAAAAACAATTGTGGCACTCAGGGTCGCCACAAGGTGATATTGGTGATCCGGTTTCCACCGAAATTGCAATTGGACGTCAGTGAAGTTAAAACTAATTTTACTAAAGTTTTTAACAGTTTTTTTAGGTTTGGATTTGAAAGACGAAAAAAGCGGTTCGCCACTGCAAATGACTGTGTTGCCTATGCGACCTTCATGGCACACTGGAACATAATCTTTTTTGTTGCATGCTTCTAACACTTGTTCAGCATTTTGCCAGTTTAACCATCTATCCTCTTCCATATGGGCCATATATTGTCAGTTTATGATTTCCCAAATGTTTGCAATGAAACTCCAATCAGTGACAGTGGTGCTTGACCTCAATGGCAATAATCTGGTTTACACTTAAACATCACAGACTAGACAAGTGACTGGGACAGTGGGACACCACACGGACTTCCTTTCCTTTATGTAAACCCTGTGACACTATGCTTTTGTGGCACCGTCGATCTAGCAGGCTCTTGCCTGGTTCTCGAACTTCTCATTTAGATGGTTGTGCACCTTATGGTGCGAGTGGCCTAAAGCTTTTGAGTGGCTTGGCCTTAGTTATATTTTGCAACACACCGGAAACGGATGAATACAATACAGTGTACCAGATGTGAGGAATTGTACGTTAAAATGCGACATCGATTATTTTGAAAACACTTCTGTAAACGTCGACTAACAATAATGGCATGTTGGCAAAAATAGATTACGTCGTTTTCGTGAATAAGAACCAAAGAAAATGAAAAATGGGGGGGAAGTGAAACATCTATGAAGTTGATGTTAAATGCATGAGTCTGTAATATATGCAATAATGCAAATCAAATGCTCGATGCCGAAGATTAGAAAGAAGATGCATGTATTGTACGCACGCACAAGATACATTTTGCAAACAATGTATGGGGAATGAGGAAGTGGTCTCCCAATTTGCACCCATTGATATTGGACAAAAAAAGGGTTACACAACACATTGGTCGTTTGAAATAATGGTGATTAAGTTGGCAAAATGAGATAGTTGCTTATTAAAACTGTCTGTAGACCCCCCCCCCCCCTCCTTCCTCCTTCTCCTCCTCCTCATTTTCGAACTTCACGTTTATCCCTTCTTTTCTAAACCCCTCATGCATTCGCACCACATTAATACTAAAAGCAATTATCAAACACAACAATAAATTCTCACGTTGAACAACCTGCAAAGTAGAAAATCAGTCTTTCTACAGATTTGCTTGACATTGTGCAAAACCACTATTTTGTCCTACATGTCGAAAAAGCCAACCGGAAATGACACTGAAAATAGAATTTATCTATTTGAAATAATTCTATTCTAGTTATTTAGCAGAAAGTAGGAAGAAAAAAGGCGAAATTCTCTCTCATTCCGTTTTCTCTCATTGGAATGTGGAAGAACTGTTGAACGCGAAGGAATGTAGAGGAAACTTTTTTTTTCTTTCTTATTTTTGATTTCTGTTTCTGTTTTCTGTATTGTTTCACGCCTGGCATGTATGATTAAATGTATAGATTTACTACGGAATTGGTGATTTCGCACATCGTCTAGTTGTTGTGTGGAATAACTGATTTTCCACTTCGACTATAAACAAATGTTGCACTTCATTTGCGCTATAATTGATCGTTCAATCAATAAGATTTATGTACTAGTTTTATAATTAGCAGCACCATTATCAAAACTATACACACATTCACATATACTCAAATGCATCAATGATATAAATCATCAGCCTAGAAATACAATATAGGCCTATAGCTGTAAAAAAACATCTCTCTGAATCATCAGACTTTGTTAATTTTAACAATTTCCATTTCGAAGTTTTTTTTTAGTGCAAATAGTTTTTTTTTTACTAAAGCGGCGATCACACTGGCTATTTTTTTTCCGCACACATAAGTGAAATATTGCCGTGAATCTTGCACAGTTTCTTGAAACAAAAAAAACTTAAGTGAAGCGTTTTCTGTAAGACGATTTTGCAAGAAACCACTTTTAAGTCTTGCAAGAGTATTATCACATTGAAAATTGCAATTAACTGAAGGACACACTGCAGTGAATCTCGCTTTAGAAAAAACTAGTTTTAAGTTTGATATTTCCGTGGTTATAACTAGTTTTGGAAGTTTAATAAAAGCATTAACTCATTCCTACTGAATATTTACTACAGGATACGCATGGAAGAAAATAAAGCTCTCTAGAGAATACAGCTATATTTAGTGTTGCTACTATTTCTACAGGAAATGGTTGCAGCTTTAAAGACCGTTTTTTGAGCTAAAAGTTTTAGAATAGTTTTCATGTAAAGGTTGGCAATAAGTCTAATGATCTTTGTTTCATGTGATTGAAATTGTGGTTGAAGTCAATGATTTAAATCAATTCACCTTAACTTGACAGTAAGAAACGTATCTTGTTATTTCTATAAAAATGCAATAAATGTTTCACAGTTGGTGGTGTATGCTCTGGTCAAGTGTACGTGACTCATGGCTTATGTTTGACCGATTAATGATGTCAAAATAAATTCAATTAGCCATGAATGAACAATTACAGGTTAGGTACGGCGATCAATGGGAGCAGTTTGCTCCTGGCTCCGGTATTCAAAAGGGCGCCTTCAGATTTAATTTTAATTTTTAAACTTTGATTTCTAAGTTTTCCGACCAGAAAAAAAATGCATTTTCAGTAAAAAAAAAAAGAACAAATTTGGTTAAGGTTTTGCTAGGTGCTAATTTAGCCTCTGAATTCTAGTCTCTTGCCAACTGTAAAACACATTTTTTGTTACGAATTACTATTGCAGAAAATATTTTTGGGGCACTCAAGATTTTTGCTCCAGGGACCAAAAAATAGCTTACACAACTGATCTGCGACACTCCTAGAAGTGCATTCTAACACAATTTAATTTGTTTAGTGTTGTTTAGTGTTTAAAAAAATAATTAAATTAAAAGGAAAGGAAGGGAAGAACATATACTATTTTGTGCACACTGATTGAGAGGCGGCCAGAATCCAACTGGAGTGCAAATTTTAAGTCTCGCCTAGGGCACATGAAACCCTTGCACTGGCCCTGTCTACCAAAACAATTTGCCTCTCTCAGCACTTCACTCTTTTCCGTAATTTTTCCTTTTCATGCATTTAGGGTACAGTATCTGAATGTGTAAAACAGAGTTACCATGCACAGTTCTCAATTGTGATTCATTAATTGACCTAGTTAGTCTTAGTGTAGGTCACTGATTGGCCTATGATTAGTCTGTCCCAGGTACAGTTAAACAGAGCATGATTTACATCGCTTATAATGGAATTTCTGAATGTAAATCCTAGGCTACTGAGAACAAACGAAGAAGTTTCAGATCACCCTGTACTACAACTCCAAACTACTCTTTGTTCTATGGCTATCTGACCAGTGTCCACTTTAACTTTATAGTAAGAGTGTAGAACTATAAAAAATAATCTATATAGGTTTTTTCCTACATTATTGTAGCCTCGAGAAGACGAAAACAGTTCGACCCAGTTTCGCGGATTAAGAAGCGTGTGACCATAGTCGTTAGAAACCGTCATCGGTCGGTTGGTCAAGCCGTCACCTTCAATCTGTTTCGCCAAAAAAGTATATGGACTGTACTACTGTATACACACCCATACTGCTTTTTTTTGTTACACATTCGATGTTGTGGCCCTATAAGACATGTATAAGAAGGAGGGTTATATATAGTAGTTCTTGTGGTCACCAACACTACTGCCTCCTTTTAACCGTAGGGTCGTGTGCATCCTTCCACTTCTTCTCCTCTCCATCCCCCTTCCAACGCCAAATCACATGAAAACAGTCATCTTTCAGGAGCTTTAAGTTAGCATCAAAAAGCTCAGTATCTATAAGGGCTTACATACTAGAAATGGGAGTAGCCAATAGAGACATAAGTAAAGTGGAAAGAGAGGGAGAGAGTGAGAGTCTGGTGCGATTTTCCTCAAGAAAACTATTTTTTCTAACACAATCCCAGCAGGATTGTTTCAGCCTAGCTTTTATTTTGTGTTGTTGTTGTTGTTGTTGTTCTATTTCTGCCCTGGCATAGTCTTCTCTCTCTCTCTCTCTTTCACTCCATTTCCACCCCTCCCACACATTGCCAAAGAATCTTTCTGTGCAATGTTTTTAGAAAGAGAGAGAGAGAAAGACTCATAAGGATAGCTCTATTATTTGTATAGAAGTTCTTCACCTTAGGGAAACATTTTGCAATCATTGAAAGGACGCCAAGTTTATTTGCCTCAAATTTTCAGAGTATCTCTCTGGCTATGTGGCTAGTATTCTAGTGTATATACAACCAGACTGCCGGTCCTTTATTACTCTCAATGTATATAGAAATGAAAAAAGAAGTAAATGGTCTGATGTAAGAAGTTCCTTAGTCCCTATTTCCTAATGGACATTCGACACCAACAGAACTTCACTAATGATCACTTGGATAGCTACATTTTTCCCCCAAATAAGTTGGGTGACGTGCGCGCAAACCCCCATGCGCATTACAACTATTAGGTTCCACCCGATACCTGTATGTCACTTTCAACGTTTTTAAGCATGAATTCCGTCTTTTTGAATAGGATTTTTTTTTATAGCTGTGCAAAATGTTTAAGTTTTAAAATGTGCACGTACTGGCTCGGGTGGCAAGGCGGCATATGAGCACTTTTATACACTGCTGATTGGTGCACTTAAGAAACCGAGAACGCGCTTTGGACGCCAGTGGCGCGATATAGGGCGAAGAATGACAAGCAAGTGTGTCCAGCACTAAAATTTCATTTGCCCCCGCCTTTTTATGACATCAGACCAAGTAACAAACCAATTAGAAATTGATGGCGCTCACAAAAGCGCGGGGCAAACAAAATGTTAGTGCTGGGCACAATTGCTTGTCAAGAAAGCAGAAATGTAGAAGGAAACTTTTTTTCGGATTTTTTTTTATAAGACCTAGGCACTATGTTTGCACGTTGTTTGTGCACGCATTTTTTTCTGTGCGTGTGGTCCCTTATGTTTCTGTAATTCATTATTCTCTTGTGTCTTTAGCACTTTTTTTTTGTATCTTTCTATCTTCGTCTTTTTTTTGCGTGTGTATTTTTTTTGTGTGTATGTGATTGTAATTTCTTGTAGACGAAAATACAAAAGCCACATTGCACTTAAAATGCATTAAAGTGCATTACTGATATTATTTTCTGTTTTTATTAATTTTTTTTTTCAGAATTACAAATGTCCCTCTCAATCAAGACATAATTTCTCATGAAACCTCTTTCTGAAAAGCTTTTTTCTTCCATTTTATATGTAATCCTACCTATTCCAAATGACCATGTATCATCATCATGATCATCATCATCATCATCATATACTAGAAGTAGATAATGTAAATATGGCTTTATATGAGTCCAACTTTGGGCGCCTTTGGTCATCCATGTCTTTTTTTATCTAAGAGTCAAGATTTAATCATCTTATATTACATACTGTGCTGATCTCAAATCTCTTTTTTCAGATTGATAGAAATAGGTTTTGACTGCATCATGAACAAAAACACACACTGAGAGATTTGAGAACTTGGAAAAAAAAAACTAGAGAGAAAAGCCACTTTTGTGTCTTTTTATACAAAGAAAAAGCATTGATTGCACCCTATAAAAAGACCCGTAAAAGCAAACTCATCTCTCATCCATACAACAGTTGTTGTGTTATCTTGTACACTTTGCAACTATAAAACCGGGGTCACACTACTCAACAGATCCAATTGCAACGATGCACAACCTGAGAATGTACAAACTGTTCAACAATTTTATGTGTCATTAAAATCATCAGTAATTTTTTCTTCTAGTAAACTTCGTCACTAAAGCCCCTATCACACTAGCAACTTCCAATGCAATTCATTTTTCTACGAGACTTGCCACTACAATTCTGTAATAAACTTTTTATACTTCGCAAGTAGCTTGAGTTCAGTCATTACTGAAAACAGCCGATCAGATAAAAGAAAATGTCGAAATGGAATTGAAAAAATTAGACCTGTAACTTTAAATCGCATATCACACTAGAACATTCTTTACAAGTTTGCTTCAATTCAAACCTTTGGTGTCATTTTTAGTGTGCTTCTAATTGACTTTGTTTACTTGCAAATTTCATGAAAAATCGCAGAAAGGATGAACGCTTGTAACCAAGTCTCACTCTACTGTAGTTGCACGCCTAGTTGCTTCAATTTGCATGTCATATCACACTAAACACATAGGTGGGGCATCACCTTGCATGTTTTATTAAATGTTGATCATAGTGTCACACAAATGTTGCTAGTGTGATAAGAGCTTAATGATATTCACAGTAGCATTTGCTCAATAACATAGTTGTAGCTAGAAACACCACCTCAAGATTCCAGGTTTTATGATTATCGGCCTATTGGTTGTAATAAGTCTTTACACAGAAATATAGACTCTCTGTCTGAATTATCACTGTCCACAACACATACTAAATGTGTTTGTGTTGCAAGTGGTGTTGTGTATGCCTACTGTTGCACTACATACTAACAACAATTTGTTAAGGAATGTTTCCTTGCCTTAAGGTGTGCTGCTTCTAGTCTAGTCTTGAGGGTAGAATTTATAAATAATTTGCAAAGTCAAAGGTAGCACTAAACTTATGAACTTTTGCTATGAAGTTTCATGTAAAACTTGATGAGTTCAGCTTTGGCTTAAAAACCATTAAGAACACGACCCTGAATGTTTTTTTTTTCTTGCAATTTTGAGCAACTTTTGTTTCTTATTTCTTTCTCCCTCAGCAACAATATAATTAGATTGAGAGCCCACATGTGACTCACCAACCTCAACATTGTACACAAATACACTAGTTCATTATACACGTATATTGTGTTTGTCTCTGTGTATCATAAACATGATTACCCTATTTTGTCCTGAAAAGTTGAGGACATTCTTGTTTAGAAAAGAGAGAAAAAAATAGACATATTATAGGAGAGAATTCACTCATATGTATTTTTTCCCCTCCATTGTTGTTATCCTGTATATGTGTGTTTGTGTCATGGGAGAAATTATTTCTTTCTTAACCTTAGCTAAGTTTTAATTCTTTTTTTCTTCTTATTATTTTTTTTTCTTCTCTTTATTACATATATTTTTTCTATTCCTTGTATTTATAACAAGAGTGAGATGTCAAGAGCAGTTTTCTGCTTTGAGAGATTATTCTTTTGGGTTGGTTTTCAGTAGTACTTCTCTGCCTGACACAAAGATAAGATGTTTTATCGCATCTAATTTTGTTGTTGTTATTATTATTATTATTATTATTATTAGTATTATTATTATTATTATAATGTAAGCTTTTCTTTTCCTACCTATCTCTCTCTCTCATTCCATCGTGTGTTTGTATATTTCGAAAGACAGAGTGAAGAGGAGAAGAGAGATGAGAAAGGAAAAAAAAAATATAAGACATTGGAAGAAGTTATCACTCAAATTAAAGTTGCTCCTTCCCAATCTTCAAAGTCAGAATTTCTTCTTCTTTTTCTTGTTGTTTTTTCACTTATGTAATAAGGATCCGAGGTTGTTTTTTTATATATATATATGTATGTATGTTTGGTTATTGTTGCTATTGATTATTTCATCTGTCTAGAAATTACGTTGCGTTTCGCTGATAACGAAAAGAAGAAGAAGAAGAAGAAAAAAAACAGACATATAATGTCTAATCATCACTGTTATTTTTTTTAGGAGGGCTTTTATTTCATACAAAGTTTTATATATATTTATGTTTTGTGTGTGGAATGGTTGGTTGTCTCTGATTTGAAATCTTATGAAGTTACACAATTAATTCACTGAAGGGTGGTTTGGTGATATCTATTTCCCTTATCATAATTGTTAGTAATAATGGCTTAAGAATGGGCACAACAAGCATTAAAAAAGGGAAAATAGAAATAAGAGTTCAAGAAGTTTTTAGGGCTAGATCACACATGCATAAAAACAAGCATGAGACAAATTGAAATAATCACTAAGGCTCGGAAATCCGGGCAAAAGAAATATGCCCCTGTTATCATGAAAAAATCAAAAGTAATTATATAAAATTGAACCTTTAAACTTATTTATTCAAAGATCAGCACTATAGAAAATTGAGTAATAAGTAGTTTTTCAATGTTTTCTTCGAGGCTCGGATTTTTATGCAATATCAAGAAAATGTTTTTCAATGTGTGTCATTTGTGCCATCATCATTAGAGCAACTGTAATTATGCTTTTTTAAATAAAAAAAAGCTAATTAGAGGCTAGATGTCTGGTTTCTAACAGTTGTCAACTACAGGTCTAACCTCTATAACCATTGTTTTCGATTGAAAAACCTATAATTGTTGGTTGTACTAAATGGGATTCTTACTTCTTCACAATTGGCTCTTTGACCACAGATTGAAAAACATTTGCTTGATTTGCATAAAAATCCGAAACCTAAAAAGCACAATAAGGCAATGAGAAAAATGTGCTTTTCATTCCAAAAACCTGGTTTGAGCCTAGATATCCTCTCTGAGAAAGAATTGTTTTAGATGCTAGTTTGACCTTTATGGCGCATTCACACTAAACTGGTTTCTGCTGGCTGGTTGTAGCCCTCTAGCAGCATAGTGTGAACTGCTACCAGGAGCTACTTTCTCCAGTAGGCTAGTGATTTTAACAGCAGCTGGTGAAGTTGAACATGTCCAACTTTAGCAACTACTAGCTGGTCATGTGACTCCCTTCCTGCTGCTACCAGTGTGCTACCAGCTAGTGTGAACCCTTTATCGCTAATAGTGGCACTAGTGGGTAGTTGAAATTTCACTGCTTGGGTTGGTTGTTGTTAAATTTTGTGTTTTTTGCAAGACGTTGAATACCAGCAGTGATTGGACAAGTGTGAACCAAAAGTAGCTACTGCTAGCTGTTGCTGCATATAGCCAGCAGCAACCAGTGGCTTGTAAACCACCCTAGTGTGAATGTTCCTTTAGTCTCTTTGCTTTCAACAACACTTATAATATAGTTTATAGCAAAATGCAGAAAGAATAATAGAAGATCCATAACAAAATAATGCGCCTGAAGGATGCTTTCTATTAGCTGATAAAATGCAATTCTGCGTGGCAGAATATAATTTTCTAACTACTTTTGCATCAGATTAATTACTTTCAGTGCAGAAAACCATGACAGCAGTCCTGACTATTTAGTCAAAAAGCTGCATTCTGGACTTTTTGTCAAAAAGCTGCATTCTGGACTTTTTGTCAACTTGGGATAAATTTAAATGAATTTAAATGAGACAAATTCTAATTTAGTTGGTTTTTTTGGCTAATATTTTCTGAAGCATTCATTGCACAAGAAGATTAGTTACACGTTTAAGAGCTGCTTCACACGGAACACTTTGTGTGAATACCTACTCTCTGCTAAAAATGCATATTTTTTTGTGGTGACACAGTGTTCGTTCGGTGTGAAGCTGTCTTAAGACATCTGCTACAAGTTAGTTGCTAGTCACTACAATCACTGGTCATTTATGACTTATTTCACAGTGACTGTTAACCAAATGGAACCTGAGCTGATGGCTTTTCTTTGTTTTGTTTTTTTCTACAACAACAAAATGAGCAATGTTGCAATAAGCGGATTGCATAAGTATTATAGATTTTCTTTTTATGTTGTGGCATTGATAAGGCATAAAGATTTGAGTTACGGAGATCAGAAATAATGGTGAAGCCACACATATTCTTTGATAAAGGATGGTGCTGCATATAAAAGTCTCTATTGGATATTCTAGTCAAGTATTGTACAATTTCGGTTAATGATAGATCATAGATGGTCTACCAGTGGCCATTGTTGCCTTCCAAATTCATTCAACCCTCCTCTTTCTCCAATTTTCTATAGATATTCGTTAGCTATTACTCCTCCCTTCCAATCAAGGGAGCTTGGCATCTAGCGTTCTCTATATTTGAACTTTTAGATCCACATGATTATAGGAGAGAAATGACTGTCATTTAAATGGCAGCCTCATTTACCAGTATGCGGCTTTCGGTTGTTGTGGTTTAAGTATAAAATGCATTCTGAAATAATAAAAAAAAAATCAATAAGAAGTCTTTTTTTGTTGCTAAAAATGTAACTTAAATTGACAATAAGAAATAATAGAACGAGTTGCATTAATTTGTGAGAAAAGGCCTGGGTTCTGTTTCATTGATAGAAGCATTGCAAGTAAGTGTAATGCCTAGTACACACCTGATAATTTAAATGCATTTAAATAATGTGTTCTACAGAGCCCTGTGAAGGAGAAACAAACACTATGTCGAATTCAATTTATTCAGTTAATCTGAAAATATTGAGTTAATACTTAAATATAAAATATAAACTATTGACATTAAAATATTGATTTAGCATTTCAATTTTTAAATATTAATAATAAAGTCAATTTTTATTTGGTGCATGTCCTTAACTGGATTCCGTATAATTCACCTAAACACACTTAATTTGAATTCATTTAACTCATGTGTGTACAAGGTATTAGAGCTCTACTAAAAAGATCAATACACACCGGCCGGGCACACACTAAATAAGACAGTGACTGAAGCGAGCAATTCAGACAAAATGTCTGAAGCTACGTGTCTGTTCCGACTACAACCCACTCTGACTAAGTAAGATTAATCATAATTAATCAGTTGATATTCTAGTAAAAAATTAAAATAAAATGAGATGAAACGTATATTTTGATATTCTTGTAGCCAGGAAAATTAACCTTTTTGCTATATGTTAGCTATATACAGTAGTTCCTTTCAAATGACGCCAAAAATCGCATTTATTAGTGAGCTGAAGATGAAATCCTTGTATTGAAGCAGTAGCTGAAAATGAACATGTGTTTCAGTTATTGTGTTTAGCCATCTTTAGCTGCAACAAAACAGCTCTGCTTTTCAGTTCACATAAAATGTGTTCAAGCACCTTAATGAATTTATTTTAATACATAACCAAGGACGATGTCACGTAGCCTTGATAAGATAATTAATTGCAACATTAATAAATACTGTTTTAGATTCCTATTGGTTCATGGGTATCATGTGATGATGATGTCACTAGTGTGACACCCCCTGCACATGTGTCAGTGCACACATGTATGGGGGATGTCGCTACTAGGTCCTCTGAAGTTGACCGCCCTTTTTTAGATGGAAAGGTGGCCCATAAAAACAAGTGTCCGAAAGATGAAAGGGTTTTTCGTCTGCACATATGAAAACAATTAAGAAGAGGAAATTACTTTTCCTCGTGTCCAGTGACACTGGACAAGCCCAAATAATTTCTACGAAATCATTTGCATATTTCGGCGAAATGAATTCCAAAAAAGGAAATATTTTGGTGATCAGAAATCACCATTGGTCAGCACGACCTATGGGCGGCCTCTGGTCACCGGTGGCCTCTCCCAACGGCCAGAGTAATAAAACAAGCATGCAAGGTACCCTCGAGAGGACAGTAGGCAAAAAGTTGCAGGACCAGAATGTTTCCCTCCTCGTTAGAGAGCAGAAAATTCTAAGCCAAAATAGCTTTTTGGACTTAGAATCTTTCCTAAGTTGTATCAGTTGCTTATGCTATTTTATATCCTAATGTATCATATAATCGCATAAAATAAAACAGTTAATTTGCTAAAGGATAAGTCTTTTTCTTGTTCATTAAAACACCTCGGGGAGGTGTAGAGTCGTCACTGGATCTTTAAATTGTGGGAACTAGGAGTCCCGTCTACAAGGAACCCAAAACAGATCGACAATGCCAGGGAGTCCAACTACAACTCGAGGTGGAGACGCGACCAAGGGCCGCGCATCCAGGTCAACAAGTAAACCTGGATCACCCGGCAGGTCAAAGAGCCCGAACTCGTAGAGTGTGGAGTGTCGCACTAACCGGATTCAACTGGCTGGTCTGGGACCAGCCACCCAACAAAGAGACAGACAAAATGAGCAACAGGCTGGTCGAGGGCCTTGTTATGAAATGGTGGAGGTGCAGGGTATAGCTGCACTACATCAACAGACCGGGCTGGACAGGGTCCAGCCATGCTACACTAGCTGGCCAGCTACAAATGAGCTGAAATATCTAACTACATTAGATATAAGCTGAAATGCATTTTAAGATCCAATTTGCTGCTAATTCAGTTGACATCTTTCATCTTCAACTTACATGTAAATGTCAGAGCTGATACAGCATTTCTGAGTCAGCTCATACAATTCTCTTCTTCAGCTCACTAGTAAATGCCCCTAAAAAGAGTTAGTTCAATGAAGTGAACAATCTTATGATTAAAATTTTACCAATCAAAAATGTTTAAAAATAAAAGTTTTAACCTTATTTAATAAGTCTTTAAACAACCGATAGTGCTATCCGATATAGTGCGATCCGAATAGTACTATCAGTTGCTCAAAAAGTCGATAGTTCGGCTATCGAATTGTCTACTATCGTGATCATATACAGACAAGTGTTCCCAGCACTAAACTTTTGTTTTCCCCGCCCTTTCATGAGCGCCATCAATTTCTAATTGGTTTGTTACTTGGTCTGATGTCATAAAAGGGCTGGGCAAACGAAATTTTAGTGCTGGGCACACTTGGCCAAGTTGGCCTGTGATATTATTCCTATCAATATGGGAACATGTCTACTCAGGACGTTTCAATAGTGATGGTGAACGTCGACGTTGGCCATTAGAAAAAAGAAAAAAAAAACGTTACAAAATCAATGTCCTGATTTTATTTTCGTTTGTGAGTCAGCTTCTTCTATTTTTCAGCTATGTCTTTTCATTTTATGTCTGTTTAGTGAATGATGTGTCTGTAGATGTACTGAAATGAAAGAAGCGCTAATAGACTCTGACAATATTGAATACAATAGTATGGATTAAAACAATACAAAACAGAGAGAGGGAGAGAGAGAGAGAGAGAGAGAGAGAGAGAGAGAGAGAGAGAGAGAGAGAGAGTCAGTCAGTCCTGTCTTCTATCTAGCTCATCTTATTTTGGAAGAAAAACGGAGCTGTTTCTTTTGAACTAAGGCTTCTAATTAAATGTATTTTGTTTCAAAGACATCAAAATCTTAAGCCTTCTTTATATTACAAAGAGGAATTCAAGGAAAAATAATTAGCTTATTTTAATGATCTTTTTTTTTCTTCCACCCCTTTTGTTTCTTTTCATGATAGATCCTATACACCACTTGAATAGTTAATGTTACTAAGAAAGACATGTATTTGGGAAAGTTGATCATCATTTTTGATCTTTTGTTTTTTAAAAAAAGTTTCCTTCAATGCTTCAAAGAAGATTGAGTTCTACTTAGTAATATTATTTAATTTTTTTAATTTTTGTAAGTGGTTTAAAATGTTTTAATTTCACTTTATTGGGAGGCACCTTCTCCCTATTGTGGCTGTAACTTAAAAAAAAACGTGTATGAATTTATTTGAAAATATAATAATTAAAAATGACTAGCTTATTGGGCTATTATTCTGTGTCGTATAGTCGCCTCACTATAACTTGAAGCTTGTGACGTCAGAGTGGTTGAGCAAAAGCCTTAGGTTTTTATTGCGGATTTTCGTTTAAGACCTGCACAAACAGCAATACTGAGTGGTGACCACCTGGGGGCGGACTGGTCTATCGGGCATTTTCCGGGTAGACCGTTTAGTTTAAGAGTCGGTTTTCCCATTAGGGGGCCGACTTTATGATGAAACTCGATCAAAGTTTAAAAATCGCACAAAAAATGGTCATAAAGCTGATGTTTTTTTATTAGAAAATCCAAAAAAAGAATGAAAACTAGAAAATATTATTTTGCTGAATTGTGCAAAAAAGCGAAAGAAATGTACACTTTTATTGTATGCAAAAGTGAAAATAGAACCATGTGTAAATTATTTTCGCCGGTTTTTTGTTTTCCTCTTCCAGTCCACCTCTGAGACCATTAGGTCTATAAAGCTCATAAAGCCAACAATGATTAGGTACCTCTCATTTCTAAAAGCCCACAACGACCACCGGGCATATGTGGCCAAAACGACTATGGCTTATGACTCATGAGACATACCAGGTCGATAAGACCCATCAGTCTCACAAAGCCCACGTGCTGGACTTTTGCAAAACCTACCAGGCAAATCTGGCCTTATGGAGGCTTACAAACTGCAAAGTCCACCGACTTGTTTCATAAAATTGCTGTACGAAGCCCAGTAGACCATGTGTTTTGCAAAGGTTCACAGTAAAGGTCATGTTGCTTTAAGAAGAACTACCCTTTGGGTATCTTAGTGCGAAATGGTTGTTTCTTGTTACTGTGTTTATGTCCTACTATTCAGTCATTAATGACCATCATGTGCCTGTAATTCTTGTTATATGAATGTGGACTGAATACAGATAATACAGCATGAACAGTGGTGCATTATTTTCATTGCCACTCATGAAAAGACCACTTGTTATTTTACGAGCACCATACTGAAAAAAAAAAAATAACCCCTAACGTTTCTTGTTCAGTTAACCCAGTTTAGTTAAAGGGATTTTGAAAGTGTTGTATGTCGGTCAGTTTCTTGTTGTTGAAGTGGACAAATCAAATGAAATGGCATATATTGTTAAATTGTTGATGGGTTATCTGGTTGAAGAAGGAGGTTTTGAGTTAGGGATTGATGGGAGGTTAGAATGGAAGTAAGAGAGATTGTCACCACCAACCACCATTTATTTCACTTCCTTTTGGTCTGCTCGAAATAACGAAGTGAACCAAAACAAATTGAACTGGAGGCAGTCTTGTATAATAGAACTTGGAGCTTTTCGTTTTTTTTTTTTTTGGTAGGGTAAAACGGGTGCTCTGGGAATATGGAAACGAGTGATAAAAGAGTTATTGGATGGGATGATGTTTATTATATAGCATCATTGTACACATAAAACAACACACATTCATACATACATATGTATGTGCATCTGTGTGTTTTAGAATGTGCAGTTTTCCATATATTTAGTGTGACTCGCAGTCATTATGGTGTAATAACACTATTTAATGTGGTTGCAGATATCAGCTAACTTTTTGTGTGTGCGTGTGGTTTTTATCTCAACTTCTGTCACTGTGAGTATAGGCTATATGTGGTTTGCCTCTTTTTATTGTGCGTGTGTGTTTATTTCTGTGTTTTTCATTGTGTTTTGTATTTCACTCTATGTTTGTGTGTGTGTCTTATTTTTCAGAGTGTTGTGCGTTCATGTGTTTCTGTTCTTTTTTTTCTGTTTGTCTGTTTGACTGCATATTGTTGGATGTTTTCTTTTACTTATATATATGACTGGAGTCACACAATAATCCTGACTTCCTAGCTTTGATCAAGTAAAGAATAGAAAGGCAGTGTGTATGTCCAATACATAAATTTGAAAACAATCGTTAATTATTATTATTATTATATATATATATATATATATATATATATATATATATATATATATATATATATAATAATATATATAATTATATATATAAAATCCCAGGTCTGTGTGTTTGTGTGTGTGTGGAGTAACAAAAACCATTGAAGCACGTCGGAATTTATATAAATTTGAATAAATGAACCGTTTTTTTTCTCAAGGTCAACTATATGTTGAACTCTTCCTTTGGAAAGTGTAGAAGGGGGAGAGAGAGAGAGAAAAGTGGGAGGGGGTGAGGGGAAAAGGTTGGAAAGTATAGAAGGGGAGAGAGAGAAAAGTGGGAGGGGTGAGGGGAAAGTGTAGGGGAGAGAGAAACGTGGAGGGGGGAAAAGTGGAAGGGGGAAACTGAAATTGAAATGAAAGGAGTAAAAAAAAGGAAAAAACGACGCGCATGCGCACAATTGCCTGTGAATTTTGCTTCCGTCATTTATGACGGGTTACCTCACTAGTGTCCGAGGTCTGTGTGTGTGTGTGGAGTAACTACTGTACAAAACCATTGAAGCACGTCGGAATTTATATAAATTTGAATAAATGAACCGTTTTTTTTTCTCAAGGTCAACTATATGTTGAACTCTTCCTTTGGAAAGTGTAGAAGGGTGGAGAGAAAGAAAAGTGGGAGGGGGTGAGGAGAAAAAGTTGGAAAGTGTAGAAGGAGGAGAGAGAGAGAGAGAAAAGTGGGAGGGGTGAGGGGAAAAGGTTGGAAAGTGTAGAAGGAGGAGAGAGAGAGAAAAGTGGGAGGGGGTGACTGAAATTGAAATGAAAGGAGTAAAAAAAGGAAAAAACGTCGCGCATGCGCACAATTGCCTGTGAATTTTGCTCCCGTCATTTATGACGGGTTACCCCACTAGTTACTATATATTCTTACAATATCTGTACAATTCAATATCGTGCTCAATATGAAATTCGTAGGAAGTCTGCAAAGAATATGGATCTATATCCTCAGCCCGGATGTCACACTAATCAACTAATTGTTAAACAGTGCTATATAATATGTACAGTGCTGTACAACTTAATAATGTCAAATGTACTCAATCAATTGGATTAAAATAGAAAATATTTAAAAGATATTGTTCTGTTTATAAAAGAATGCATCGCAAGAACGCTTTCCTATTTATGGCTGATAAAATTCTGCCTAGCTTCAGCCAAGTAATTAGAATGGAATTAATCAAATTAAATAAGAAAAGGACCCAGGTTTAAGCAGTTGATATTTTGCAATTTTGTTCATAAAATTTTTATTTTGAAATATATCAGCATGAAAATATTGTTAAGTGATTGAACTAAGGTTCAGATTTCTAAAACACTGAAGCTTTTGTAACATCCTGCCATCCGCACGGCCCTCAGAAAAACTGCAAGTTGCCATGTGAACGTGTCGAACAGAAATGTTGATACTGGAGTCTTTCGCTTGTTACGGCTGTGTTTCTCACTCAAGTACCAGGGAGACTTGACTCAGGTACCTCAGGAGTCTAGAGGTAGAAAGTGAAGTTGGTATGCAATACAGGTGGTCGTTCTCCTAAGTCGTCCATTTCAACGTCGCATACGGCTACTGGTTGCTGAACATTGTCTTGTGAAATATAAAATCGTTTAATCTCTAAACATAACGGCATGCTAGATAGAGAGACAGTCTTGACTGTCCTCTCATCTATGCTCTTTCCTCTTTTTATGCAAAATATACATAAAAGAACAAATGTTTCACACAAAGGTGCCAGGTGTGCCCCAAAACTCTTGGACACACCAAGATCTTGTAATACAATAACGTAATATTAAATAATAAACTCTATAAAATTAAATTCTCGGTTTAATTTTTCGATTTACTTCACAGGTCCTCTTTTTATCAAGGGTTCCACACTACCGATCCGACAAGGATATATCCTGCTTGGATAGTTGATACAGACCTCTTGACCCTTTATCTTAACCTTGGTGGGCAGGTAGGTGTTGTCTTATAGACGACCTACTGGCCAGCCCCCAAGCATAAGAAGAGGCACCTGGATTTCGCTTAATTGATTTTATAGGGCGTGTCAAAATACCGTTCATTGCATTTTTCTTAATGCTGTTTGATAAGGGAATTATAAAGTCATAGTTCGATTTATCAGCTGTTTATAAAACATCTTAAGTAGTTTTATTTTTATGTGATTTATCATTTGCTATTGTATAATTGAATGTTTTGCTATCTTGAGGCACAAAAGTGGCCGCCACAAGAATAGTAACAATAATGATGATGCTTTCAAGCCCTCTTTTCTTATCTGGCACTCCTCCTTTTTCTATAGACAATGATTACCTATAACTAGATTGTACATTTTCAATCTTTGTTACATTGTATCTACTTTGGAAGAGTTTTTTTTTGTTTTTTTTTTTTGAATCTGAGAAAGGAAAAAGATTGTTTGTGGGCGAAATTCACAATTGAAGACATTTGTCTGTATCTAACTTGATTTCTCTGACATAAGAAATTCAGTTAAGACCTTTTTTTTGGGGGGGGGGGGGGGTGTAGAGGGTGTTGGGTTTTGTTTTGTTGTTGTTGTTGTTCTACAACTTGGCTACTTTTTCAGCATCAGTGTAATACGAGCACACAAAATTGATGTTCTTTTTTTTTTCACTCGATGTGCAAGTTTCTTCAGTGTTCTAAATTGTCTCTACCAATCCCTATCCACACAAACATAGTACATTGTACAAAACAAGTGTACAAAAGGAAACAGATTTTTTTCTACTTCTTGCTATTTGCTTCAAGAATTCCTAAGTGATGTTTATGTACTACAAGGACTATAAGTCACACTTAATGGATTTTAATTAGATTTCTTTCCATGTGTTTTTTTTTTCTTACTACATTTATTTACGAGCATATTTCTGAAATATAATCTTGAAAATTTTATATTATGCTTGTTTCTATAAATTAGGATTAATTTAATTTTTAAAAAGTTATATAAAGTTTGGCAGTGATTTAAATTATTGTTTTTGGAAACAATAAAGAGGTTTACTTTAATAACATTTTCAATTATTATTCAACTAACCAAAGAGTTCTGAAACTTAAGTTTTTTTATTAATTTGACTTCAAAAATGCAACGCAAAAGAAATATGAAATTTAATGACACAGTTTTAGTTTATAAATAAAATGTCAGCTTCTCCTATATACAGTATGTGAGGGTAGGATGATGAACTTATTGGAAGACATGCTGGATTGGTGGATTCAACAATTATTGCAAATCATATTAAGCGATTTTGAAGTGTTTACATGTGAATCATTTATCTACAGTAAATGATGAGAGCTCTACTAATCTCATACATGTAAATGAAGACTTAGTATGAAAGTAATTTTTATGTTGAAAACCAATGAATACGAAATTTTACATATGGAATGAACAACCAAAAGGGTTGACGACAGTAAAATAATTTACAAGATCAAACTAAAATTTTAAAGCAAAAGTTTTAAACCTGTGTTTTGATTGAACAAACTCTCCTGGAAATTTTATATCAGGATTCTGTAGAATTTTATCTACATGTTTCTACAGAGGCCTTCTGACTAAAATTGGAACACTGTTTCTTCAGGAATTTTTATGTTGATTATATTATGCAGAATCTTTCTGCAGAGTAGTTGTAGAATCTTTCAGCAGAGTTATGCAGACTATCTCTGTAGAGTTATGCAGACTATCTCTGCAGAATTTTGCATAATATTTCTGCAGCTATGTTTCTGTATATACCCTCATCCTTTTCACAAAACTCTAACCCTGCAAATTAATTTCGCCACAGTGAAAACAATGCCTACACTTAAAAATGGAAAGTTTAAATGAAAAAATAAAAATGTTATTAATCAATCCAAAAAACATTTAATGAAATAATAGGATTAAACCATTTTCATTTTCAAAAATTAAGAAAATTTACCTTTTCTGAAGCAAGACAGACAGACAATAAGCTAAACAGTGTAATGAAATAACCATTACAAACTGAAGTCATACACCCACACTTCCAAAACTAAACAAACTCAAAATAAACACCCACTCAAAAAAATGAAATAACTGAACATAACTGGACTCAAAAGCGGAAATCCCCTAATACATTTGTAAATGTTTTTAACCATGTATTAGGATTTTCAAATGAAATTTTATGCACAGTAAGCAGAGAAATTCTGCAGAATAAAAATATTAAAATCACAAATATTTCTGCAGGTTTTTTCTGTTGGGTTTTGAGTACACAGCTAATGCTGTGCAATGTTTTCTGCAGAATTTAACTATGTAACAACATTACAATTTCCAAATGACATGTTATGCATGGTGTGCAAATAAATTCTGCAGAATAAACATATTAAAATGGCAATTGTTTCTGCAGCTTTTCTCTGTTGGGGTTTGAGTACACAGCTAATGCTGTACAATATTTCCTGTAGAATTGTTCTGCAGATTTAACTATTGTAATAGCATTACAATTTCCAAGTGAAATGTTATACACAGTGTGCAGATAAATTCTACAGAATAAAAATATGAATAATTTCAAAAGTTCTGCAGAAAGTCAATGCACAGTAAGAAAAGGAATAAACCTTACAGAATTCTGCATGATTTTTCCAGGAGGGAAACCATAATTGTTGGTTGATCTAAACGGGGATTATTTCATCACAATTAGTTCTTGGGGAACAGATTTAGAAACATTTGCTTGATATTGCATATATGTCCGAGCACTACTTATCATTGTTAAACTAAGTCAAGTTGGGTGTTTCATCAAGAAATATTGAAAGAAAATATTGGAAAAAGTCATCTTTCTCACTTTATTAACTTACCACGTATTTCACTACTTGATTGTTTTTACCTGTGGTTTTTATATTTATTTTTTCTCTCTATTTCTTTTCATTTTTGCCAATTTTATGACAAAATTTCAGTAAAAACATCAAATGAAATTATAAAAAATTTGTCACGCTTTTAATTAATATTTCCATTTTTCACAAATTAAAATTGAAAACTTTGAAGAGATTGTATTTAAATGATAAAAATGTACTTTAGATCTAAAGTACATTTTTATCATTTAAATAAAAAAATTATGTTTATATTGAATAAATTGATTTTTTATTTAAAAATTAAAAATAAATCAGCCGTCTTTGCAATGGAGGATTTTTAAAAGTTAATCATTTTTTCTCTCGTTTTCTAAATTTCTTGATGCTTAGCATGTGAATTTCATCCAGTTGCTGTTTTTATCAAAATTCTCTATGGACCAATCTATATCTTTTACATTTCATCCTTGTTACGTTCATTAAGAAGCATGGAGGAGGCTGGATGGGAATTAAAGTTGGGATGGGGCGTGATTCCCATTTTCCCTTGCTCATCTATTATTATTTAAGGATGATAGTTTTCAAAGTGAACTTAGATTTCGTTTCTTTACAGCATTAAGGCTTTAAAAAAAAGAGGGGAAAAAAGTGACACAAAATATACGAGTAAAAACTTCCACCTTTATCAATTGTAAATCAATAAAGACACCTTAAGATAATTTTTTGTTGCTGCTAGTTTTTTTGTCTGTCTCGTTTTTCTTAAAAAAAGCCGTTAATCAGTTCTACACAAACGCTAATAAACTCTCTAGGGGAAATACCATTACTTATGTACTTTAAATTATAATATGAAAGCTTGCATTCTTTAACTACATATACCACACTTCTTACTTGTGTGCGTGCGTGCGTGCGTTTCTGTTTGATGTGTGATTTGTGTGTTGTCTCCGAGCGTTTTTATGTTTAAATATTGCAAGGTAAAATTGGTAAATTGACCACTTTTATCCTGGTGCGTTTCATGAAGTAATGCAGCCGATTTACAAAGCCGCTCTCTACTGCGCAAGTGCACAATACAGTAATCAAAGTATATGACCTGATCATGCTTTTGATACTACACATGTGCCGTAGAAAGCGACATATTGCAATGTGGCTACGTTACTTCAGAGTGTGTGCCAAGGAGTTAGTCTTGAGTTTGGTCCAGCTAACAAGTGTCAGTTGTCACTGTAAAATCAGTATGATGCAATACCTGGTATAGTCGTTTAACATTGTTCCAGTACACCATTGGTCTTCAAAATGAGGTGTGCAAGATCTGTAATCAATTGATATTTATTCAATTTTATTGCTAATTGTGCGAGTAATTTGTGGGGAAAAAAAAACAGCAATAGAACTTACTGCTGTAGTGGATTTTCCATAGACTTCTATGTTAAAGTATCATCTGTCTCAGAGTGTGCGCTGAACAGGAAAATGAGGATTGAGGGTTATCAATTATTCAAGTTTGGAGACCATTGCACTTTTTTACTATTAAGTGGTTTATCTTTAGTTATAGTTTCTACTGCACGTTTAGTTTTTTTTAGTGTTGCTCCTGAAACAGACTTAAGAGGCTAGATACATCGTTTAGTTCAAAATTTCTCCGAATGTAGGCGCTGCGATCGTTGTTGATTGAAAAACGGTTTTTTAACGTTTTTTCTCCCGGTTCGAAGTCACAATAATTAATAGAAAAATAATTTCGCGTGCTAACCTTATAAAAAGAAAACATTGTGAAGCCAGTAGATTAATGCACGTAATAATTATTTTGTTATTGTTCTGAGTTGTTTTTAACGGGAGTTCTTCAAATGTTTGGGTGACGGTTTTTTGCTCCTATGGGACTTAACATGGAGTTAAAAAAACGTAAAATTTTAAATGTTATTTAAAAATAGAAAGCCCTTTTAAAATTTAGAAAAAGGAATAATCCTGAAGGCAATAAACACATGTAAGTACGTGCTAATTTTTCTGATTACTCTAAATTGTTTTTAATCAGAGTTCTCTTAACTTTTGTTGGACGGTGTTTTAGTCCTATGGGACTTAACATGGAGTTTAAAAACGTACGATTTTAAACGTTATTAAAAAATAGAAGGACCTTTTCAAAATTTATAAAAAAAGGAAACATCGTGAAGCCAATACATGAATGTATGTGCTAATTATTTTGTTATTGTTCTAAATCAGTTTTAACGAGAGTTTTTCAAATGTTTGTGGGACGGTTTTTGATCCTATGGGATTTAACATGGGGTTGAAAAAACGAACGACTTTGAACGTTGTTTAAAAATAGAAAGACCTCTTCAAAAATTATATAAATCGAGCACGTGAAGAACAATACTTTTTATTGCATTTTGCGCTTTACTGTATTTTAATTGAGCGATTGTGAGGCGATTTCTTTCAGTTTTAGTAACACCATATAAGAACACTCATTTGTCTCGTTGTCGTCTGCTCAAAACAACAAGATGGACGTGGATCTAGGCTCTTAATCAGAGTTCAAAAGTTAGCCATTTATAAAACATCTTAAGTCATAATGAAAGAGTTTGGGTTGCCGAACGCAGACATTTTCTTTATTTTTATGGGTAAATTTCCAATTTGTGTCCACTGTTAACATAATTATTTCAACAGCCTCAAAGCACTGTTCTCTGATTGTTTTTTTATTTGTTGTTGTTGTAACTTTTAAATTGTATATTTGTATTCCCAGTTGCATAAAGTAGAAAATTGCATTTATATTACTATTTTTTTGTAGTAAATCATGCAAAGAAGAAGAAGAAAAAAAAAAGTGAAATCCTCTTAGTGATGAAACACCGTTTTTTTAAACAAAAAAAAAATCACAATACAAATATTTGCCTTGTTAAATGTTTCCACAATTGAAATTATACTATAATATATAAAAGGTTTATAATACAGATTATGTTTTGTTAAATGTTTGTGTAGAATTAACATAAAAATACTTAAGCTGTTTTCTTAATGGATTTTTTTTTGCAAATTTTTCGCTTCATTTATTTTCAATACAGAAAATCTAAAAATGTACAAAAGATTTTAATGGAAATTTGCAAACCATTTTTTTTTAATATGCACAGTTTTGCTCGATTAACATCTGAGTGAATGGGGAAAAAAATGCGAATCAGCATACAAGCATTAATCATTTTTTTATTATTAAAAAGATTTTCTATCAATTTCATCATGTTAATTTTTAATTTGCATTTTTGTCTCAGTTTTCAGCCTTTGAGGGTCTGCTTTGATTCAGTTACTTTATTATTATCATTATTACACGTGCTTTTATTTAACTCCTTGCTTATTTGCTAGTTTCACAACCATATTTTGTAAATCTGTGGAAGAAAAAAAACGTCCACAAAATATACAGCTTCATGTTTTGTATTTGTCAACATATTGCCTTTTTGCAGAATGTGAACATTTCATGCCAAACACGTTTATTCTGTGCAACACACTTAGGTTTCATGTTGTGGGCATGTTAAGAGGCTACATCCCAAAATTATTTCGAAAAATCTCAAGTACCACTAACATCGTTTTTTTTATATCGAATTGAATTCGACATTTTTATTGCCCTTCTAGACAGGCACTGGGTGGTAATTAAGGGGGAAAAGGTTTTTTTTCCGAATAGTAATAAGAAGTTTCCCTCAATTCAATCTCTGACACACATGCAGAAACATACAACAAAAACACACAAAGAAAACTACTGCAACAAAAGAAATTCTGTTCGTTTTCTGTCTTTGTTTGCATGTGATGAACACACATGTAGAACAGAAATGTGACATGCCATCTATTGTGAAACATAGACAACTTGTGTTCCACAGGCTAACTACTGTTTGATCAATAGTAGTTGGGACATACCTTATGGGTGCATTGTTTGCTTTAAGTCTTCAGAAATGTTGTGATGATGTCTTGCAAGCAGGGATGGGTAGGTATAATACGTCACGTATTATACGTGTTTTACACCGTATATAATACTCTGTAATATGTGACGTATAAAACTGTTATTTTGTGTACATATAAAACTAAAAAAGTTTAATAAAACAAAATTGCAAGATTTTTTAAATATACAAAACAAAGTGTTTCATTAAAAAACAGTTGCAAATCTGCAATGGAAAAAAATGGAAAATTGCCCCAAAAAAAGGCTGAAAAGAAAAGTTAAATATTTTAAAGTTTTAATTTGAAATATTTTTGCACATTATTTGCTCATCAGAATGTTGTTTATTTTGCACTTTAAGAACGAGATAAATGTAATGAAGTTTTTTGGATTTCTCTGGAGAGAGCCTATTCCTTATTGCAGACCAAATATAAAGACCAGTTTGAAAACAGACTTTCCACCATAGCTGTGGATGCTGGAATGTTTAGTACTTTTTCTGTCCGCTCACTTCTTCCAGTTCGTTGCTACCACTGCCACCTTCTGAAATATTTGAAAATAATTCACGCTCCACGGGGATTGAACTCATGACCAACATTACCTACTACACCAACAACACAAGACACAATTACATCTTGTTTTACTTTTTAGACCTTTTTTTTTCATAAAAGCGAGATCACAAAAAACATGTTTTTTTGTTTAATTTTCTTGTTTTCATTTAACTTGATTCAAATTAAATTAAAACAAACTTGATACAATGAGTGGGGTTTAATATTTTATAGGTGTTAAAATTTGTGATTTTATAATAGGTTTTACGTTTTATACATTTTATACAGGTTTTATACAGTATAATACATCAACGTATAAAACGTAACTTTTGTGACATTTAACCATCCCTGCTTGCAAGCTACAATCCTATTGATTCATTTATAACAGAAAGCAGGAAAGAACAGAAAAGATAGAACAAAGCTCTATCTCAGGTTCTGTTCTGTTTCTTGCACTTGAATGTTTTCTTTTATGTTTTCTGCATGTGTCCCTGGCTTTCCTCTTTCAACCCTTTATTTTTTTTAGGCAATAAATTTTTTTCTATTTTTAACCTTCAGGTATTAATTTAAATTAAATATAAAATGTCCTGTTAATGCTAAGGTAGTATAAAATAAATCACAGTGAAGCCAACACATTGGCACACATGCTGATTTTCTTCTGTTTTTTTTTCTTTCTAAACCTTGTTTTAGGCAAATTTATGAATATTTTAATAGATGTCTTTTCTTACTCAATTGACTTTTAACACAGTTAAAAATTCGCGATTTTGAAATATTTTTTTAAAAAATAGAAGCACACTTTCAAATTTAATGAAAAGTGACCACATGGTGAAAATATATTTTAAGTGCACATTGCACATTGAACCATCAAAGTTGGACAAATGTAAAAGAACTTTTTAGAAGAAATCTTTAATATGGGGTCTATGGGCTCAATATAAAAACTAGAGGTGGGACGAATCCTAAATTTTCTCGAATCCGAATCCTTAAAGGTTCTCGAATCTCGCGAATCTCGAATCTCTCGAATCCTCCACATAAGAATCCTATATTATTCATTAAAAAGATACAAATAAATGAAATAATATTAAATATTGAATTATTAATAATAAAAACACAGTCTAGCACTCGGGGTCGCCGCCACAAGGTGATATTGGTAATCCGGATACCACCGAAATTGCAACAATTGCCATTTTTTGTCAGTGAACGTTTCTATCGGACGTCAATGGAGTTAAAACTAATTTTAGCCAAAGTTTTTAAAAGTTTTTTTTAGGTTAGGACTCGAAAGATTCAAATCTTTTTCAACATTCGCAGGATTCGAGGATTCGAATGGCCCATTCCTAATAAAAACGATGCTCTAACATTGTGGCGGCACTTTGGGCTGTATAGCTTCTTAGGAAAACGTGGAAGTGCCACAGACGTCAAAGGAACGACATGAGGCGATATATGGGTGATTTAGGGACGCTGATGTCGTTGATACTACTGTATTATTATGTCTTCATAAGAATCGATTCTTTACTTTTGGCCATCCCTACTGTCTCTTCTTACATTGTGCTTAGAACCATAGAATCAAATTTCTATTGTTCTTCTTTCTTGAGTTATTTTCTTTTTAGTGACTACAATTTGTGGATAGCTCTCTATTTACAACCCTTTTTATATTTCAAAATTAGTGGTAATTGCCTTGAAACTTTTAATGATTACTGGTCTTTTCTTTTCTTTTTCCTGTCATTTGGAAAGAAAATCAGTTCCTTTTTACCTTTTCACATTAGAAGAAAATAATACCATAGATTAAATGTGATAGTGGTCGCTGGTCAGACATTGATTTTTCCCTTTTCTTCTTTTGAACACATAAAAAAAATAAATTAATGATATTTTTTTGGTCTTGAAATCATTCTCGGTACAGTGGTTAACCACACACACTTTTCTTTTTTCTAGTTTTTTAGACGATATTGGGCCTGTATTCTGAACTGATCAGTATCAATGATTTTTTTGGTGTCTTAAAAGAATGGGATGATAAAAAAAAAGTTTAATGATCTAGATATGCAATTTGTAACTTCATTAGTTTTTTTTTATACTCACTAAAACCCTTTCTTCCGGTTCTTTCGTTTTTTCCTCTATTGTTCATTTCTGCTGAAATTGCAATCAATGAAGGGAGGATATTATTAGTCTGCGAAAATTAGCTCTGATCAGCTGACGATGCTATGACAAGTGAACTAATGAGTCTCAACTTTAAGTATTATAATACTTGGGTGGCGCGGGGTAAACGCATTCCGTTTAAAGATGATTATCTAGAGAACTGCAGTAGAAGAGATAACTATTTGGTAATTTTATATAATTATTAAATAACATGTTAAATTTAATTTTACAAAAATCGAAACATGTATTTTATTAAAAAAAAAATAAAAGTTATTGAATTTTAAAAACAGCTTTGGAGTTGGCAGAAATGTTTGTTTTTAGGTGAATAAATGTCACACATAGTGCCTAAAAATTTTCCAGTAACAGTATAAAAATAAAAATAAAATTCAAATTATTTTAGAAACTAGAATAGCAAATGATTATATATATGTTAATGATTGTAAGTTTTTTTTCATAAAGACAACTTAAAACACTAAACTTTTTATGGCAGTTTAAACAGGATGCAGTTTTTTTTGTTTTGTTTTTTGCATTATGTTTTTTTAAAACTGCCGTAAAAAGTTTATTATGAAAGATATAAAAGTATTCTCGTAAGCACCTACTATTCTAGTTTTTTTTAAAAAAAAAAGTGTCAACTTTATTTTGATGTCGTTCCTAACATAAAGTTTTCATAACTTTTATTCAACTTAAAACAAGTACCCTGCCATTTTAAAGGCTGTTTTAAAAATTCAATAACTTTTTTAATTGCTGACTAATATTTTTCAATTTTATTCAAATTAGTTTCGTTATGTTATTAACAAAATTTTCTAATTTCAGAACTTGTCTATAAGTTACATATTTTCATCTTTAAAAATGACGCGTTTTATATGCGCTAACTAGTATAATGTGTCACTTTTTCTTCTTTTGTCTTTTTTTTTCATGCACATTGGTTTTTCTCAACTGTTTCTGATTAGTGTTTAGTGATTTGTCGGTATCAAAATCTATACCATCATTTATCATTATTATACGGGTTTCTAGACTTTTGGGTTATCTTTCTATATTGGTCAATTGTGGATGTTGGGGCCGGCTATGGTGAGTCAAGCTCGCAGATGACTGAATACAATTAATTGTCTCTGGACACATTTATTGATATTTTTAACAGATAAATATCAAAAGACTTTTTTCTAGAAGTTCTAAGAAGATATTAAGCAATTTGCTACAGCATGCAAGAAATTATAAAAAAAAAACTTTGGAAGTTAAATTGACGTTTTCTAACTTAAGATTTGTGGAAATTGCCTAAAAAACGTAGGCTGACATAGGCCTAAGTACTAAGTTTCTACCACGAAAAAGCACATTACCCTCACTTCCATTTTTATTTTTTTATTTTTAAAAGACAAAAAAAAAAAAACAGCAAATAAAAATGGAAGTGATGGGAATGTGCTTTTTCATCATACAGTGGAGGGAACTAGAGGTGACTGAATAAGCGCCCAAATTGAATAAACGCCAAACTGAATAACTTGTCAAATTCGATTGGTCCAATTGGCACAAATTAAAATTGACGTTTGTTCTATTTTGCGCGTGTTTAGTTTGGCGATTGTTCCAATTGGTACTAATTCCATTGGTATTTATACTTCCGTGTTGATGCCTATTCAGTGCCACAGTGAACTGATAAGAGCCGAGCATTCTGGCATTGCGCGCCAGAGACCAAATAATACTCCAATTCCAATTAACGAGAAGCATTGCTAACCTTCACTTCCAACCCCATTATTTTTTTTATCTGAAACATTTCAAGAATGTTAATGTTATATAAATTCATTCACCTGAAATACATACCTAAAGTTTTTTTTTCTGAATCGTTTCACCTAAAGAAGTTAAGTTTTCATTTGAACTTTTCTGATTTTGTAGTTTGTAGTTTTGTTTGTATTTTGTGTCAGAGTATTTTTTGTTACATGATGAAAGTCCAACAAAAGAGTAAATTTCTCTGAATGAAATATACTCGAACAGGGAATTATAATTTTTAATACTTGAAGCGGAAAGGAAGTAAGTCATTTGGGAAATACATTTCTGAGCTTAAAAGTTAATTTGACGTTTTTTGAGTTATTATTAAAAGTTCTTCTGATGAATGTCACTTTGGATTAAGTGGATAGTGTCGGTTCTTTTCTGTAAGGTCATTGTTCATCTATGTGTGTTGTGTGTGCGTGTGGCAAGGGTATTATTTTCCTGGTTATCTTTATTTTTTTGAGTCCCTTCTTTAGCTATCGTCCTTTCTAGCTTATAGTTTCCCAGATAAAAAATCCAGCTACTGCTTTATTATTATTCGCTTGATTTTCATATAAAAAAGAGGTGGGGGGGGGGGGGGAGAAGTGCAATCTTTTAAGTGGGAGCACTTTTACCTCCCCTCTTCCTCACTCTCGGCCCTTTCTTTGTAATTATTTCCATTTTCTCTACCCTCAATTTCTCTCTCTCTCTCCTTTACATTGCAATTTCATCTCCTTAACCTCCCCATTTTCAATCCTCTTTTTCTAAATTCAAATATAATGAAGTGGCAGTGAACCGCTTCAGAGATTTTGTTAGGATCTGTTCATTGAGATGTAATTTGAGATGCAATTTTTGTTCAGCAAGCGGACCATATAGGCCTGATGTTGTTGCTGTATGGGTCTCTTTGTATGTTGCCCCCTTTTCTGACAGTCCCATGAGGCAACACAGTTGACAGTGACACTGGGTCTCACAAAGCCTATCATGAAAATGACTTTTTCTATTATTATGATTATTTGTGTATCAAAGTGGAAAATCAGTAATTATGCAAAATTACTAGACAGTGTGCTAAACCACCACTTTGGTCTGGTTCACACTATGAATTAATGCAAAAGCATTTGAAAGGTCACTCACTGACTATCTACTGACAACTGTGCATGTACAAACTCAAGTCACGAAAATGCACATGCGCAGTAGTGTAGGACCTTTGCTTAACATCATTACTATATCATGATGTGAATTGTGCCTAATCGTTAATGGTTAAAGTTTGCTTGTTTTCCACTTGTTGTAACAATTATTTTTAAGTGTGTATCGTCATGAAAATATTTAAATTACATAAAAGTATTTTTCTAGTTTAAGTACTATTCTAGTTTTCAGAAGAAAAAAAAATTACAATCACTTTTTATACTCCAATCAAGAAGATTACTGTTTATTGTTGCTTCATCATGAGATAAAGCTTGTGACGTCAGAGAGGTTGACAAAAAAAATTAGGCTTGTCATTTAGTCCGATAAAAAAGTTGATAGCCAGAGGGCAAGTGGGAAACCGCTCCTCACCCTAGCTCTGCCACTTCAAGGGGCATAAAACTTGTGCCAAAATGTCTGTAATTTTTTTGAGACATTCATAACATTAATTCTGAAAATTAGGCAGATGTCTTTTTAAATTGACACACTGCGAAACTTTTGATATCTTCTGTAACCGTTTTGTGAATAAAGACCATGTGGTAAGTTTACTTGTAAACACACAAAAAAAATGCTGATGAAACTAACGATTGGCACCGAAATATTTCTTGTTTTAAGGAATTCGTATATATGCATTACAGTATCAACATAATACATTGTTATTTAGTTGGGGGGGGGGGCTATTTTGGTGGGTTTGCCCCTCCACAAATTATTTCTTCCTACGGCCCTGATGATAGCAAACCTTCTCAACAATTTAAACAAAAGGGTTCTTATACTCTTTTGTTATTTACCCCTTTTTAATCAGACATTATGACACAACTTTTTTTTAAACCCCTCTGACATTGGGAGCTTCCTCTTGTGGTGAAGCAAGTCTTATTTATCTGACCAGTCAGATTACTCATATCAGTTCACTTAAGTCTATCTCATGAAACGCTGGTTATACAAGGTTGACATTTTAAGAGAATAAATTTCAAAGGATGATTAACAAGTTATTCAAATTTAAACTTATTAACGTTTACGATTTGTTTTAGATATTAGCTTATGAACAAAGATTTATTTTGAGACACCTTGTATTTATGAATATGTGATTTTTTATGCATAAGTTCGCTGTTTTATAAAAAAAAAATGTCCTGAATCACATGACACCGTATTATAGTGAGGGTAAAATCCAAAGGCTCTTTAATCCCATCTCTGTTTGTGTGTTTTTTGTTGAGAATATTCACGTATAAAGGGGAGGAGGAGAAATGGGAGTTGACCAGACAATTAAGTATAGGGAATTATGTCATACTCCCTAGGATTATAATAAGAGGATTTTATCATATATTGAATATATTCTTTTTTTTTATTTAGCTTCTTCTTTCATTTACTATTCACGAGTGATTGATTACCGGTATATACGCTCGTATATATATATTTTTTTTTTCTTTCAAAATTTAATATGCAATTTTTTAATGTAAATTTGGAATAAAAATGGATATGATGGATAAATAAGTGATCAGATAGAATTAAATACGTGAAAGAACACGCGACTTTTTTTATTCTTCTTGTGCCTATTTATTTTTCTGTCACACGCATACGAACACGCACGAATACACACACTTCTTTCTCTCTTAGAAAGTTCAGCCACCCAAATTTACATGTAGTATATAGCTTGTACAGTATGTCTCAAAACGAACGTCTCAGTTTTATTATAAAAGCCTACTAGGTTGACAGTCTACTCTTTATAATTCAATATCACGGAAACAATAAAAGTTACACAATTGAAACTTAATGTGTTGGTTAACAACGTATCAAAATGTAATTGTGTAAAAAAAAATTAAATAAATTCGTATAAAATTAAGAGAGTTATACTCCTGTTCAGATAGAAGACTTTAATCAAGATGAAAGCTGTGATGTTCGTTTCAAGATGCCATCAAGAGATGTCAGTTATAACATTTCAAAACTTAAGTTTGAATAACTGACTTTAAAGAACTCAAGTTATCTGTTTGATTCAATCAAAATCAAGATTGTGGCCAACTATCACTTGACAATTTTATGATTCTTCTATTGTTTCAAATTCTGCAAGGGGAAAAACAAAACAAAGCATGCTTTAAGATGTAGGTTCCTCATTGTCTCATGTAAACACTGAAAAAATAGTTTCATTCAGAAAAAAAAACCTGCAATTTTTACACCAAAATTTGTAAATTTCAATCACTTTAAAAAAACTCTTTGAATAATGAATAAAAAGCATGAAAGTGTTTTGGAAACTGGAAGGGGTAGCTCAATCACTAAGCGTCGTCTCCCCTTCCCATAAAATGTTTTATTTTGAAAGATATCAACATGAAAATACCCTTGTTTGTGATTGAGCTGCCCTTTTTGTTTTTTGAAGAAATTGAAGTTTCTCTTCGTTTTGCACCTGAAAGACAGAATAATCAGAACTTGAGAGGCATTTACACTTTAAAACCACCTTTAAATACTTTTCAAATTTTTTGTTTTTCATACAGTTACAGTTTGATATGTCCCTAATTTAGTCAACAGAAGTTTTATAATTAAATGTGTAGCATTTATAGTTTCTGAAATATTTAATTTTAAACGATTTAACTGCGGCCGACTCTAACATGTATTTGGGCCGTTGATTACGAGACACACTGTACAATATAGGCCTACAGTAAGTACATATAGTTTATAATTTATGAGGATGACAGTTGCTGCATGTAATTAACAAAAGAAAATTTCTTTTTTTTATTATTATTGCTTAGTTTTCTATTTTGTTCTTGTGATAATATTCTTTATTTAATTGAAATAGACATTTGAATATAATTGAGTATAAATTTAGTAACTGTGTTGCTATGACAAGAAATTATAAGACTAAATGAGGCTGTAGTTTTAGAGGGGAAGGAGGGTTTAGAGATTATTTTAAAGCTTGACTTTAATTTAAGGTTTTTCGTTTAAAGTAGTTTTTATACCATTCTAGTTTTGATAAATTCCTTCTGAAATTTGATGTCAGGTAATTCAAGTCATGTATTTCATTATTTTTATTTTCAATTTTAAGTTTTCGGTCGTTTTGGTTTTTTTTTTCTTTCATTTTATACATATAATGTCGTGTGAATTTAATGATCTGGGGGCTTCTTACAGAAAAATTTATAAAATTGTGACAGTCATACCTTATGATATTACTCATTGTGCGCTATTATTTTATGACTCATTATTCTGTACACCAGTTAATGGCAGGCATATGACAATATTTGTCATAATTATATTTTGAAATTTGCTTTTGTGACTGTTACAAGGTTATGAGCTATTTAGTGAAATGGTGCAATACAGGACAATATCTATTTACTTTTGCAAGCGCAGCGAGTGGATCTTTTTTTAAAGTTCTCAATGATAACTTCTCATCTCATGAAAGTTCTCGCTTCGCTAGCTAAAATGTATGAGAACTTCTCATATTTTAGCTAGCGAAGTGAGCCATAAAAATTAACAGCAACTTCCAAGCATTTTTTTTTAAATATAAAAATTATATATTAAAACAAGGGTGAGACAAGCGGATCCATTTGCCAACATTTGCATACACCCATGCTTGAGCTAGGTTCTCCTAGTTTTTTTTTAGAAGTTAGCTTTCGAGTCACTTTTATGATAGGTTAAAATCAAGCAACTAACAATCCAATCCGTACATTCCGTTAATCATCGATTTGTCTAGCGATGTGACGTCAAGTAGATATGTTTCTATAGACGTGATAACCGTCACACTGTTGGCTAAATTGATGAATAATGGAAGGCGCGAATTTGATATAAAACACAGGGCTAAATGCAAAATAGAAATCTTCAGAATTATGGTTCTAACACAAACGAATTCGTGTTTTACTGCATACATTTGAACTGGATTTTTTATGTAGGTGAAACCTGTTCAGGTGGTTCAAGAGCAAAGGTTCTTTTCTTGAATTTGGGCCTCAATTTTTAAACCTATTTAAGTTTGCTTGCTAGTATGTTGCAATATATTTTGGTGCTCCTGTAAGACGGCAATCACTGTTAGCAATTAAAAAAAAACTCCTCTCTTCTAAATGAACATAATTTTCGTTGACCTGAGGAAAATAATAAGTTTATTAAGTATGCACATCCATTCTATTGTTATCCACGTTTCTAATTATGTTGGTTGCTCATCAGAGCATCATCAATTTGCAATGCTTCAAAGAGGGAGAAGTTGGGGATTATTAAAAAAGGTTTGCATGAGTTGTCAATGTGAGTATCATATCAATGTCGTTGTTACACAGCTGAACTACAAAACTTTTTCTTGTAACTTAAACCTTAAGATAGAGCTGGGTTTATAACTAGCTAGCTAGCTAACTGGACAAAACTTGTCACGATCTTTTTTTTTTATTTATCCCATTAGATACAATGTATAACGGGGAAGAGGCGCGAGTAAAACGCTTCCCGTTTACTTAAAAATATCTCACAAGTTATAAAAGCCACATATTTTAAATTTTTGATGGTATGTTGGTTATAATTATGTACAAAGATGTACCATTGGCTCAGAATTAAGAATGTGGTTTTTAATACCTAGTCTACACATAATAAGTTAAATGTACTTCATTATTAAACATTTATAATAAAAAAAAACCTGTTAAACACATAGAACTGTATATATTTGAGTTGACATTTAATTGTGAATATCATTACAAGTGAGTTAGTATATCAAAATATTGATTTAGTATTTAAATATGTTAAGTTATTAAGTAATGAAGTCAATTTTATTTTTTTCATCTTCTTGAGTTGACTTCGTATAATTTAACTAGACATAATTAACTTAAAAGTATTTAGCGTATATACATGTACATGCACAGTATAATATAAGTAGAAATTTTCATCTTGTAATTTCTGAAAAAAATAAGCACTTATGATGATGCTTGCTGTTGATACTTAACAGTAAACAAGTAACTTGTGTCGTTGGTTGTTTTCAATGTTGATTTGATGTACATTAAAAGAAATTCTAAAAATGTCAATAGTCATAAAACCTTTCCATTAAGACCTCAATAAACAACCTTTTTTTTAAACGTATTTTTTTTTTTTCAAAATTTAATAACTTGTGTTAATTTTTAACCAACATGTTTTGAGTTTTTTTTGTATTAATTTTACTCAATATAGCATATGAACGAAATATTCATTTTTAAGCAGGACGCGTTTTCTTTGCGCCACTTGGTATGATACACATGTATACAGAGTTGCAATGGTGTTTTTAAAACTGCTTGGAGCTGCGTTTAATTAAAATGTGCAGATTTGCATGCAAACTCACCCTCAAAACTAATTATCCTAAGCATCATTTTATGCTTCCTACCTTTATATATACATATATATATATATATATATACATACATACATGTATGTACAAAGTATTGGATCTACTATATGGTATTATTAAATCCCCCATATATACTGTATAAAACCTAGTAGCAATTATTGGTTGATGCGTTAAGCGGAAAGTCCACCGTTCTTAAAAAAATTCCTTCCTTCTCGAGTTGTTCTTGATGGACAGTGGTGTAAGTTGCAAATCTTTCAAAATGTAACGACATGTAGATCTATATGATTAAACTTTAAAAGCATCTCTGCGTCACTTTATTATTATGTCTAAAATGTACATATAATATATCCCTGGATTTTACATTTACTTATTGGCTTAAGACAAGTTTAATTTGCATTCACCATGGGCTTTTATATTGGCACAAACTCCATTGACCTCTGCCCTTTTTTGTTACTTCATTCAAAATATTTGTTATATAATCAAGTATCTATTGCATTGAGAGATACGATTTTTTTTGCACTTATTTTGTGCTTTTAAAATTCAAGACACTTTTACATGACCTTAATATCTTATCTTTCAAGTTTTGGGGGGTATTGGTAGATGTCTGCATTTAGACTATATGACTGTATATGTATACAGAGTGTCCGTAAAGTTTTTTGTGCTGTTTCGTTTTTTATTTTTACATAACTTCACTTTCATGTACGATGGAAATAAATCTGTAAAATGCAACTGAAGGAGAATTTATTCAACATTTTGTATAAAAAATCGATGAATTAAAAAAAAAACATTTTTATTTGACCTTTTTAAATGAAATTTTTTATATTTTTTCCCATTTCATTCTTTTCTTTTTGAAGTTTCCACCATAAAACTAAAATTTAAACTAAAACGTAAAATATAAAAGACAAGTAATTAAATTTTTGTCTTAATTTTCATTTTATAATAATTATAAACATAAAACGAATCGAAATCTAAAGAAGAAAAGATAAAAATCAAGGTAGAATCATCAAGATACATTTACAAAGGTCAATCAACTCCAAGTTAGAAAAAAACGCCTGAAGTGAGTGAAGAATCTTCTGCTTTTTGAAGCTAGAAGAAAGACATCTTGTTTAAAATCTCATCCATTTTTTTGTATGTTCATTGAACCTTATTGTAACAGAAGCACTAAGTGCATTTTGCGCTATCTATTGGACACAGTTTTGGCACGAAAAATGCTTCATAGGAAGAGCTTATAGTTAAGTTACCTAGAGTTGTATATTTATCGTGATAGAAATGTTAACTTTTAACATTTTCACAATCTTTTTTGGATACAAAGGGTAACACATTTTTAAAGTTCTCCGAACATGTTCTGCAGTTGTGTTTTGAGTTATCAGCACTGATAATATTTGTTATCTTATCACAATGGTTGTTTTGAGTAGGTTTGTATTCTTTTCAGTTGCATTTTACAGATTGTTTATATCTTATAAAGAAATTATAGTTATTAAAAATTGAAAGTGTGCAAGAATTTTATGGACACCTTGTATATGTATATTCTGTATATGTATAATGTGCAATATATAGTGGAGTAGAAGAAAGGTTTAGAAAAGTGGATCAAAATGCAAATCATAAAGGTTTTTGTTGCAAAGGCTTCTTTTCTGGAAGAGCAAAATCCAGATTACCTTCTTGCATAATGAGTAACTGCTTGGAATCGAAATTAGTTCATAGAAGAAGAAAAAAGACAGTAGTGTACAGTATATAGTAGTAATGTGGCGATTATAGTATATGGTAGTGTACACAGGTTACAGAGAGAGTACGAAATTACTCCTTTTGCAAATTGACTAGCCATTATGAAAGGCCACCAATTGAGTTGTAACGCCTGAATCTCACATGCGTGAACAAATGCAGAAAATAGAAAGAAAAAATTAGAAATAAAAAGTTTCTGCTGCATTTCTGCTTTATTATTATCATCACACACGCTGAAAAACATCCAACTGAAATTCACTTCGTGCAAAGGAACATAGAATTCTTTATTTGTATATTCAGAAAATACATGTAAGCCTTACTACTCCAAGGATGTGTTTTGATTTTTTTAAGATGTAGGGAGAATAAACAGGAGAAGAAGTCATGATTTGAAAAACTTCTTTCTATTTGCTGCCAAAATGTAATTAATTTCATGTGGCAAAATATTAATATAATGAAACAATTTTAGCTTTTTTTTCAGCCTACTTTCTGCGAAATAAATAGAATTATTTAAATTAGACAGTCTATTTCAGTCACATTTTCAGTTTTGTTATAAATGTGCAAATTTGTTAGTGAGTTATTGGTTTTCTTTCACATTGTCTAGTAAATTTGTAAAATGACTTATTTTAATTTACAAATTTTTTTTTTTACTTTGGGTTTTTTTTTACTGTTTAAATTTTGTAGAGTCACGAATTGTCTAGGGCGTATATCAAGTTGAACTTTGGGTTTAGATTTTCTGTAGTTAAGATTTTTTATGTCAGATTTTGATGCATTATTATAGTATGCTGATTTATACTTTTTCAATGCATAAATTTAAAGATTACAAGCAGATTTTGATAAAAGAAGCAGATAAGGAGGAAAAAATTGAATGGAGTTTTTTTTTTGGGGGGGGGGATTTTGTTTGTGTTTTGTTTATTATAACTTAGGCCTACGCTATCTTATCTTGTATTTGTCATTACTTTTTTTATTTGTAAAAATATTTCTTTTAAAAATATTAGGAAAATATCCATTTATAAAATATTACCTGTTTTACTATATTTTTAACGTTAATATTTGAAATTGCTCAGCAGTCATTTTTTAGGTGTAGAAAAAAAAGTTTTAAAAGTATGTTGGAAACTAGAATTGTAGGCGAATTTGATACACCTTTTTATGGTGATATACAGTGCATATTATGCAGCTAATATGCACTGTGCGTTAGTAAAAATAATAAAAATCAGGGTTTGGGAGCGAGCAAAGAGCACTGAGTATAGAAGGGGAACTATGTTTGCCACCTGTATAGGACAGTCCTCCATTCAGAAAAAATGTCCTCCAGACAGGACCGTCCTCCACGAACGCATTTAAGTTTTTATAATTGTTTTTCTTTGAAGGACATGTTTGCCTTTGTGGAGGACAGTCCTGACCGGATCACATTCTTCCGAATGGAGGACTGTCCGCCACAAAAAAAGCAAAGGTTTGCAAGCCTAAGGGGAACGTATATTTTGGTTGGGAACTTTGGAACGGGAGCATATTTTGGGGGCAGTGAAATTCGTGTCATCGCCAGTTGTTTCTTCTATCATTTTCAATTTGTATGCTAGAAGTTTCTGAAATCTAATAAGTCCAAATGGCCTAATGCCAAAAATTTATATTATAAAATGAGCATGTATCCCAGAGGTTCAATAGTTAGTAAACTCAGGGGAACGCTTTAAATAACAACAGACACTTTTTTATTTCATTGAAAATTAATTTCAGACAGAACGCGGTGTGGCGCTGAAGCCGCCAATATTGTTGCTAGAACAGAGCACAAAATTAAAAAAAATATTATCTGCTGAAAATTGGGATATTTTTTAATTCATATAAAAAGCTTACCGGTATTTTTTTTAAAAAAGTATCAACATAAGCTTGCCCTTATGTGATTGAGGCCTCGATTCTAGTTTATTCTAGTTTATAAAACACTCAATTTTTTTCATTCATTTTCATCCTGAAAAGAATAACCAGAGATTTAGGGACTTAGGAAATAATTGTGAAAATGTTTTAGAAACTAGAAGATAAAGTGAATTAATTACTGTAAAGTACTTTCATGTTGATAACTTTTACAATAAACATTTTTAAGATAAATTCAAACTTTCAATTATTAATTTTCTTTTTAAAATTGAATCGAAATACAAAAAATGTCAGTTACATGTTTTTTTTGTTGTTGTTAGAAAAGCCATACAAAGTTTGTTTTTCAAGATATTGAAACATGGAAATCTTCTTCTGTAATTAAATTACTATTCTAGTTTCGAAAACATTTTGAATTTTTGTTTTTAGTTGTTTTCAAAACGCAGAGTATTCACACTGTCCAGGGGTCAACGGTCTAAAAGCTCAGAACGGTTTATAGATTTTCACTCTTGTGTTTGAAATTTATCACTATTAATTATTATGCTAGAAAATTGTTAATGTAATGTAATATGGCGTAGAAAGAGTGACATAATTAAAATTTTCATAGTCTCTGAATGTGGATTAAAGTAACAAAAACAGCTTAATACCTAATTGGGTTACATCGATTTTATTGTGCCACTAACAAAGTGAAGTTGATCATATTATAGTTCAGATATTTGGATCATTTTCTCCTTTGTATTTAATGTCTATGGAGCGGTCAGTTTCAGCTCATTTTATATATATACAGGGTGACTTATAAGTGTGGAATTCTGTGCAATTGACAATTGTATCTCAATGTTGCGTCGCATTTAGTACCAGGGGTGGATTTCCCAATAGACAGAGTAGGCAGCTAGCTGCCTAGGGCGGAACACTTTTGGAGGGAGGGCGGCACATTTAAAAAATGAAATCTTTTTTGTTCAATTTTTTTGAATTTTTTTTTGGAAATTGCATATTGGATATTGTAAAACAATAAACTAGTAAGCAACAATAGGCGTGGGTAGAAGCACGGATTTTGGGGGGGGCGAATAGGTGAAGGGGTCTAAAGGTATCCAACAGTGGTTGTCAGGAACCAATTCCCCCGTGAGAGGGGGGGGTCAGGACGACTCAGGCGTTTGCTTAGGGGCGGCAGAATGGTAACTGTTTAGTACTGCGTTAAAAATGAACATTTTGTGGCTAAGATGAAAAAGTGCATTTATTTATAAGATGAAGAGGAGAAATATCTGAAATATCTGACGGCATCAGTGACTCTAAAATTGCCAGTGATGTCACCTTCATTCAGATTGGCTCTCTGTCATCATGTGATTGAAGGTTGCGAACGGGAAGAAGCATCAGCCATTTGGCTCTCTCAGATCGCTAGCTTTGCATAGTGGCTTCAAGAAGCTTTCAAGCGAAACCACATAATATGGAAATTACATGTACTTCAAGCAAGGAGAACTCAGCGTGTAACTTTTCAAGCCTTTGTCGATAAACTTCTTTAAGCATACTAATTGTGGATGCTTTAAATTTAAACATTTTTCGTAATTTTGTTCTCTGTTTTCAAACTTATTGAACACTATGTATATTTAAGAAAAATGTAGGCCCAACTGGTCACCAAATCCACCATAGTTCGATTTTGACAGAGGGAGGTCATCCTTTTGGTGCATTCAAGCATAGTTAGACTTGATTTCTTTTGGCATTGAAGAGAAAGACACAGAAAGAGAGAGATAGAGATGGGAATTGGTCGTCCTGTTGGTGGCTGGTGGTCACTCAAGTAAAGTCGGTGAACAAATCGATTGTGATGAGTTTCTGTGGAGCTTTATTATTATATATATATATAAAAAAGAAGAAGGTTGTGGGAAAAGACCAGAAGAAACTGGTCAAGAAATAGGCTGAAAAAGAAAAAAACAGAAAAGATTTCATATTATTATCCCCTTGTGATGTTACATTTAGAAGAAGGTTATAATGATGATGGAAGCGTATATGACCAAAACCGTCAAAATGTAAAATCAATCTTTCTATAGAATTACTAGCAAATGTGCAAAACTACCAAATCAACATTATAAGCTTGCATGGTTATCAGGAGTTTTATTTATTGGTGCGTTCAGTTCCTAAGCTGTTTGGAAAGTGCTCTATAAGAAAATTTGATTTGCTTACGTTCTGAACGCCAAATAAAAAAAAACCGCTCGAATGGAGTCACTCGATGCGCTCATCAAGCACAGTGAGCGTTAAAAGCCGTCGCCCGATGAAGAGTACTCGACGAACGGTCGAAAAAAAAAAGTAAAAAAACGGTATAAAAACGCCGTAAAAAACGGAGCAAACAAGCTCCAACTCAAAAACTACTTGAGCTAAAGATAGGGATTGGGATAGGGTTGATTGCTGGTAGCCTAGTATGTGTATTCGTGTTGATTCATTTTTCTATCCAGGTGAAATTGCATGCTAGGCTACCAGCAATCATGTGATCGATCAATTTCAAAATCGTTTTTCACATCAAAGTTAAAAATTAGCTAACTATTTGGTTGGTCATTTTCAAAATGCGATATGAAGTTTATTTTTAGTTATCTATACGAAAAATCTCTTAGCATCTTCCTTTTTACTCTTCTACTTTCTAATACAAATTCAATTTCTTTTAAAAATTACTAGATCTAGAAATAAATGTCTTGTGAAGGAAGTTTTAGCCTTTAACATTTTTAAGCAGGCGATAGAAGGCTTTTTTGTCCTAAACCAACTTTAAGAGGCTAGATACATCGTTTAGTTCAAAATTTCTCCGAATGTAGGCGCTGCGATCGTTGTTGACTGAAAAACGGTTTTTTAACGTTTTTTCTCCTGGTTCGAAGTCACATAATAATTAATAGAAAAATAATTTCGCGTGCTAACCTTCTAAAAAGAAAACATTGTGAAGCCAGTAGATTAATGCACGTAATAGTTATTTTGTTATTGTTCTGAGTTGTTTTAACGGGAGTTCTTCAAATGTTTGGGTGACGGTTTTTTGCTCCTATGGGACTTAACATGGAGTTAAAAAAACGTAAGATTTTTAATGTTATTTAAAAATAGAAAGCCCTTTTAAAATTTAGAAAAAGGAATAATCCTGAAGGCAATAAACACATGTAAGTACGTGCTAATTTTTCTGATTGCTCTAAATTATTTTTAATCAGAGTTTTCTTATCTTTTGTTGGACGGTGTTTTAGTCCTATGGGACTTAACATGGAGTTTAAAAACGTACGATTTTAAATGTTATTAAAAAATAGAAGGACCTTTTCAAAATTTATAAAAACGAAACATCGTGAAGCCAATACATGAATGTATGTGCTAATTATTTTGTTATTGTTCTAAATCAGTTTTAACGAGAGTTTTTCAAATGTTTGTGGGACGGTTTTTGATCCAATGGGATTTAACATGGGGTTAAAAAAACGAACGACTTTGAACCTTGTTTAAAAATAGAAGGACCTTTTCAAAAATTATATAAATCGAGCACTGAAAGAACAATACTTTTTATTGCATTTTGCGCTTTACTGTATTTGAATCGAGCGATTGTGAGGCGATTTCTTTCAGTTTTAGTAACACCATATACGAACGCTCATTTGTCTCGTTGTCGTCTGCTCAAAACAACAAGATGGACGTGGATCTAGGCTCTTAAAGAAAACTGTGCATTCAGGGCATTACAGTATATTTATCAAGGAGTGACCACTCTTAACAAAATTAGTGAGTTTTGCACAGACAGATTCATATTACCGGTCATTTGTTCGTAGGATCGCAAGACAGTGGAACCCTCTTGTAGGTGATTTTATGCATATGAAAATAAAATTGCATTTCGAGGCTCTTAATTTTCTGACAATGCATTGTTTCAGCTGCACCAGAACGAACACATTGGCAATTGTTATTGGGTTTTGACAATGCACTTTACATGTTGCAATTGGACTTTTCTCCCTCTGCCACAGGCCTTCTTTGCTGCTTGCAGAGTAATTTCTCAAATTTAAATTCAAAATCAAATTAAGAACTACAAAATGATTTTGCACGTTAACTTGTTTTTTTTTGGTACCGATTTACAACGAAATGGATTTTTGCGTATATAGTCTAGTAATTGTGTAAAATGACTGATTTTCTACTTGTGTTGTAACATATACATGTATAGGTTTATATACGAGTGTAAAATAGAAAGTTGGTTGAATAAAATGTACAAGTTGATCAATCATGATGGGGCCTTCAATCGTTTACCAAGTGAAGCTTAAATGATGCTAAAAGAAATAGTGTGGGGGAGGGGGGGGGTTGTAAATAGTGTGGGGAGACGAGACTCGGGGTGAAATGTTTGGGCTCATGTTAGGACGGGGGAGAGGGCACTGAAAATCTCTGTATTTCTCTCTTGCCATTGTCACACTTGAAAGGTGAAGACAATCTCATGTACTGAACAAGATGATGAGAGGAAAATCCTCCTCATTTTTTTTTTCTTTCTCTCACTCTCTCTCTCCATCGGCCTTCGTTTCATTGTCCACTACAGTGGTCAACTCTTGATTTTTCTCTCTACAATCCGTTCTTGATGCTTCCCATGAGAATTTACGAATATGGTTTTAATGCTGATGCCAGAGACTGTGTTCATGTTGTTAACTTACTATGTAGATAGCGAGAGAGAGAGAGAGAATCTTGATATATACATTTTATTGACCACTGGTCATTGTTTTTAAAGTGGGGTTTTATATTATTTTGGCCACGTGTAAATTTCGTTTTAATAAATATCAGAAAAATTCTTAAAATTTTTAAGTTTTATGCTAGTCAACTTAAGATTATTTTTTGGGTTATTGAAATGAGGGGCGTTTTTTGGGAAAGTTATACCTGAGTGTCTGAGACAAATGAAACTGATTGCAAAAATTAATAACCTTTAAGCCTGTTCGTTATACACCAACAATTTTTACTTGCATTTTTGTGTCAATTAAATGATGAATATTTTCGTGAATGATTTGTAATTATACAATTGTAAAAGTATTCGAACATTTTTACCAAAAAAAAAAATGTGCGCAGAACACTGCGTAGTGTGACAGTTTATAGTACATATTGTGACCTTTTTGACAAGAGAATTGGGGAAAGGTGTGCTAGATATATATATGTTGCAGAGCGCATCGTATATAGCTTTGTAAATTACATAAGAATGATGGTGATCCTGACAAAGCGCTCTAGTAGATGTGATCATTTAAGAAAAATAGAACATCTTCTAAATTAATGCAACTTTGAACAAATAATTTAACATTCACGTCGTTATACACATGCAATGTCACATTTATAAATTAATTTATACATTTATTTAAGAACTAACTGTAGGTGTAGAACCGGCTTTACACTGTGTAAAATTTATAATCGATTAAAATGGAACTTTTAATACGTAGAAATAATCCAAAACAATAGGTTTTTGGTGCTGGGAGCAAAAATCTTAAGTGCCACCCCACCCCCTTCCCCAATTTTTTTAAGAAAATAGGAATTCATAAGTATACTAAAAATGCGTTTTTTTGGAGAACCTGGTTAGAGGCTAAAATTCAGAAGTCAAACTAGCATATAGCATGTCTTTATCGAAGTTCATTTTTTTTTTTACTGAAAGTTCATTTTTTTCTGATTGCCTTACTAATTAATATAAAATTATTAAATATTAATCAGGAAACTTGAAAATAAAATTTTAAAAATTAAAATGAGATTTAAAGGCGCACTTTTTAAGACTGGCATCAGGAGCTAACGGCTCCCGCTGCTCCCACCATGGCTATGCCACTGGAGAAACTGACAGATAGAAACCCATTCCACAACTTTTTTTTTGTGAAAAATTCAAACTTTTTAGGAGTAGTGGACAACTAGCGTAGTTACTGATGATTTCTGACTTCCGAATGGACATTGGTCAGTTGCGGGCATTATGTGTAGTGGTTTTTAATGTGGAGGATGAAACATCTGTTATATTTCTGCTAATTTTGTGCTTGTTATTAAAGGCCACTGACTGACTGATGATATTGATTTATCATTATTTCATTTGAGTTTTATCTTATTTATTATTTATTTTGACTTCTTGGTGGTTGCTGGCTTCTATTTTTGCTTTGAAAAACACTTTGTTAATTAATCAACCACAATACTATCATTGTTTTCCTATCTCATATTTAATTTGACATCTACACAGCATTTTTATTATTATTATTAAGCAGAACACAAAAGAGCTGTGCTTTTTTTTCTACTCTGTGACCGACCATTCTTTTATTTTCTATTCCAACTAATATATAATTATCTTTTGCTATTGGGGAACACATTTTTTTTTTTGTTTATAATGAAGCTTTGTTTACATTTCTTCATTCATTAATTAGAATAATAAAGAAATTTTCTGATAGGTAATAATTAACATTATCTTCATGGAAATTATAAAGAGATCCCACTATCTTTGCTGGGTTGTCAGTAAAATTTATAATTTGATGAAACATGGATTATACCAATAAAGATCCATATTATTATTGTTGTTATTATTGTTATTGTTATTATTATTATTACTATTATACTTAGACCCAAATTCAGTATGGAAACCGTGGTATTTGGATCACAACTTGAACTCTCTATGCAAGGGTTCAAAGTAGAAAAAAAAATCAATGATCAAGGGTACTCGATAAAAGTGGCTTTTCCATGTTGGAGTTCTAATTAATGGGTTCAAGTTGAAGTTCCATTTTTTTTCTAAAGGTTCATTTCTTAAATTTGTTCCTGATCCAACAAAAATAATGGAAGTTTGAATCGCATTACAGTATTTTTGGAAATAAATTGCAAGAGTTTTTTTAATTCAAGAAGGAAACATTGTCACCTGAAGTTAAACTTGAACCCACGCCCACTTGGAAAATATATTCAGTTAAAAAATTTATTTCTTATGTAAAACGTATTTAATTCTATGGAGCGTACAAACAATTGCTCTTGTTTTAATAGCAATTAAATTTTGCATGATGCATTTATTTGCACACACCCACAGTGCAATTCAGAAACGTGTTGAATGAGTTGTAGCAATTCATAGATTATATGTAAAACTGAATGTGTTTAAAACACTTACAATTAAATGAAGATGTATACACACACACACACATGGAAGAATTTAATGTTTAATTATTGAATAAATATAAATGCTTTTAAATACACTGTATGTGTGTACAAGGTATAATAAGCTAGAGTTCCAACACAGAAAACCCTGTTTAAAGGGTACTGGATAAAACTGGGTGTATTTCTATGAGTGTGTTCCACTGGGACGATTTTGTTTTGGAAAAATTCTAACTGTCAGGGACGATGCCAAAGGGTTGGAAGATAGAGGTTATCAGGCACTTGGAGCGCCAATGTTTTTTACTGATGTTAAAGAATGGATTTAATTTGAAATATTTTTTTTAAAACGCAAAACTACTTTGAGATAAATTAGCCCATGTTTTCATCTCACTGAACTCCATTTGTAAATTCTTTTTTTGTTGTCCGTTCCGCTTCCGTAATCTGCTACAATTGCATAATTACGTTTTTTTTCTTTTGCAATTTAACCGCTCAGTTGTTTATACTTTTTGTTTTCTACCACCACGTCACCGCTAGCCTCCACCTCCAACCTAAATCCCCGTTCAGCTTTTAGGGTTCAAGTTGGGAGTACAAGTGCTAAGTTTTTTTATGAAATTAATCTAAACTTTGAAATTTGGAGACTCAAACTATTATCATTTTTTAACAATTCTGTACTAATTATCTTTGTATATTAAACACAAGTAAGAAATGATTAATTTTCTTTTAATTCATTCATGTTGAAAGTCACGATGATAATGCGACTCTTTATTATTTCATGTTTGTATGTTATTTTTTTTTCTCTCTTTATTTTTTTGGTTTCTCAGTTTGTGTATTTTTTTCTTTCTTCTTCTGTATTTCAGGTAAGAAAATGCATTTTCACATTATCTTATTCATTCAAGTGGAAAATTACTTTCAGTGAAATAATGAAAGTACTGAATTCTCTATTGGGCACCACCCTCCATATAAAAAAATAGCCTCTTGTGATAAACTGAAGTTATTTACAAACAACTTTTTCTTGCTTTTTTCATCCTACAAATTACAATACACAGTCTCCTTCATTCTGAAACATAACATACATATTTTTGCTTTTCTACGTTTTTTGGTGAACGTCAATGTAGTTTTGCATAAAATTTGCTTCTTATAGCTGGCTTTTAACACGAACCACTTTGTCGTGCCACAAAAAGTGGCCATTTTTAGCAGACTGCAGTTTATGTATAAGTGTTTGCATGCGCCACTGCCAAAGTTATTTTTTTTTGCACCACAGTGGCAAAAGTGTGGACGAATCCAGCCACAAGTGGCGACCACTGCCTGTTTGTCGCCGATCATCAAGGTCATTTCAGTCTTCTACACTGACAGCAGGCCATTGTTTTCAATGGTGTGGTCCGTGTGAATGTCCGCGAGAAATTCACCTGAAAATATTACTAATTTATTTGGCAGAAATAAAAGCTGAAAATATTTCAGTTGTTATTTTTTATAGTAGTGCATGAGAATCGTTGAACGCAAACGGAAGAAGAAATGTGGATTCAAATTTTCTGTTGTTTTTTTCTCTTTCGCATATGTGGTCCAAATCTTAACAGTGAATTAAATAAAGAGCAACAGTAATTTTCATCACGTTGCTTTTTTTTTTTTTCTTAAAAAATTCCGATGTCTTATTTTTGATGAGAAAAACCCACCAACATAACTAATTTATGGAACTAAATTTTTAAGAGCAAAGCCTTAGGTATGTTGACACGACTAATGCAGCGCATAAGTCAATATGGAAGAGTGACACATAGGTTTTGCTGAAAATCTTGAACGTACGGTAAAATATCTACTTATTAGCCTTTCACAAAAGTGCAAATGTACACTTGTAACACAAGTTTACAAGCGAATTACTTGTAAACCACAAAAGATCACTTGTAACTAACAAGTGTTGTTGACAAACTTACGACTGGACACTTGTTGCCAACCAAAGATTTTCTACCTAACTCAAAAAAGTATGTAGATTGTTTTACAAGTGTTTTGAAATTAAACAGAAATGTGCTTACTATATCATAATTATAAATATTACATATTTATATATATTATATCCCAGGTCTGTGTGTGTGTTTGTGTGTGTGGAGTAACAAAAACCATTGAAGCACGTCGGAATTTATATAAATTTGAATAAATGAACCATTTTTTTTTATCAAGGTCAACTATATGTTGAACTCTTCCTTTGGAAAGTGTAGAAGGGGGAGAGAGAGAAAAGTGGCAGGGGGGTTAGGGGAAGAGGTTGGAAAGTGTAGAAGGGGAGAGAGAGAGAGAGAGAGAGAGAGAGAGAGAGAGAGAAAAGTGGGAGGGGTGACTGAACTTGAAATGAAAGGAGTAAAAAAGGAAAAAACGACGTGCATGCGCACAATTGCCTGTGAATTTTGCTCCCGTCATTTATGACGGGTTACCAAACTAGTATTATATATAATATCCCAGGTCTGTGGGTCTATCTGTCTCTGAAGTAACGCTGTACAACCATTGAAGCACGTCGGAATTTATATAAATTTGAATAAATGAACGGCTTTTTTTTTCTCAAGGTCAACTATATGTTGCACACTCCCCCATCCAAGAACCCCATGATATTAAATTGAAGAGGGGGAAAGGTTGGGAAGTGTAGAAGGGGAGAGAGAGAGAAAAGTGGAGGGGAAAAAAGTGGGAGGGGGTGACTGAAATTGAAATGAAAGGAGTAAAAAAGGAACAAACAACGCGCATGCGCACAATTGCCTATGAATTTTGCTCCCGTCATTTATGACGGGTTACCCCACTAGTTTTTTTTTAAATATACACAACTTTTTTCTCAATGCAACACATTTAGACATTTTTGACACAATGGAATTACAGGCAAAGAAAAGAAAACGACTCTTTTATGAATACTGACACGTTTTTATTAACTGAACTTGTTTACAACAACTTATGATTTACAATTGTAATCTGCAATCCTATTGTTACTCAAAAGACTTGCATTGGTAAATTTGATGGGTCCGTTCACACAACAACATACCATGACAGGACAGTGTCTTAGCATTAGCCCTGCAACCGGGCTTGTGTGAAAAATTGTCATGTTATTTTTCCCAGTCACGGTCCGCTCTCGGATCACAGATTAGAGAAACGGGAGGAGTTTCATTAATTATTAACAATTAAGAGAACACCCTTAATTAGGCCCGTGTGTCCTAGACGACCGAGCCGAATATCTCCCAGAAAAGTGTGTTTTCCAGGTTACTGGACCAGAGACGGGGCTAGAGCGCGGCCGTCTTTTCGGACCTATCTGGGCCTGGTCATGTTTGCCAAGACCATTTGTAATCGGCAGGGCAAATCATATCTGAGTGACCCAAACAATTATTGACTCATAAGACATTTTAGAAAAACGAAAGTAATTGAAAAGTAATTTCTAACAAAAAATAATTAACGGTAATTAGAAATTTTATGGTTTAAAAAGTAACTTTTGGCATATTTACTACCCAATACTGATGTAATATTATCATCCTGTGTCTTTTTTTATAGTTAGTTGCCTCGCCTCAATGAATGTCATCAATAATCTGTATATATTGTTCTTCATATCAAGATTTTTTGTTGTTTGACGTTCTGAAAAAGGGACATAATACAATAATAATGAGAAATTTTTTTACAATTCATTTTGAGAGAAAAAAAAAAACTAATAATGAAGAATAAATAATTTGATATTGCTTTCAGAATAAACCCCAATTTATTGGGATCTACATTTGTCTTTTTTACTTTCGTTTTTTTATTGATTAGGATTTTTTTTTCTTTTTAACGAGGGTTTTTTTTTTCATATTAAGAGAAAGAGAAACACGAGTCCGTTTTTAAATGGCAAATAAAAACTATTTCTTATTTGTCACTTGAAACAAGGCGTAAAATGCACAACAAGGCATAGAAAAACACATAACACGCACTTTTATACACAGAATAGGCACTCGCACAAAATTTCATGTGACGCACTTAATTAACACAATGAACAGAATTTTTGTTTGAACATTTGTTCAATTTTTTCATAAAAAGTTATTTAATTAAATTTAACAGGCTCAAACTATAGTCAAACACGAGTGGAAATTTGAATGACTTTTTTTTCATATTTTTAGATGTGAGATGCATCCTAAATTTTCTCGAATCTCGCGAATCTCGAATCTCTCGAATTCTTCATATCAGAATCCAAAATTATTATATATAATTTATAATAATTATTATATAATTCATTAAGAAGATACAAATAAATGAAATAAGATTAAATATTAAATTATTAATAATAAAAAAAACAAGTGTGGCACTCAGAGTCGCCACAAGGTGATGATATTGGTGATCCGGGTCCAACCAACGAAATTGCAACAATCGCCGTTTTTTGCCAGTGAACGCTTTCTATTGGACGTCGATTGAGTTAAAACTAATTGTACCAAAGTTTTTAACAGTTTTTTTTTTATTCGAAAGATTCGAAAGACAAAAAAAGCGCAAAGATTCGAGTTTTTGAATCTCGAATATTTTTCAAGATTCGCCGGATTCGAGGATTCGAATGGCCCATCCCTACATATTTTATTACAATTTTTTTTATGTTGACATTTTAATACAGAAACACCCAAAACATTTTTAGGTATTTCTTTTAAGTTTTTAAAGGAATAAGATTAAGAACATTTTGACGCAAAAATATTACATATTAAAAATAGTACTTATAAGAATAGAAATTTGTATTCGGAATGAACTTCTTTTTATGACGTTTCTTTAAAAAAAAAACACAATAGTTATGACACTTATCATTTTACAATTGTTTAACATTTCTAAAAAAAAATATCTACATGTACACTGATTAGTATGTTGCAGAAGAGGCTGTTTGTTAGATATTTAATTCAGACTTTTCAGTTAATTAGAACATGTTTTTTTTTTGGTTCAAATCTTTAGTTTGAAATTTTTCCTCTTATGATAAGAGAGTGAGGAATTACTTCGTTATAACTTTTTTTCTTTGTAGAAAGAAAGGAGAAAGAAAAATGTGTGGATGCTTTTGACAAAAGCACAAATTGACAAATTCTCTTGTTTGTGTCGTCTGTGTATGAAGTGTGCTTGAGTTCATTAAAACTTTTAGTTAAGAGTTTGGTTTTGAGTCGAATTCTTAAAGGCAAAAGAAGATTTTGTATGTCGGAGCAGGAGGATGTTGAGGTGGAGGTGGGTGGGGGGAAGGTTTGGTTTAGAGTTTTGAAAGGGTTGTGTAAGGAGAGAAGTTGGTAATAGTTTTGTTGATGCTTTGTAGTCAATTGGGGACATTGTAGATAGTTTGAGCTTTTGCAATATATGATGGGATAGAGAAAGAGAGAGAGAGAGAGAGAGAGAGAGAGAAAGACAATGTTGAAGAATCATGCATCTTTTGCTTATTCAAAAAAGAGAGCGAAGGAAGAGTGAGGATTTCAAAATCTCTGTTAATTGACGTGTGGTACCCCCCTTAAAAAAAGGAGAGAGGATTGTCTTGATTTAATTAGAAATCTTCGCGTCGTTTCCTTTTTGCTACCCATTGTTTACTGAAGTGGCAATAATTCAGAAGATTGAACGAGTTTTGTGATTTTTTTTTTCTTCCTTTCCTCTTTTCTTTTAAAAAAAATTTTTTTTGTCAATCTATCTTTTTCGTATCTGAACACAAACACACACACATAGAAAGAGAGAGAGAGAGAAGGAGAAACACATATCTATCTCCTCATTTCAACCCCTCCCCCGTTCATTGTGTCCCTCGATACTTTAATGACAGCCACCTCATTTCAGTTGATGATGAAAGCTGTATTTTTTTTTCTCTTCCTTCCTTCTTTTTCTTCTGATTAAGTCAATTAAAGAAGTGTGTGTGTGTGTGTGTGGATCCCATTTGATAAAGTTACTCGTTGGCAAATTAACTTTATACCTTCTTGCTTTACTGTTGTTTAGTAATTGGGTTTATAATTTCAATTATAGTAGATCTCAAATTAGTTGAGAAGTTTTGTCTATATACATGTGTATACAATATAAATACATTGGAAACTGTAATCTTTTTTTTTTTAGATAAATGATGAGCTTTAAACGTGAAATGTTGCAACTTCTTTGGGGGTGGTGTGTTTTTTTTAAATATTTTTTCTTCTAATTGATACAACCCACGTTTGTAGCTTTCGATTTCAGTATTTTATTAATTGTAATTGATATCTATGATTCAAATATAGAAATCTTTTGATTGGTTGGTATCGTATTTCACTATTATTTTAAAATTGTGTGCTAATAGTGGGATTCTAATTGGCCATGTCCAAAAGTACCCCCTGATATGCAGGCAATCACTGCAAGCTCTGAAGTGGAAGAAATACAAGATGTTTCTAAAAAAAAAATGTGCCAATGAATGTAGTGTTACATTTAGCCAAGATCTAAAGCTCAAATTGAAGAAAAGAGACCTTAGAGTCGTATTATTAATGATTGTTGAGTCAAAGTTAGTTTAAAACTCATCAACTTTTATAAGAAACTATTTGTTCATAAGTTAATGAGTTTAGCACTGCCTTTAAAGTGGCAATCATTAAGAATACTATCCTTAGCACTTGAACTTCAAATTGAACCTGTTTGACAGTGTTTCAACTTAGAAAAAAATTTTGTTTTATTGCGTACCCTTGAAGAAGGTTCAAGTTGAAGTTCAAGTACCAAGTTTCTTTCTTAAATGTGGTGCTCAAACTCTTTGATTAGTAGATTACTGGCTATAATTTTAACCTCCTCTTAAACTGAAAATATTAATTTTTTTTAATCATTTTAAAACATGTTAATTTTTTTATTGTTTGAATCATTAAAAAAATAGAAAATTTAAAAATTTAAAAAAAAGAAAGGTTACTAATTATTACCACACATGCCCATGTCTCTGTAACGTCTATTGCATCTTTGAAATACGGCACTAGACTCTAATATGCTTCAAAACTATAATTTTACAAGCCATTTGATCAAATGTGTTGTCTTTCATACTGACCAATTACATTATTAAACTTTGATGTTGTAATGGTCAGTTTGAAGCAATTTATAAAATGACCCTTGGTCATCAAATAGTTTCAATATATTGACATCCTGATTTTTTTCCCTATCTGATTGAGCACACTTGACCATCATAGTTGCCATAACCATCACTGTCTGACCATTTTTTTTATGACAATAAATCTACATTTATAAATTATAACTAGTACCGATTATAATAGCAGTACTTAAAAGCCCCGAATTCAAGCAGGAAACTTAGCACTTCAACATGAACTTGAATCCTTTGTGTAGAGAACTTCAAGAAAGGGTGCTCATTAAAATAGTGTTTTCTCTGTATTCGAATTTCATTTTAACATTGCAATTAAGGTTAGGATCTCACATACATGTATGTATATGGAAAATAAGCAAAAAATAGTAAGAGAAATACAAAATCAGAAGAAAAAAAAGGTTCCTCTACATTTCTGTTTTTCTTTGCGTTCAAGGGGTTTCACGTGTACAAAAGACTTGAATAGATATTTTTAGTTTATAGAATTTAGAGGGTGGCGAAGGAAAAGGAGGCGGAGCCACAACACTACTACGTACGGTGTTATTTGTGTTCAAATTTTGAGCCACAGTTTTTTGAAATTTTGAGAGAAAAAAATGAATGTCAGGTGTCTCATTAAAATAGATGTGTGCACTAGAGTTAACTTCTAATTTTTAACTAAAGTGGCCTGTTTGAACTTTCGTGGGCCATATTTATGCCCCCCCCCAAATATAAAGTTGGCCACCCGAGTGCCACAAAGCCGTTTTTAATTTTAGACAATTCAGTAAAAAAAAATGTGCTTGTCGATTTATTTCAATAATTTTAATGAAAATATTAGAAATGATGTATTACTTCGAAATCCAAAAGTGGTGCATTTTCACCACCTTGCTCTATTCTGACGGTGGCGCCAATGACTATATGAATATACCATGAAACGAAAAAGTAATTTCTTTCTTACATAAAGTTGGTTTTTTTACATCTATAATAAAAATAATAATAATCTCCTTTGCAAATGAATGGGTCAATAATAATATAAGCAAGAAGAAGAGAAGAAAACAAAAAAAAAACCTATTTTCTTTATTTTTGCATTATGGAGTCATAAAATTGCACATTTCTTTTTGTTATATAAAATAAAATGATTAATTTTTACAGTGACTTTTGAGCTCCAATGAACTTGATTTATTTGAAAAGTTTGAAGAAAATGCTTTATGTGTGTGAGCATGCTTAATACACGAGGAAACTATTGTGATGATGATGATGAAGATGATGATGATGATGACTGTGGCGCCACATTTTTATTAACATAGTTTTAAAGAATTGTAGGGTGGGTAAGGTTGTTGGGTGGAAGTAAAAATAAAAAGAAGGGGGTAATTTTCGACAATGTTTTTTATACCTTTGAAGAAGAAAAAAAGGAAGAGAGAAAAAAAAAACTTATGACCTTAAGCACTAAAACAAATACGATGCCACAAAAGATGGTAGTTACTGTGCTACTAAATCATATTTAAAGCGATTTTAGTATGGCAATGGGGAGAAATAAAAAAAATATATATATATATATAAAGGGGGAGAGAAAAAAAAAGTTCATAGTCATTCCATTCTATTACAAAGGCATTGGTGACAACATCTTTTACGGTCGTCATATAATGTATTTGGAAGTTATTACTCCGGACTCACGACTGAGAACTAAAAAAAAAACCCCCCTCCTCCGCCTCTTTTTTTTATATCTCAGCTTAAAAAAAATGAGAATAGAAGAGAGAAAAAAAAATCGATTTATATAATATTATTGGAAATGATTATATAGCGTTAAGCTCGAAATGATTATTTTTTTATTAGAAGTAATGTCTATGTGTTTTAGTTCTAGCATATCATTGAGAGTGAAGAGAAGAAAAAAACCAAAAAGATATTGAAGGGAGGGGTCCCTTTTAAGCTAATGTATCTGGTTCATTTTAGATGATTGTTTCTTCTTTTTCATATATAAGCATGTTTTTCTTTTGAAGATAAATGAGTGTTGGACCTTTTTTTTTCTCATTTTCACTTATTTTCTTAAATAGGCCACACAATTTCACAAATAAGTGTTTTTTTTTGGAGGTACATTTAAATATAATAAATATATATATACAGTAGATATCTAAATTTTGTAAAAATACAAATGAAGCTTAGCTCAGCCCATCAGTTGAGCCAACAATGATCGCCGGTCTGTTTTTTGTTGTTGCAAAAATAGACTGGCTCCCAGCATCACCATCGATTGTGTACCATTTTGCGCACCGAATTGATTTAGCGCCAAATTGAATAAACGCCGATTGCAACAATGGCCAAACTGTACAAATGCGAAATTGAGCAAACACCAAACTGAAGTGCGGTTTTGGAGCTTGTTCAGTTTGACACTTGTTCATTTTGTCGTTTATTCAATTTGGTGATTATTCAGTTTGGTGCTTATTCAGTTTGGTGTTTGTTCAGTTTGGCGCTTGTTCAGTTTGGCATTTGTTCATTTTGGCGCTTATTCATTGACCTTCTTGAAATGTTGAAGCAACTTATTCAAACTAAATCCTACTGGCAATTTGCTTCTACTTGTAATATATTTGCAACGGTGTACAGAGTCTCGCGTAGTAGAATGATGGTGGGATTAAAAGTAAGACAGAAGAAGCATCTCTCATTGAGTGTATTTCCGTGTTTATTCATTGAAAACGAATCGAAATTTGCATACAAAACTTGCTGTATATTTGAGAATTTTTAGGTTTGTCCTAATCTAAAATCTGTTTTTGCTAATATTATTTGCAAACATTTATGGATTAGGACTTGCAAAGGAAAAGGACTATAGAGATGTACAGATGTACAAGGTCTTTTTTTTTTAATGCAAATGTACCTCTTTTATGTTTAAATCTGCCCTTGCCACATAATGCATCTGCTAACATTGATCGAGCTTATTGGATTTGTTTAATCCAACTTTGCAATTGATGGGGCATTGCCAGCTTATAAAAGAGAGAAAGAGGAATGTATTTTCTGAAATATAAAAATATAAAGGGGTTTCATTTTATAGTCACTTCTCAGTCTGGATTCATTTTCTATCTGCTGTTTTAGTTCAGATTACAAAAGTTCTAATTGAAATGTATGAAGTAGTTTTTTTAAGAAAAAAAAGTTTAGTGCCAAGAGAGTATTACTATTGAAAAAAAAAATCGGTTTGTGAGAAAGTTCTCGACTTTTTTCAAACAGTATAGTTTGGAATAGAATCAGATATTTTTTAGTAGGCCCCATAATATTAAACCTTTTGTTTTTTTCTTCTCATCTCGTCGTCTTCTTTTAGAGGATTTGAAAATTCTATGAAACTCTCTTCATAATAGGATCTGTTTCAATCTGGATTTTTTGGCTTGCGGAGGAAGAAAATAGAATAGAAATGTATGATGGTTAAGATTGGTAATCGAAATTGGTTTTGGGCACCCACGAAACATAGAAATGTCTCTGCACTTAAGTTGGGGTCACACTATTCAACAAATTGTTGCAAAGTGTGGTGCAACTATACGCAACACCAATTACAGCACATGTCTGTGATGTTGAGTACACAGTAGATGGTAAAGTTGAAAAATAAAACAGAAATGTTTGATGGTGTAAAGAAATGTTTCGATTTGAGATCGAAATTGGTTTGACAAACATTAAAAATATCTCTACACTTAAGAGCCTACAGTGAAAAAAAAAACTTACAAAAATCTTCGCATTTAGGTGCTTTTGTAGCTGTGACGTCAACTTGTAACAAAAAATTCAATTTTGATACATTTTTGTCCGCCATCTTTTCTCTTATCGATGGATAGAAGTGGGTATATTTTAATAACGACTCTTTTTTTGATAAATATGCACTACTGAAAAAAGGAAGAGCAACTTTTGAACTACAATGGTGAGTAATTTGAGTCGTATACAATTAGTGGTCAAATTTTAGGGTATTATCAAACTTATTGTTAGTGGGAAATTTAGATCCTATAAAATGTATAAACGGAGGAGCTTTTGTGGCCTACGGAATTTAACATGAGCTAAAAAAAATACGAGATTTTAAAATGAAATTAAAAATAGAAAAACTAATTATAAATGTTTACCAACTTATCAAACTTGATGAGCAATATTGTTATGTACATTTTTGACAATGCATATATTTGCAGCATTAAAAAATATTGAAATTGTTGTTGGGTTTATATCAATAGGGTTTTATATTTTCTGGTTTTGACAATGCATTTTCTATGCTGCACTTGGACTCTTGTCCCTCTGCCATAGGCCTTTATGGCTGCTTGCAGAGTAATTTTTCAAATGTAAATTCAAATACATATTGCAGTTTGAATTTTGAAAATCACAATTTTTGTTGCAGAAAACAAAACATTTGCCTGAACCATGTATTTTTTAAAAAAGGAATTTCTCTTTCTCATTTGCTGCAATGGCTTAGCTGTGGGTCGCCACTAAATGGCGAAAAGTGGAACTATAACTGTCATCTGCTAATATTCAAAATGGCGTCACACATATAGGCTCTTAAGCCGGGATCACACTATCTCAGAAGTTGTTGTAAAATTTAGTGCAATAGTACACAACACCACTTGCAACACATGTCTTTGTTGTTAAGTAGATGATAAAGTGGAAAAATAAAACAGAAACGTATGATGGTTTAAAATTGGTAATCGAAATTAGTTTGAGCCTCCATACCACAAAAAATCAAAATGTCTCTACTCATAAGCCAGGGTCATACTATTCGACAAATTGTGGTAAAGTTTAGTGCAAACGCACACAACACCCGTTGCAACGCATGTATGTTGTTTTTAAGCATATGATTAGGTGTTATTTGTTTTGCAGTCAATAGTAACATAAACTGGAAAATTAATATCTGATTAGTACTAGGGGGATACTAGGGGGGTACTAGGGATCAAAAAGAAATAACCATAATTACTGGCCGATCTTCAAAAGATTGTTACTTCACAATTGGCACTTAAACACAGATGGAGCAGATGGATTTGCTTAATATTGCATAAAAATTCCAAGCCCTAATGATTACAATGATGCTACTGTACTGTGGGCACTGTGAATGTTACTAGAATGTTTATTGAGGAGTTTATTGAAACAGATGAAACTGCTGAATAATGAATATAGTGCTCACATTTTCAGGTAGCACAGTGTATGTTGTGCAGAATTGCACTGCGATTCGTTGAGTAAAGTGGCCCAGCCTTTGTTCTTTATTAAATGGGTGTTTATGTGGACTTCATATTATATTTTCAGAAATATTTGTTTTTCTTTTATTTGTGAATAGGATAAAATATTTTTTTATTGGCCCCAAATCCACGTTATATTTTGCCATATTCTAAAAAAAATGTATTTTATTTTCAACGTTGCACTAATGGTCTATTTTCAAGAACTCGGGATTTGTTTTGTGGTCTTACAGAAGTAATAAATAATCTTGTTAAAAGTGTGACACTGAAGAAAATCTGTACAGAGATGAAAGAATAATATAAGAGGAGGAGACTGTAGAGATTTTTTTAGGGGGTTTCAATAATCTCATAAGAAAAACTTTTAGTTCTGCACTTGTTTAATCCACGTTTTCCTCACATTATTGATTCGTAAATAGGGCCTAATACATTTTTGAAAGATAAAAGTAGTCTTAGATTTTCTTTGTTCGTTCTCTGAATTTCTTTTAAAGTTCATCTGGTTTTCTTTTTTTTTTCAAATAAAAGACTAGGTTTTGCATAAAACCTTCATAATACATGTGTTATTTATATGGTTCTATAACTAGTTAATTTATGCTTTTATAGTCTAAACTATTTTATATTGGTGATTACTGATTAGGTAGAGTTATATTACATTAAGCTTGAAGCAGGGGGTCTGAGGGCTGCGCCCCCAGAATGTAAAAGTGTAGGTCACTGAGTGACCCACAGTTCTTCTCCAAATAGCTATTTGTGTGTGGTTATGTACATGTTTTTCAAGTACAGTAGTGTGATTTTTTTATGAGACGGTGACTGTGGATGTTTCTCATGTAAAGAAAACTTGATCGTTATATTCCCGTTTGTGTCTGTGTGTGATTACACAAGATGTTTCAAATTCATTTTCACTTTTTACGGAAATCTATTTTTAAATTGTCTAAATAGAAATCTCATCACTATGTGTCTAACAATGTCTGTCACTATGTCTGAGCAACAATAATAAATTGATGTTAAGGCAGAGGGTGTTAGCTTTTTTTTTCACAACATAAAGGCTACCCTACTGAACGAGGCACTATTTATTTCTGCTCCTCAATCTGTCTATCTTGATATAATGTACAGTAGGTTGTTGTGTAACTACATTGGCCCTTACCCATTTTTTTCTCTTTTTCAAGAGATCTATTGATGGGAAGAAGAGGGGGAGGGGGAGGGTTATATAAGGAGTAAATTACTGGAGCTGTTTCTACTTTTTTCAAAGTTAAGATCACATCAGCAACGTGTAGATTTTCGTCATAGATTCTCAGTGGACTAGTAAAGAAAGTGCCATTATCTATTGTCAGCTGGGACCACATGTGGTTTAAGAATTAAATAGAAAATAACTTTTGTGGCACATCCATCCATATTATAACGCAATACAAAGAGCCCTTTTATTCTCTTTAGGAAAAAAAAACAGGTGATGAAAAATCTATAGAGAGACTAAAAGGGTTATCCTGTCACCTTTGCTTTTGATTGATGGTTTTAGTTGGGTGTACTTAACTACGAAGCTATTAACTATTTAATGCCAACAGTGTTTCTTTGTTTTATAATCTGCTTCCTGTGCTATTCGTATACTGCTTTTACAGTAGACATACACTTTACATGTATTTGTCAATAAAAAGAACTAATTCGCAATTTTATACAATCCAACTAAATGAGTTAAGCACCAGGTGCCTGACATCTTATATTATACAGTACTGTAAAAAGTGGACAAAAACGATGCCTGTTTTTAACCTAGAAAAAATACCAATTTAACGGGGCGACTGAATAAGCGCCAAATTGAACAAACGCCAAACTCAATAAGCGCCAAATGGAACAAACGCCAAACTGAATAACCGCCAAATTTTTGGCTTTTATTCAGTTTGGCGTTTCTTCCATTTGGCGCTTATTCAGTTTGGCGTTTGTTTCATTTGGCGCTTATTCAGTTTGGCGGTTATTCAGGGTTTGTGTAAATTCTGATGATCCAAATATTGTGAGCTTTTATAGACGTCAGACTGTGCAGATTTACAAACAGTACATGCTAACCTAACCTAACCTAACCAATCCTAACCTAACCTAACCAATCCTAACCTAACCTAACCAATCCTAACCTAACCTAACCAATCCTAACCTAACCTAACCAATCCTAACCTAACCAATCCTAACCTAATCAAACCAAACCTAACCTAATCAAACCAAACCTAACCTAACCTAACCTAACAATGTGTTTAACACATTTTGGCGGTTATTCAGTTTGTCGCTTGTTCAGTTTGGCGTTTGTTCCATTTGGCGCTTATTCAGTTTGGCGTTTGTTCCATTTGGCTTTTATTCAGTTTGACGTTTGTTCCATTTGGCGTTTGTTCCATTTGGCGTTTATTCAGTTTGGCGTTTATTCAGTTTGGCGTTTATTCAGTTTGGCGTTATTTCAGATTGGCGTTTGTTCAATTTGGTGCTTATTCAATTTGGCGCTTGATCAGCGCCACCAATTTAACATTCAGTTCTCGTTATAAGTGATCAGGTTGTTTTCACGAAATGGATAATTATTAGTTTCCTAATTAGCATCTGAAGAAAGTGACTAATATGAAGAAAAAAATGCACAAAAGAACGTTGCCAGATTAGTGTTGTGAGTCGAAAATATTCTCAATGGAAATTTTTTCAAGGGACGACGAAATTTACTCCCCAAAATAAACTTTTTCTCATTTTTTTTAGAATTTATAAAATTTCCAAAAAACAGAAGTTGTTGAACTTTCATTCTTCATTATGACAACAAATGAAATATGCAATTGTGCCATGGGATCACTGCCATACTGATGCTGCATGGATCCGATCATTTTAGCACACGATACATTTAAACTATTGTAAAACAAAATTTGTAGAAGAATTGCAAAATTAATTATTGGTTTAAGTTGCAGGCTCATTATTGAATCATTTATGACATGTTTGACGGTTTTGTATGAGGCGCCGTTTGGGTCATAATTAATATACTTTTTATATATATAAAAAAGTGTAATTATATGTTTTTCAATTAAATCCCGAAAATATCGATTTATCTCAGGTAAAATGTATATCCCAAAAATATTTTATATATCCCAAAAACCTAATCTAACCTAACCTAACAATATTTTTGGGATATATAAAATATTTTTTTGGGATATACAGTTTACCTGGGATAAATCGATATGTTTGGACTTTAATTGAAAAACATATAATTACACTTTTTATATATATATATAAAGTATATTAATTATGACCCAAACGGCGCCTCATAGTTTGTACCGATATTTAAATTTGACTGATTATCGTTTTTATTTAAGTTTTAACTTCAAACGCAAAAAAATGTAAAATATATTGATTTAAATCAAATCTGTTTTTTATTATTTTTGTTTTTACACCAAAAATAGGATTTTTCCACTTCGATTTAAATAGACAAACTAGTAACCTTAAGTTGATGGAGTTTTTTTTATGAATATTCCTTGTCATGTTATTACCACGTTGTTGTTGTTTTCACATGGGTTATCATATGTATATATATGTTATATGTTTTATTTATGACATGAAGAATATATTGGCACTTATTTTCTGTGTATTTATTTATATTATATTGCTGGACGTTTCCATTTAAATGCTACATATTTTTTTTTTTTTTGGAACATTGAATACCAATATTTTTCATTCGAATCTGTTATGATAATGTATTCAAACCTTCTGCTCACTGATATCAATCATCTTCTTCTCGTTTTTCTTATTTTTTTGCTTATGGTTTCTCTTTTTTTTTTTGGCTGATCTGAAATTCACAAATCTCTCAAATGTCTCTCCATGATTTATTATTATTCAGTAGGCCTTCATGCATTATAATGTGCGCATATACACTGTACATGTAGAATTATAGACATATATATTGCATAATCTGGGTGAATGGATAGCTCTGCAAAAAAAATCTTGCAAATACGGTTGGATTTAGTTTAGCAGTGATTTTAGTTATTTTTAAAAACTTATCATTCGAACTTTTTTCTAGAAACTTTTAGAAACAAATTAGAATTGAGTTAGAAAAAAGAGTGAAGGCTATTTATGTGCGGTAATGGCAAAAACTTTCGATCTTAATTACATGAGAATATTTTAAAATATTAATTTATAACAAAATGTTATATATAATAATATCCCAGGTCTGTGTATGTGTGTGTGAAGTAACTGTACAAAACCATTGAAGCACGTCGGAATTTATATAAATTTAAATAAATGAAGAAATAAACAGCTTTTTTTCTCAAGGTCAACTATATGTTGCACCCTTCTCATCCAAGAACCCCATGATATTAAATTGGAGAGGGGAAAAGGTTGGAAAGTGTAGAGGGGGAGTGAGAGAAACGTGGAGGGGGGAAAAGTGGGAGGGGGTGACTGAAATTGAAATGAAAGGAGTAAAAAAGGAATAAACGACGCGCCTGCGCACAATTGCCTGTGAATTTTGCTCCCGTCATTTATGACGGGTTACCCCACTAGTTTTAAAATAATCTCCAAAGATGACTACAATTGTAGTCGAGACGTCAGCCATATTTGTGTATAGTTTTAAAATTATTTTAATAATAAATTGTTGAAATACAAAATGGTGCTTTATTATTCATAAAATTAAGAATTTAACATGACTATTCAAAAGAACTAATTTTTAATTAATACATAAAATAGTCAAGAACTAAATAATATAATTCTAAAATATGTGCACTTTTTGTTTTTAATAAATTTTTATGGAAATTATTTCATGAAATAAGAAATAATATTAAAATAAAATTTTGACATAACATTCTTTAAAAATTGACCAGATCGAAATTTAATTTTTCGCCTGCTATTTTAGCATAATTTTAAAAAGGGCATAATATTACCTCTACAATTTAGCAAAGAAATGTTTTATTTGTCTTGTATTGTTTATGAAGAGACCTAGCCCACCTACAGCTCAGCCCACCAAGTCTTTTAGACCCAATATCAATATGGAAAACACGCCGACTTTCTAAATGTATTTTATTTCAATGGAAAATCTCTAGTAGCATATTTGACCACGGTCGACCGGACTCTGCCTTGACTGTACGTGCATACTGTGAATCGACCCTAAGCTCAGCCACGGAACGAATTTAAAAAAAATGTCCACAACTAGAACCAATTTGTGTCCACCCTGTATATGTGACTAATTTGTTAGAATTGTACATCTTCGTGACAAAAGTATGTTTTTGAAGTCACATTTTTTTTTTGTTAATTCACTCCGGGTGGGTAGAGATAGTTGTGGGTGATTATTTGGGTTGGGGGTGATGGTTTATATTAAAAAAGTCGTTTATTTAATTAAAATGGTTCTAATATTCATCATCAAATGTATATAATAGGTCTAAATAGAGAAGATGAAAAATAGGACAATAATACCCAACACACATAAAAAAAAAACATTGATTTGTTTGACATATGTGACATTTTTCTCTCTAAATTCTACAATGAAAATGAGAAAAAAACTGAAGAACAAAAAAGTGCCATTACGCAATGAACTAATAGTTTTTTTATTAATATTATTATCTAATCTTTTACTAATGACACAAAGTTTAATGTGAATAATCGCTAATTTGAGAATTATGATTGAGGATAATTACAAAATTTAGTAATGTAGTGATTGAGACGAAAGTTCACTTTCAGGAATTAAGCTTAGCAATTGAACTTCCACTTGAACCCTCTAACCAAGGAATTCAAACATGGAAAAAAATTTTTTTTCAGGAGTAGCACTGATATAATCATAATCTGATCAAAACGAATTGAACGCGTGGCTTGCAATTCGGTTGGTCCTGCATCTATTGCCCAAAATATAAACTTATTTTATATACAAAAAGGCGGAGATGTTGAAAGCATCCAAAAAATACTTTTAAGATTGTTTATGAGCAGCTGATTTTTGAAATCTGATTATTTTTTTTTTTGTAGGAAAGAAATTAAGAGAAACTAGAAAGTGTTTTGGAGACTAGCAGGGTGGTAGTGATTTAAATCACATTGGTTTAAATCATGATTTAAATCGTGATTTAAATCAATTGATTTTTTTTTAAATAAATCAAATGATTTTTTTTTAAAAATATTCATATTTATTTAAACATTAAAATTATACAATAAAAAGAAAACAGTTCCCAGCATTTTTCTTTATGTTTATAAAAATAAAGTCGGATGGTTGTCCTTTTGTTAATGCGTTATTTTTGGGAAGATATATGCTTGTGGAAGTATCCCCAAATGACTGGTGGAAATCATTATAGATAGATAGCAATTGTAATCTATTTAAGAGCCTCAGAGGTAAACTGTGTTAAGTCACCAAACCTATATTTTACATGAAGAGTCATTTGAAAGTTTTCTTCTTCATTGAAGGAATAGGACTTAACATGGTATGAAACCATCTAGCAGCCAATGTGTAAAACTGTGGACTTAACACTGTTCACCACTGATAAAACTTGACAATCTGTTTAAAAACACGAATTTTATATCGCATAAAGATGTAAAAAATCGTGTTTTTTTTTAAAAAAGTGACTTACCACAGTTTACCTCTGAGACACTGATTTGCTCTGGGAACTGAAAAGGCTGCAAAGCTCTTGTTTATGTTCAGAATGTGAAATTAAAAAAGTGCTTGAAACTTAATATTTTCGAATTTGAATGTTTCTTAACATTTTTTTTCTTATTTTGCAATTATTTTACTAACAACTTAACAATCAACAATGTTATTACTCATTTTTGCAGACATCATCATAAAAAAAATTTAATATTTCATATAAATGAAAAGAAATCAAAAAAATCTGATTTAAATAAAAAAGAGACTAGAAGGATAGCTCAATAACTTAATTGTATGGACAAAAATTTAAAATAAAAAATTATCTACTTAAAGTTGGGTCATTTTCAAACTCTGCATAAAACGCTTATATCTTTTAATATATTAACATGAAAATATCCTTAAGTGATTGAGCTACCCTTCTAGTTTCTAAAACGCATTCAAGTTTTCTCGTTATTTTGCATCTGAAAGACAATCTCAGAGTTCGAGAGGCGTTTATGTATTAAAACCTCCTTAATTGAATTAATTGCTCTTATAGTTTTTTTATACGTTTTTAATTCTTAATGTTTTAGGTTTATTTGTTTTTTGTTTGTATGTTTTACAAATAATTTTGGAAATGTCTCAATTTCAGCTTAAATCCAGCAAAATACAAAGTTAAAAATACAAGTACTGCATTTTAGTCAATACAGTTTTTAAGTTTAGGTCGCCACACAAAACACATGTCTAATAATAACTTAGGAAGAACTTAAGTTCAGGGATAATTTCCTAGTTTAGTATTGATTCTAAGCTATTTTTGATCTAATAAAAATACGTGTTTGTGTGTGTTGCATTGTTGGTTATTCTTATTTTGAATTGAGTAGAATGTCTAAAATGGGAATCAACTTAAAGCTCCCTATATATTTTTTTTCGCATGAATTTTAGCAACTTGGGTTGTCACGCAAAGTAGCAATCAGCAGCAGCCGTTTCTCCACATTTAAGTGGATGACCCTATGTATTATTTTCATTGACGCCTTTTTGCTTTTATTCCAAAAAAATGTAATTTCACAACTTATAACACAACAAATAAAGTCCTTCCTTTTCTTTCAGTCATAAGTTAAAATAAAATTCGCATACGTCGTTTTCCGAGTAGTCATTGTGAAATAAGATAATTTTAGAAAACAATGGAATAAAACTAGTTATTTTGTAACTAGTTATTTTATATTAAAATCTACGTTAAGTTGGTTTTAATATGTAAAATGAATATAAACTTGAATGTGTTTTAGAAATTAGAAAAAATAGCACAATTACTTAATTACTTTGAAACAACAGTATGGAAAAATTCAAATTGTTTTTAAAACTAGAATGGTAAAAGAGTATATGCTAAACGTTTTTGGGGTTTTTCCATTGAGATTTCATGAAAAACTATTTTCGCCTTTTTCAAACTGTCACAAAAATTTTATTTTTAAAGATATCATCATGAAAAAAACTAATAGCAATATCACGAACTACTCCAGTTTTTAAAACACTGATTTTTTTTCGTAATTTAATGTTTCTTCTGAAAAACGTTCGCTTGAAAAATATAAATTTTCTCAAAACCGCAGACGGGAGTAAGAGACTTCATATAGAACATAATAGCCACACATGCGCGCCATCTGTGGGGATGAAAACAAAATAATTATTTATAAAGACGCACCTTAAGTGGTTGTGGCGATCGATACACTGCTAGTTTCTAAAAGGGGGTTTAATTCGAGGCATTTTTCAAGATCCTAACTCCTTAGGGACTTGGGCTTTCTCCCAGTCCGCCCCTGGTAAACATACGTTACACATAAGCAATATAACAAAATTGTTGTAAAAACAACATTAAAGATTGCAGATTTTGTTTGGGCTCAATTGTGTGTATGGTTGAAGTTTGGTGGCTGCCAATAAATTTGGCAATTTATGTCCGTTTCCTGTGCTCCAAAAAAGTATTCTGAGATCAGTCAGAAAGTGTATTCAAAAAACGAAAAAAGCGAGTGGTTTCATTTTGTATCATGTTGAAATAACGATTATTTGGCGCCATGGAGCTAGGTCCATTATTAGGAAGTCGATGACATTTTCCATCAGTAAATAACAATTTTGATAATTCCTAACAATACTTTTTATTTTCTAAGGAAGCTCATAAAAAGACGCCATTTTCAAACATAAAAAAGATTCAATTCAAATCTTATTTCGAGTCCATTGAACTGAAATTGTTGTTTACGCCGGTTGTCATTTTAGGGCGCCTTTATTTCGACTTTTGAGTGCCAACACCATGGTTGCCTATTTTACTTTTAGTAATTATTCTTCAGGTGGAAACGCTGCTAGATGGCGATCTAACCAAATTAAAACAATAAAAAATTACCTTTTAATTAAATTTGTGTGGCTTATGTTTGTTTTTGTTTTTCGTGAAACAAACTTTAGTTAAAATAATTAAAATTATTTTGAATTTTTTTTTTCGAATATCAATAAACGCAACTGCATTTTCACGTTAATTTCTAACAATTAAAATAGCCTGAACTTATTATTGCTTTTTTTTTAAATCCCAGAATGGCTTATTATTAATTATAACATATTAATTATGTGACACCACCCGCACATGTGGCCGGCGTACACATGTATGCGAGGTATCACATATGAGGCCACCCGAAGTTGGCACCCCCTGGTACCCAGATGGCCCTGAAGGGTGTCTCATAAAGGGTTGTTCGCTGCCCGCGATATGTGTAAAAAAAAATAAAAGCAATTACACAGAGAAAATTAGAATTCTTCTTAATTTTCTCAGGGCTGGTGACAGAAGATAAATCAGAAATTATTCCCCGAAAATATTTAAAGCATTCTAAGAAATGGGTTCCAAAAAAGGAAATGTCTTGGGACCTGGGTTATCCATTGGTCGGTTTGACCTATAAGTGGCCCCTTGTCAGCAGTAGTCTCTTCCAAAGGAATAAGAATAAAACAGATACACAAGGTAACCTCGAGAGAACAGAAAGCAAAAAGTGAGGAAAGAGAGAACTTTCCTCCTCAATCGATGTAATGCAAATTGTGTGTGTGTTCAGAGTCTAAGTCCAAGAAGTAGTCTTTTTGGAACTTAGAAGAATATTCCAAGCGCGGAAAATTTCACGTCCTCTATGCAAAATGCTTTTGTCAACAAACAAAAAACAAGAAACTGTATACTATAAAAAAATCCCACTGTGCCATCCTGTAGTTGTTAGTTGCTAACAATTTATAAACAAGTAATTCAATAAAACAAAGAGCAGCAGCACCTTTCATGGAAGTTTGAAAACATTTTTTTTGTAAATGCTAAGTAATTGCATCTGTATAAAAATAGGGTTTTGCGTTTTAAAGTAGTTCTCATATAATAAATGATGTTTATTGGAATTGTGTCCAAATGGTTTTTTTTTTTTGTGACACTGCAGACAATGTATTTGTAGATATGAGAATAGGGACCATTTTTTTAAACTGTTTTTTGTTGAATGGTTATTACTGGACCTTGTCTGATGGAAAACAATCATTTTGACATTGACCACACAGTTTGTATGTGAATGTGTGTGTGTGTCCGGTTTCTAATAGACTTGCAATTCTACTGACTGCAAGAAGAAGAAAAAAAAATGGATGGATTTACGAGGCTTATACAGTATAACAGTAGAAAAAAATGAAACTGGCCCGGCACACATACATGTATAATGCTCTGGTCACGTCTATGTGGATTATGGCTCACAACTTGTGCTACACCGATTAGTGACGTAAAAATGACATCAAATGATTTTTAATGAATGAATTTAGAATGGTCTTGCCATTATCTACTGCATTTTGCCACTTTTTTCTGGTAACTGTTTCTGTAATGTATGCAAGGTTTAGTTGACCAGAGCATCAAACAGATAAATAGTAGAAGAGAAAACCATAAGAGCTGAGAATAAAAAAAAGTCTGCATTCTAACAAAAATGTATTGCCATTTCGATCAACCGTTATATTGCCCATTTTATTGCAAACTCAGGTCTTCCAACACAAGTGTTTTTTTTTTCCTTCTCGGTTTCTTCTTCTTTTTGTGGTTTTGTTATTGGAATAAACTGTGATCTGTTCTTTTTTGTGTGTAGTGTGTGTGTGTATGCGTGTATGTATGTGTGATTTACATGACCAGACTAAATGAATTCCGATTTATGAATCTCTGAAATCTTTTTGGTTTTTTTTTTGTGTAATTTAAAGCAATATGTGTTGGTTTTCTTACTAAATTTGGAAATACTTGTTTTTGTTTGTTAGCTTTTTGGAGTGCTCGAGAAAAGCATTAGCAACCATAGAGCTGAGCTAAGCCTTGTTTTTCTTGAACGTTTTGTTAGCTGCAGACAAGGTAAACAGGGTTTTGTTAGGTGGCATTCTTACGAGATATCCACTTACAAGTATAAGTGGATGTGATTATCGAAAGTTAATTAACTTAGTTAAAACACTAATACCTAGTACACACGTGATAATTTAAATGCATTTAAATAATAAACGTGTTGTATAGAGCCCTATGAAGGGCAAACATACAAATGTCGAATTCAATTTATTCAGTTAATTATCTGAAAATATTGAGATTAATACTTAAATATAAAATATAAACTATCAGTCAAACACTCGAAAAGCCCACAAAAAGACTTTGCTCCTTAGGGACCTTTTGTACAGTGCATAACCACTCCAACGTTCTCTGTCCTTCTTTGGCCTCGTTAAAGGCACCGAACAGAGGGACTTGGAAAGTTTCCAAGTCCCTCTGCTGGTGGTGGTACTTGCTGGCCGAAGCTTCTCGATTCCTTATTCCATGTAGAGAGAATTAAACTCACAAAACACTTGTACACAATTTGAGGTAGATAAACTTCTTTTTTTTACTTATTATCGTTACATCGTTGTGAATACATCTCTTTATAATCTCTCTTTACATACTCTAGATCTGATCTCTCTAGTTTAAAAGTACACTCTCGACTGTCCACACATAAGTGGCAAGGCTCTTTCGTTCAGTCTCTTGGGAGGGGGCGACTGCCACCTCAGGGCTTAATGAGTGGCCAACTGGGCCAATCATTGCCCGGGGCTGAGAGTATTACTTTTTAAGGAAAGGAATTTTGGGACTCTTTTCACAATTTCTCACGATTCTACTTTGTTCCTCGAATTCACTAAGAATTCGGGCCACCCAAGACTGGACATCTGTGCACCAAGGGGTGCCATGCTGACAGAAAGGAATTTCTACGGGGTGCTCCACAAGTCTGTAGATACAGGGTGTCACAAGATAGTTTTGTATTATAATGATTTCAACTTGACAATGATGTCTAAGCTTTGTGTAAGTTAGAGACCTAGATTGTGTACAAATTTGGATCATAGCCCAGTCAAGCCCATTACACTTTATATTTTGCCCAGCCCACCCAGGTCCACGAGTCCTTTGAAGCCCAAATGCATATGAGGTCCACAAGACCATTGTTAGGTTCATGACTCCCAATAAAATTGAAGTTGAATTGCTCTTTGAACTTGACAAAAAATAACTTTAAAAGAGGGATAAAATAATCTTTAATGAAAACTTGAATTTCGATCAAAATTATCCTTAAAAACATGACAGTTCACTTTTTGATGACGTTTACATTCCTACAAAGCCCATGAGGCACACCAGGTCCATTTACCTAAATGATAAAACTACCAACCCAAGGCCAGCCCAATTGGGCATGTGCTAAAATAATACCTATATCAGAAAGGGATGATAACAAAAGTTTGTAACAGTTTCAACCAAAAGGTTTTCTTGAGTACTTTTGTTGTTACCCATTTTTCCATCAAACAAAATAATACAAGAATACCTTTTTCGTTATACCCTCTGACGCCACAAGTTTCAAGTTACCTTGAAGCGACTGTACACAATGTTTATTGTTAAATAGTACGGATAAAATGGAAGTTAAGCTTTTAACTAACATTTATTTCTTTCCATTATTATTGTGTGGGGAGCAGTCATCAACTTGATCAATAATTTTTTTTATACATTTTTCTTTTATTGGTCGTGACTCATTATAATTCACTTTTTGCAACTTTATAGTTGAGTTGAGTATTTTCGACATAATATTAGGATGGATTCTTAGAGTAGGTCTATGTGATGTTGCAAGTAGGCAGTCCTACATGTAATGTTATTCAAATTTATACAACTTCAATACATGTATAGTAATTTTTGTGTACAATTTAATATATTTATACATGTGCATCTACTTCGTTTCTACAAAATATTTATTAACTGTGCCTACATGTGTAAATCTGGTATTGCAGTTCCTACTTATTCTGATTTTTATGTCTCAAATAATTTTTATTAAGGGTTTTTGAATGTCACTTCTTATTTTTATGAGGAAGGAAAGCGGTTTTATAGTCAAAGAACCTTTTTAAAGGCTTTTAATTCGGGTCAATTCAAACTGGCATCTGGAACTCTAGCCTCGAACTATATACTACGTGAATGAAACCGTATTTTTTTTTGGTTATTTTACCTATGAATGAGAGTAATATGCTAATTAATACAATATGGCCAAAATTCAGGAAGGAAGTTTCACGCTTGAACTTCATTTTAAATCTTGTTTATGGTAGCTCAATACATGTGCAACTATTTTTATTTTTGTAAATGATGCAACCTTCTTGAGAGGGTTAAAGGTAAGTCTAAATTAAAAGTCTAAAGTAGAAGTCTTTAGGATTTCTTCTTGAATTTGGGCCTGGGATGATTACTTCTTCTCAGAAACATGTAATACTTTGAAATGAAGTTGGTTTTGTTATGTTAGTTAGATTTGGTCATAAATATATATCAAGCTAAGCTTAAAAAAAGAGACTCGTTCTGAGGCTTCTGGTAGTCTTTTATTTGAATGTGAGTGTGGTTGCTTGTTGAAAGCTTATGACCTGTATCACATAAAATGTTTTTACCAAAATAGTATTGGACCATATTTCAATTTGTAAATGTATTCTTTTCACTATAAGAAGTATTCTATCTCTGAATTCATTTTATGTATGAGTTCATTTTTGCACAGCAAGAAGAAAGAAGAAGAAGAAGAAGAAAAAAAGTCTTTGAGAGGAGCATTTTGTGTTGAAAGTTTTACAAATGTTAAGCTGGGATTTCTTGTCTCAAAAGATGGCTATAAAAGTTTATTGCTATATAGAGAAATGGTGGTGGTGCTTGACCAATTTGGTGTGTAGCCTTTTATAGAGTGGCCCAAGAGTTGTCAACCCATTTAGTTCGCTTATAACTTTTGAACCAATTTGGAAAACCGCAATGTGTACGTATGTATACATTAAAAACTGTGCAACCACCTTAAACCTAGAGTGTCCATTATTTTTGTGGTTTTTTTTCTAATTAAATAATCTTAACACTCTGGAAACGAAAAAAAAGTGTCTTTCAGTAAAGAAAACTTAGTGTCCGGCAACTGTGATAGTTCCGGCTACGTTTTTCGAGGAAACAGTCATCCCGTAGTGTCTTATGTACAAAAGTATCAGACATTCTGGCCCTTCTTGGCAGAGACCACATTCATTAACTATCGTTGCATGCCAAATTTTTGGTTTTAAATTTGAAGTGGTAGGCGCTATGTTTCCTGCAGAGTGTACCTAGCTAACTAGCTCACATTGTTGCCTTATTTGAGCCTAGCCAGCCTTATTTGTACAAAATAGTCAAGAGAGTGAAGCACATCTGACAATTCTTTTCTATTTAAGTATAGATTAGGGAGTCACGAGAAATTACTCCGGTTGTTTCTTCAGGTCATAAAGAAACAGGCTTGAGTTTCTCGAACGTGCTCATTGACTCCAAGTGCTGTAATTTTCTGTTTTATGCATTTGTAAGAAACTTTTCTCAAAGCAATTATAGCAATTCACTGTAATTTTGAAATGTTGGTTCTAACTTGATTTATTTATCAATAGAAACTTTTCTAACTTTTGTGTGTCGAATGAATTAAGAAAGCATTAGGCTGTTGAAGTGCAATGATGTGTTTTGCACTTTTGTAAGTTTCTAATTCTTATGAGAATTATTGATAAAACTCTCACTCTCTTTCTTCCTATCTCTCTCACTCTTTATCTCTCACTCTCTACCCATCTCTCTATCTGTCTCTAGCTTTCTTAGTCTCTTTCTCTCTCTGTCTCTAGCTCTCTTTCCTGCTTTCTGTCTCTCTCGTGGTCCAAAACATACTGCAAATTGTACAAGCATTTTGTTGAGATTCTCAGTGGTTATCCGCATGCATTTTTAATCTACAGATGAGCGTGCTAAGCTTTTAAATAATATCTTCTATACTTAATTGAGCAGGTTTATTTTAACAAAAAAAAAACGAAAATTAACCTAATTATATTAATTAATTAATAATTAAAAAGTCTCTGTAGAATGTCGATTTAAATGCAGGAGGAGGAACTGCAGCAGAAGCCGCAGGAGTCTTTTCTTAATGTCTATAAAACTTCAAAGATAAAGTTGTTTTGTGTGATTTTTGGTTAGAACATTTCGAAAATAAATGTTAATTTTGAAGCAATTATACAAGCTCAATTGTGTGGAAGGAAAATAAAAATCACTTTTAAAAATTAAGATAATTTTTTGTCTTCTTTTTTTTTCAAAAAGGAAAAAAAAAAGGAAAATGTTGCAATCATGACTGAAGATAGATAGGAGTTCTTTCAAAGTTTGATGCCTGTTTCTGCAATGATAATATTAATAGGCGCTCTTTACTTTCTCTTAATAACTTTATAATGATGATGATGATGCTGATGATGATGATGATGGTTGCTTGTATTTAAGAATGTTGTTTTCTTGAATTCTTGTAATAAATTCCATTTGAATTCTTTTATGAATTTTGACTCTTGAGACAGAAAGAAAGAAAGAGAATGAAAGAGAGAGAGAGAGAGAGAAAACTTAAGAGATTAGACTCTTAATGGTGTCACTCAGTACTTAACCTTTAAAGACGTGATTTAAGAAGCAAATTTACAAAATGGATCGTTTTTCTCTCTTTTTAGTGTGTTTCATTTTGTATGTGTAATGTCGATTTTCTGTGTTGATCTACTCTTTTAATTGTGCCATAATTATCTTTTCCATTACATGGTATTTTGGGTGTTTTTTGTTGTTGCTTGGAATGATAAATTTAGCTTTTATTAGGAAGTGACAATTATTATTTTTGTGTTTTAACATAAAGTTAGCAGCACAACTTATAAGGTGTAGACTTAATGGAGAAAAGAGCTAATGTTGGGATGGATTTGAGCCTGAGGACTTAAAAAAAAATAGGAAAATGGTCAATTATTTGGGAAGTGAAATTTCCTATTTTCAGCAGGTGATTGAAAAAGGGCCATATTGAACAACAGGCAAATTGAATAAGGGAAAAATTAAACAAATGCCAAACTCAATAAACGCCAAAATGGCGGGTTTAAAAAAAAAACAGGAACATAAAAATACTCCTTGCACCTAGATATACGGACGATGACAAATTAATAGAAGTGATTCTGGAATTTTAAACGTTAGCATTAATAAGTCAGACCTAATTTAATTTTTAGAAATTTTTGTTTATCGAAATTAACATAGAAAACTTGGGTGTTTTCGTTATTCGAAAATGATTTAATTCTCTAATGAAAATAAAGTTTGTTTGGTGATAAAATACCAAACAAAAGTCGAGTGCTGCCTGATTTAATTAGCTGAGAATTTAGTTGACTTTTTATATTGAAAATATTAAAAAGAAATTTAAGCATAATATAATGGCACTTTAGGAAGCCCTCAGTACTTCACGTAATTTTGATGTTTTAAAGGATATTAATTCTTCAATTCTATGAGGAATTTTTGCAATCATATTTTATACGTTTTCCTCTCTGGTCTGTGGTCAATTGTCATAATATATTGTAAACTAGAACGAAATCCCATCTTTGACGGGTGTGATAGTCTTACATAATAATATTATGTCAGATTGAGACCATTTCACGATATACATTTTGAGTAAATACTTTGCTTGATCCTGGTATAAGCTTGCCTTGCATTGAAAAAATTAATACACGAAAATTCCAGCTAGGACTTGAACCAAGAACATCTTACTTCTCTGCCAAAGACATAACCAACTTTGCCACCAATGTAAATTGTGAGATCAAAGGAGACCTTTACCTAGGCTTGCCACCTGTGGAGGAAAGTTTTCTATTTAAAAGAACTGTCCCCACGTGAGTTAATTTATTCTTTGAAAAAAGTGATGCAAGAAAGAAGCTTTCCTATCTGCCAACTTTATGTTATGGGTTTCTGGTGAAATTTGATGATTTTTCACAAAAAATGAGGTAAATGGAGGAAAACTGAAAATTCTAATGTAGCCTACTAAGAAGCCCATCTAAAGATGTGCATACTGGTTAATTTTCACGATTCTGGAGTGTGTAATTTCCGAGAACGTTCGTGAACAAAATGCGAGAGAGGGAGCCCTTAGCAAATTATGTTATTAGGTTTCTAAGAGCTACTTTTTTTTATTAAAATCGTGAAATATGTTTGTTGTTTTCAGGTGGAATGTATTTTTTGGAGATGTGGAATCTTACGGTTTCCACGTGGTCAACGTCGCTTTGCATACAGCCGTAGTCATTTTGTTTACCACAGTATGTCATCAGTGTCTCCATTGGCAAAACATTGTCACTCTGATGGCCAGTCTTTTGATGGCTGCGCATCCAATTCACACTGAGGCAGTGAGTTGCTCATTATTGATAATTTCGACCTTAAAAAACTGTTTGTTTTACTATCGAATGTACATTATACTGATTCTAAAAATGGTTTATGAACAGATGATTTTCGAACTCTTCATTATTTTGTTTTTCAGGAACAAAACTAACAGAAACTAGAACATTTTTTTAGAAACTGCAAGGGCAGTTCAATCACTTACAGCAAGCATGTCAAACTCAAAGGCTAACATGGGCCAAATAAACAAGGTCTAAGTTTGTGTGGCCCGCAAAAAAAATTCAATATTTATAGAAACGTAGGTTTATTTCGAAAAGTAATAAAAGGAACAAGGACAACTGTAAAATGAATGTTTTCTTCCTGACACTTGGCATCTCTTCTCTGCTACAATTTTTCTTCTTCGGGAGGAAATCTTGTTCGCAGTGATTACTTTCAAAACTGACCCAAGTTGAAAGTCAGTAATCCGGGATCTGACAGGGGCTGGGCCACAAAGATATTCGTTGTGGGCCGCGAGTTTGACATGCTTGACTTAAGATATGCTCATGCGGATATCTTTCGAAATAAACTTTTTTTAGTTAAAAAATGAACAAATGTCGTCTGCTAAGCTTTTGTTGAATCATTTTCAAATTCGCATAAGAAACTTACATGAAACATGAAAATACCCTTAAGTGATTGAGTAACCCTTCTACATGTAGTTACTAAACCACATTTAAGTTTTTCTTCATTTTGCACCGGAAAAACAGAATATTTAAGAGTTCCAGAGGCTGTTTTGCTTTCTAAACCCACCTGAAGTGACTGTTTACTATTCTAGTTATTAAAACAGTTTGTGCAAATTTCGCATATACTGTAAGTCAAACCTAATAATTCTCTTGTTTATTTTGTATTCAGGTTGCAGGAATTGTTGGAAGAGCGGATGTTTTGACCTGTGTACTGTCTCTGTTATCTTTTCTCGCATATTCAAGGTAAGAAACACCCTTGTTTTTATTTTGTTGGCGTTTCTTTTAAAGTTACGTAATAAATAAATCAAACAAAAAGCATATTTAGCATAAAAAACTTACTCGTTTTTCACCCCGTTGTGGCTCATAATAGACATTTATCTTAGAATTCGAAATGTTTCCATAATAAGCATATTAAAGTAAAACTATAGGTTTAATGCATAAAAGCATTTTAGGATAATGTTTACCAAGAATATTTCTAAAATATTTTAACTGAAAATTTAAAAAAGAAACCCTGTTTTCTTATATTTTTTTAAAATGTATTATGTATTTTCTTTAAAAAAAATTTGAAATTCGCTGGGATTTTTACATTTTCTGTTTAATGTGTCGATCGTTTTGATAATTACTGTTATGATTATTCATTTTCATAAAAAAAACTTACTCATTGACAAAAATGATTTTAGGTTTGCTTTGTTTCATTAGTTAAACTATAAAACATAATGTAAATATAGTCAGTGATTTTTTTTAGAATATACAATATTGTGATGGACCTTTTTCGTCTTGGTAGAATCTGCTAAATTTGGCGGTACAAGCGAGTTTTCACTCATATCTTAAGTGGTTGGCTAGGTCACTTATTTTACCTGGCCCGGGAGGACTAGGCCAATATAATACCTAGTCTCTTTGCAAAGACTCTCACAGTTTTTGAGGCTCTTTTGTTTTTGTACTCTGGGGGACTTTCGTTTGTAAATTATCCTTGAAGATGGTGTTGACTGCTTGGCTCGAAATGGCAGGTTTGCACCTGATCGTTGACTTGAAGTGGACGATGAAGTGTAAAGCTGCAATTTATGATGAATGCAAAGTTGTAAAAATAAAAAATAAATTCACTACTAGTTTTAAAGTAAATAGGAATTTATTTCGTAGATAAACATATTATTCAGAACTTGGTTTAACACACAAAAATTGTTTCTAGAATCTATCCCAAATAGATTCTGTATTTCAGAAAATGAATTTTCTAGAAATCTATCCCAAGTCGGGCATAAGTTTTCTGTTTTAAGAGTGAACAAAAAAGTCAACTAGAAATCTATCCCAAATCGGGCATAGATTCTGTGATTGTTTTAATCACAGAATCATTGTTTTAATGAACATCAAACATAAAAACACGTCTCCATTTATACCCTGAGAATCCACAAGTCGGATTCTCAGGACACTTTTCTCTGATTGGTTATTTGAAAGTTTGAGACCAAACTGATGACTCAGGAGTTTTTCTAAGAAGGGGAAAAAACGTAAACAACTTCAAATTAAACCCTATAAGATTCACCAATGTGGAAGTGGAATACAATGGTAATGAGGGGAGTCAAGTTAAAAATAGAATCTGGGTCAATCAGTACCTAAAGGCACAGTCACACTAGGCTGGTTTACAAGCCACTGGTTGGCTGCTGGCTATCAGCAGCAACATCAAGCAGCAGCTGCTTTGGGTTCACACTTGTCCAGTCACTGCAAGTCATCCAATCACCATCTTGCAAAAACACAAACTCTTAACACCAACCAACCCAAGCAGTCGAGTTTCAACTACCACTAGTGCCACTACTAGCAACAAAAAGTTCACACTAGATGGCAGCAGCAGGAAGGGAGTCATATGACCAGCTGGTAGCTGCTAAAGTTGGACATGTCCAACTTCACCAGCTGCTGTTAAAATCACTAGCCCGCTGGATAAAGCAGCTGCTAGTAGCAGTTCAGACTATGCTGCTAGAGCGCTACAAACAGCCAGCAGCAACCAGCGGCTGGGAAACCAGCCTAGTGTGACTGCACCATAAATGTACCGAGTGGCCCAGAATCTACAAACATAAGAAGTCATAAGTTTGAAACCCCAAAATAAACGGCGCTAAATAATTAAAAAGTGGCGGGCCCAAAATGTGTCAATATAATTCGTAAAAGTATTTTTGGCTTTATAAAAAGCATATTTCATCACTGAAAAAGTGTCTCAATGTTTGACTTAGTGATAAAAAACATCGAAAGTGAGTCTTAAGAGGGAAACGAAAATAGCATCATATTGAAACTCTTTTTTTGTTTTTGTTATTCTACTGCTGTGATTATTTTCTCATTTCTTTATTTATTAAAAGTGCAAAGTTAAAAGAAATTCGAGTTGCTGCTCATAACTTGGCACTTAACAATTAATATGAAGCAACATAATTAATTCTACCAAAATTTCTAATATATTTTTTTTATCAAAATGAAAAAAAGAATAACCCCTTTATTAATTTTTTGTATCTTGCTTACATTAAAATGAAGCTTAGTTCATAACATGAAGCAGAACAAATAATAAAATCATAAATTTAGTAAGAGAAACCAGGGTTAACTGTGACGTATTTTTTTTCTAACAGTTATTTTTGTATGTAGCTAATCACTGCAAATGAAAGAATTTTTCAAAATGGCAAAATAAAGCAATATGGGATGGGGGATTAGTACCTTTCACATTTCTTTTTGTTAATTTTTTTAAATTTATAATCGACATTTTATAGAATTTTAATCAATCACATGTCAAATGGTACCACTGGCAGACTGGCCTATCGGCCAATAAGACATTTTTTTGATGTGTTGCTTTAGTTTAAGGGCCGGTTGTTTTTTTTTTATAAAGAGAGAAAATTTTATCATGAAACTATAAAAGTTTAAAAATCGCACAAGAAAAAGAATAGGAAAATGTTTTTAATAAATAAAAAATTCAAAAAGTAATTAACACTTTTTTTGGTGGTGGGGGGGGGGGGGATAAAAGTAGGAAAATTTTTTTGAAAGAAAAGAATTATTTCGCTGGTTTCACGCACTTGTTCTTTCCAAAGAACTCTTTTTGTTAAGAAGTGCAGTGAATAATGGTTCCACTGGCCAAATACAACGTTGGCCGGATCATTATGCCAACATTTGTATATGAACCCCAATAGTTGGTATTACGCGTTGGTTCATTATGAGCGCGTTCCTTGCTTTGGGATCTTTCTAAACAATTATTCTTTATGGCTCCTGTTCCTATGTTTTCTCTCTTCTGTAAATTCAAAAATGTCTTATCAACTCTTTTTTATTGTAATGTGCGAGAACCCTTAAACGTGAATGAAAGTAGAATAGTTTAGAGAAAACATTTTTCTGATTTTTTTTATTATTTCTGTTCAGAACTATTGATATTTTCTGCTTTTTTAACGCATGTGGGATCCAGGCCTAAATTTTTGTGGATTCTTCACCCTTCTTTCCGTTTTCCGTGCTTTCTTTTGTGTCGTGACCTTTTTTTTTCGTCGCCTGTTTTGCATGCCTTGCAGTAATGAAGTGATGTCATTCATAATGCAACTTCCTGTACTAATTTTTTTTTTAAAAATAGAGAAAGAAGCCTGTTTATGATAATACATTATGCCATCATAATTTTGTTGTGATGTTGATTACAATCTTTAAATGTCAGACTTGTTCCCTATTAGCATTTTTTAGTTAAGAGTGAGCACATTATGTTCCATTCACATACACACACAACATTACGTGTGTACACTTGTACAACGTTTCTAGAGAGGATCAATTTGCTGTTTACATTTTTTTTTAAAAAAGGCCCTTATCTAAAGGACGTTGTCCAGCAAAGTAACACATGCCTGGCTGTGTATTCTGCTTAGTTTTTATCTGTTGAACTGTTTTGCATATTTTGCTTTTATTAATTGCCTCCAAACGGCGATGAATAAATAAATAATAAATAAATACAACGGGTAACTTGATTTTTGTTACCTTACACATGCAAACACAGCGTTGGCTTACAAAGTTTGGCTCAAAAAGTTCACATCATGGAAACACTTGCAGACAAAGTGTGAAGTTGCGTTTATAGTCGCGGTTTCATGATTACTTTCTCTCGAATTTAAACGTTATGAGGACGTGAATTTGCGTTTATAGTTCGAAATTTAATTTAACTCAGTACACCTGCAATTAGCTCAAGAGCCATGTGGCATTGGGGATAACTCCCAATAATAAGTAGAACTTTGTAATTTAGACAAGGTTTAGACATCATCGTCAAATTGAATTCGTCCTATAACAGAACTATGTTCTGGAAGGGAATTAATTCCATAGTCTGAATACATCTAGAAAAAAAAAGACCATCGTAGGTCACTAGGTGACCCACAGTTCTTCTCTAAATAGCTATCTGAAAGTGTAGGTAACCTTGTGACCTACGATTAGTCTGTCTACTTATGCGGGGGTTTCTGGTAAAAACTACATCTAACAATTGTCTCTGGAGCTAGCCAAGCGTCCAAGAAGAAGGGCAAAGCTTTGCTCAGCTCTATGGTTTATAGGTTATGTTGTAATACTTTTTCGTTCTTCTTTTGAAATGTATTTAGACTACGGGTGCGTTTCAGTTCCTAAAGCACTTTTAAAAATGCTCGAGCAATTTTTTGGGAGTTTATTTTTTATTTGCATAAAATTCATAATTTCTAAGAACAGTTTGCAATGTTTGGATTTTTATTCACATAAAAGCTTTGGCGTTAATAATCACTAAACAAAACGTCTTGTTGTTTGTTTGAAACTCAACTTAAACCAGAGTTGTAATAAGACGGGTGAAATAAGTAAAATGATTACTAGAATCTGTAGGCAATCAGAAAATATGCAAATTTTTAACATTTTCAAATTACCTTTAGAAGTTTATTTTTGAAAATAGTAATCATTCAAATCCTTTTTGCCATATTCAACTTTATATTTCTTCTTAAAAGTTGCACTTTCATTCCCTATTAAATGAGCTGTGAATACATTAACAATATAGTGGTGGTTTTTGGTCCTAATGAGCGGTACTTAATCTGAATGAGCTTTTTTACTGAGCCGTTCATTTTACAAACATCAACTACTTTTTTTTTTACTACAAATGTGGTCACTTTTTCTTTTCCTTTTTTGATCTTTTCAGAACTAGTGTTTTTACTCAATAAATACATACATACTGTATATTGTTAATGTTTAAAAGTAAACTTTTAATGATTTTGTCTGCAACAATTTTGTATTTTTTTTCTTTCTGGTCTGCAAACTGACATTATTTATCGTTTTCTATTTGCAGTGTTTTATTTTAATTAGAACTGATTTGCTTTCATGAACCACTTTTTAAAGGTGTTAATTTCATATTTTGTTTCTTTATAAAAATGGACTTCATAAAGGAAGTGTTGTTAGTCTCATCCATTTCATTATGTTTTATTCTCTTTCTCTCTCTCTCTCTCTCTATCTCTATCCCTCTTTCTTTCTCTCTTTCTTTCTCTGTCCATTCAAGTTGCTTTACAAAATTGCTTTTTTTTGCGCATAGGATTTATATAGAGACAGCAAATTAGTCAAAAGTTTATGAAGATAAGTGTGCTAACATAACATGCAGTTAACGCCTTTTCATATTATACATTAATGTGTATGTGCATTTTTACACATAGAGAGAAAAGAGAATGAACAAATTACATGGAGGTCTTCTTTTATACAGTATAATAAGCCTATATGGTAAGACCAAAGTGCGAAATCAGTCACTGTGTATATTTACTAGTCAAATGTGCAGAACCATCAACAATTCAGTGGGAATTATGCACTGTGATTAAGAGTTTTAGTCAACAAATGAGCAGAGAATGCCTAAAACTTCAAGCTAATTTATAAAGCATTATCTAGATTTGCTTTTTTTTTTTTTTTGGATGTGAGGAGGTTTGCACATTGCCTAGTAGACTTAATAAATGTGTGGATTCAATGCTAAATTGTGGTCGTTTTACGTATAGGATCAGTATGTTGTATAGAATGACAGAATTTCCACTTTTGAGGAAATGCAAAGAAAAGGATGATTTTTTTTATATATAAAAATGATTTGAACCTCATTTTGATAGTTAATGGGTAAAAATAAAGTTTGAAAATTCCGTTATTGCTTGTATTATTATAACGTAAATCGGACTTTAGAGTCCGTTTTAGAGCTGGTGTTATTTATTAGCCTCATTGTAGATTATGATTTAGTTTTAAACTGTGTTTATTTTATAGTCTTGTCATCATCATCCTCCTCCTCCTCCTCCTTCTCCACCTCCTCCTCCTCCTTCTCCACCTCCTCCTCCTCCTCATGAGCATCAATATGAATGGAGTAAAAACATAAATGCCCTTTTAACGTTAATGCATCTCTTGTGATTTCTTTTCACCATAATCTACAGTGTATAACAATTGAAATATATGTAGTGAGTGGCCAAAATGGGTGATAAAGGGATACGGTTCTGAAAACATAGATCTTGCATTATGTAATAACTTAAGAGAATGAGAGAGAGAGAGAAAGAGAGAGAGAGAGAGAGATAGTTTGGAAGTGGATTTAAGAGTAAGATAGTAGTTATAAGTATCATCATGAGCGAATTTTGTGTAAGAACTCCTGCAGGAGTACTGCACTTTCATTTAGTAGTAAAGTGACATGCTTAGATATCTATGATTGTGATGTAACTGCCGCTGAAACAGTCTTTCTCCTGTAGGGACTACAAGGCGTGTACGTTGTACTGTATGTGGTTCTATTTTTTAAATGTCACTAACAAATGATGTTCTCTCATGAGTTCGTTATAAATTGCTAATTAATGTGTTTTAAGTTTTCTAAGGTCTTGTTATCTGTTTTCATCTAAATCGTGCTATAATTGAGGATGTGTTATTGAGCCAGATAATTTATCAGTATTTAATAAACTTTTTTTTAAATATAGTTACTTGTTTAACAGCAGGTTTTTTTATAATTAAAACAGTATGTTATTAAGTTATCAACTTAGAATTGATGATGAATAAAAGTGGTTACCTAGTAGGCCTGCTCTAATTTTTTTTAAAAAAAATATTAGCATTAGTTTTGATTTTTTAAATGCGTAAAGTAAATATTTTATTTTCTAACTTATTAAACATAATGAATGATTGTCTCGATTTTTCTTCAATTTTCTTAAAAACAAATATTGAATGATTTCATTTATGTGATTTAAATCCGTCTACACGTTATATTCTTAAGGTAAAAATGTGTCTAAACGTTGAAACCAGTCTAAAAAAAATCCCGTTTTTTTTAAATAGTCTGAACTCAAATAGTGTTTTTTTTTAAATAAAACAAACTTTTCTGATAGGAGAAGATGAATTAAAGTGCATAGTTTTTTTTTAAAACTAATTTAAATTATTTTCATTTATATTGAAAGCATGGCCATTTTTCTATGTTAATAATAATAATAATAATAATATATATATATATACACATATATATATATATATATATATATATATATATATATATATATATTTATATAAATTTGAATAAATGAACCTTTTTTTTCTCAAGGTCAACTATATGTTGAACTCTTCCTTTGGAAAGTGTAGAAGGGGGAGAGAGAGAGAAAAGTGGGAGGGGGTGACTGAAATTGAAATGAAAGGAGAAAAAAAAAGGAAAAAACGACGCGCATGCGCACAATTGCCTGTGAATTTTGCTCCCGTCATTTATGACGGGTTATCCCACTAGTATATATATATATATATATATATATATATATATATATATATTAAGCCAGGTCTGTGTGTGTGTGTGATTAATGCTGTACAAACAAAGACAAAAACCTTTAAGCACGTCGGAATTTATATAAATTTTAATTTAAATGAACAGCTTTTTTTGCAAAGGTCAACTATATGTTGCACACTCCCCATCCAAGAACCCCATGATATTAAATTGGAGAGGGGGAAAGATTTGGAAAGTGTAGAGGGGTTGGGAGAGAGAGAAACGTGGAGGAAGAAAAAAGGGGGAGGGGTGACTGAAATTGAAATGAAAGGAGTAAAAAAGGAACAAACGACGCGCATGCGCACACCAGAGAAAGCGAAAAACTCATTTTCTCTTTCAAATATAAAAAGGGGATGCCTGTGAATTTTGCTCTCGTCATTTATGACGGGTTACCCCACTAGTCTAATAATAATTAGTTCACGGATTTTTTTTTTGCAATATAAGGAAAATATTTGTCAAACATGGGTGTAGCTGGGGACCCGCAGCCCCCACGATTGCGGGGGGAGGTGCAGGAGGTTTTGAGGGTGCAAAGGGGGCACAATGTTTGAAGCCACTGGTGTCAAATCTGTGGCTTAAGTGCCAATTGTGAAGTAACAAATCCCATTTAGATTAACCAACAATTACGGTTGTTTCAATCAAAAACATGGGTTAGAGGCTAGAACTCTAGCTGAAAATGGATTGTGACCAGACATCTAGCCTCTAACCAGCCTTTCTGATTAGAAAAAAGCATAATTGCATTTACTCTAACACAATTAGTACTTGGACTACAAACTGAGAAACATTTGCTTGACAATTGCAGAAAGATTCAAGCCCTAATAATAATATACTGCAAGGCAATTCCACATGTTTATACATGTATTTCAATATTTGATAAGGGACTCGGAACAAAATGATGGCAATTTTATGACTTTCATTTCATCTGGTTTATTTTATTTTAGGATTTTTAGACATAAAGGCGTTTTTCAGACAAAACACTCTGCACATTTTGCATATGTTATTCGTTGCATAATGTTTTCTTCTTTTTTCTCAAACAGACAAACAAACAAAAAAAAATCAACATTGAATATTGACGAATGAAGAATTTCCTGACTTGATGTTAAATTTATTTTTCTCCATAATGCCATGTTCGGTTTTTTTTTGTTCTCCATTTTAGCTCCTTCATCATTTTTTTATCGGCTTTACCATTAGCTTTCGTTTCGATTAGCTTTTTATATATTATTTTTAGCTTATTTTGAGTGCAATCTCTAAGGGAGAAAAAAGGGTGGTCCACTTTTGATCTGTTTGTTTTCCATTTTCGGGGTTTTTGCTTTTTTTTTTCTCTCTCTATCGTTTTCGTTCAGTGTAGTTGATGCGTTTGTCCAAGTGACATCAAGATAAATCAAACATTTATTATGATTAGGTTTGAGGGGTTTTTTTTTTGGTGAATATGAATGGGACTTGGAGTATGTTTTTTCCTTTCACTTATGCCATCCATTATTTTTGTGAGGTGGACGGTTCGGCCCTCTTAGACTCAAAAGTAAGTAGCTCATCATTGTCTAAAGAAAAAGAAAACAATATGACTGATTTCTTTTAAGACAGTGATGGCCTCTAAAGGATTAAATGTGTGCCTCATCATCCCCTAAAGTCATGCACTTTGCAGTGAAAAATGGTCAAAAAGTTGCTAAACAGTAATTTCGAGAGACCTACATCAAATGTAAACTTTTTTTTTTTCAGAGAGCAACTCTTTACAACTAGAATAGTAGATTGTTGGAATTTGGATTATTAAATTTGGAAAAAATGATTTAAAAATAAACTTTTCATAACTTTTCGCTTAAATATATCATCATTACGATTTTGACACAAAATAATTTTATTTTTGAGTTTAATCATGATTATTTATTTACGCCTGCAAAATATCGGGTAATGGAAAGGTTAAAAATCTAAGCCATATTTATAAAAAGAAAATTCTAATTAAAAATAAAAATAAAAATTTCTCAAAAAAAAAAAGGAAATCTTGCCGCCATTTTTTTAAAGTAATAATAGACACATTTTTGTGAAATATTTCTCATAATTTACTCTTTTTATGTAACTTTATTATATTAAAAACATAAGTAGACCTACTCAATCTAATTAAAGGCAACTTAATTGGCAACATATGGATAAAGTATCAAAAGTATTATCAAATTTATGAAAATCAGGATTTTTTTCTAACACTGATTTTGAGTGCATAAAAAAGGAGAAATAATACTAATAGGAGAAGGAGGAGGTGGAACAGGGCCGGCTTGTGAAAAATTGCCGCTTGAGGCGAGCCAAGTTTATGTTGCTCTTTTGCACAGTTGTAGAGTGTCTAGAGACAGGCAGGCAGGGCCAAACGAAAGGCAGTAAAACACTTTCGCACTCCAAATAGATTAAGAAAGTCAATCACATTTCCCCCACAAATTATTTAGTTGTTCTACGGTTAAATAGATGAAAACTTCCTTTTAAAGTGTGATCAGAAAATGGCGCCTTTCTAAAAGTGTGCCTGAGGCGAAAGGCCTCACTATGTCAGTGGCTCACCAGACGGTCCGGCCCTGAAGAGAGGAGCCATAAAGAATTATGCATTTGAAATACACTTTTTTATGAGCTGATAAAATTTAATTCTGTATGACAAAATCGAAAAGTTGAAAACAATTAGGAAAAGTGTCTCACACACACATATGTTGCTTTTTTTTTCTATTTCTATTATCTGGTGGTTTTTCAGTTTGTGTGATTCTTCCCTTACAACTTGTGTATGTCTATACTTTCTTCCAAATAAATAGAATTATTTAAATTAGGTAAAAGAAATTTGCATGTGAGATTATGGCTTTAGCAAGGAATGGCATTTTTAACTTGCCATTTGAAGTTTATTTTTTTTTACGGATTTTTTTGTATGTGTGACCTCAGCCTTAAATTATTAGCCACTGACTTTCTGATGTTAAAAAGTTAGAAAAATTAGGAGAAAATTTGGACATTGATGGAAAGATTTTTTTTTTACTTTTATTTAATATAACCTCTATATGTTATAGTATCTAGTATAGAAATTTTATAAAAGACATTCATTCAATGATCTATGTTCAAGAATACGAACTTGCAGTTGTGAATGAGGATGTCATTAATTTTGCTTTTGAAAGTTGTATTATACTGTATATACTACTAGAACGTTTGGAATGTCATGCTTTGTTTTGTATGGAGCAATTCACTTATACAAGTTTCATTGTTGCCTCCTTTATTTGATGCATTTTGCAATGGGGATTTTTTTTTTGTTTTGCTATTTTCTCTTCTAAGATATGAGTTTTTGTTGTTGTTGTTTGTTGCTGCTATCTGTCAACTTTTGCAGGCAAACTGTTCGTTCTCTATTATATTATTATACAGTATACATATATATATACCATTGCTGTCTAATGAGAAATGATTTTTTTTTTTCGATTTCTTTTCTGTATGTGTCTTTCAATGTAGAAGAGAAAGAAGAAATAAGTCCACCAATTCCACCTAATTTGATCATGGGCTCACAGATTCTGAGACATTTGTGTGTTGTTTCTAAGATATATATATGAACGATTTTTTTCTAGAGGGAAAACTTTTTCCCTTTCATTTGATGGATAACCCAATCGATTTAAAAGCTCCAAAAATGTTTTTTTTTTTTTTTCTTTTCTTCCGTTTTTTCCATTTTTGTTTTTTCTGAGGTGGATGAGGAATATGTATTAGAAATGTATATGATTACCTATTATATTGTTTTTGACTTTTTTTCTTTACTCTTATTTTTTATTAATTGGCGTTTAAATTCATTGACCAAGAATCGTAAAAAAAACTAATACAATAATGGACATTATTAGTTAATTCCAAAAATTGTATTCGAATAAAAATTAAAAAAAAGTAGAAATTGTTTTAGAAGTAATGCATTTTTTATGCAAGTAAAAAATAAACCAAAAAAAATACAAGAAAAGTGGCGTAAAGTATTAAAAGTACCAAAAATACCATAAAATAGCGACCGTAATATGACGGTAAATGACGTCACAAATACCGTTTTCATATATGTAAATGGTGCGGGTTTCTCGAGAACGGTAGTAAGCACCACCGCTCTCGAGACACGCCCCACGCCCATTTACATGTATGAAAACGTTGTTTGTGTCGTCATTTATCGTCATATTACGGTACCGCTTTCTTAGGAAACCCAGGCTTTTACACTTAAAATAAGCTTGCATTTTTTTTTTTATAAATTTCTGAACTGAGTTTGCAAAAATGTACTCATGTGGACTTCATTAATAATAACTGACATTTCTTCTCGTAATTACTTTTCATTGAAAATTACTTTATGAGAAGAGAGAAGAAAAAAAGAGAGAGAGAGAGACTGAATGACTCTTAAATTACTTAAATTATTACCATATATGCAAATATAATAGAATGTTTAATAAATAATAATTGTCGAATAACAATGTATCTGTAATTAGATGTATGTATTATGGGGTGGTTTGCTTGTTAAATATGATATTCAATTTGGCAGCTTGTCAAGGGAAAAAAAAATAACGAAGTCTTGTGTGTTTGGGGGGTCTTTTTTTATTCAAATTCACGTCTTCACTGATTATCTTTTTTTACTCTTGTGCGCAAATGTGACACATTTTTATTTATAACTAAACAGTAAATTATTTTTTTCCGTTTATGTATAAATAAATAATATTGTTTTAATTAGGGATGGGCCATTCGAATCCTCGAATCCCACGAATCTTGAAAAATATTCGAGATTCGAAAACTCGAATCTTCGCGCTTTTTTCGTCTTTCAAATCTTTCGAATCCTAACCTTGAAAAAAACTGTTAAAAACTTTGGTTAAAATTAGTTTTAACTCCATTGACGTCCGACAGAACCGTTTACTAAAAAAAAAAATTGGCGATTGTTGCAATTTTGGGGGTATCCGGATCACCAATGGATCACCTCGTGGCGACCCTCAGTGAAGCCACACTTGTTTTTTATTATTTAGGATTCGTCCCGCCTCTACTTTTAATAGTTGAAGTTTTAGTTGTTTATTTAAGGTCCTCCTGTTTTCACTTGACAAAAATGATTAAACTGTGAAACTTGCAACTTTTAAAATAATAATATATTTCCTACGGTGAAATTAGCTAATGCATTTCTATTAGTTGGACGATCCACATTTGTGAATATACCGGAGCCTAAAGAAGTTTTATTAAATCAATTTGATGCATCCTCCGTTCACCTTCGCAATAGCAGCTCCCCTCAAATGGGGCAATCACTGCCAACATAGGCAGTGACCACGTTTTTTTTGTGTATATTTACTATGAGACCGCATGTCTTAATATGAAAGTGACGTCACAGGCACTGCATTGATCTTAATATTTAACGTCACTCATTTTTTTTATAAACACGTGATTCTAATTGACCAATCGGTATAAATATAACGCATATTTGAGATCACGTGATACATTATTTTCTATTTTAAAAAAAAATTCAAGTAAAACATTTTTTAATCATTGGTATTTTAGACTCTGAATTAATCGGATGTTTAGTTTATTTGTTCTTTGTCTAAATATCAATATTAAAGAAAAGACTAGAATCTCCTTCCTCCTATTCTCCCTTAAGCACCTCCCCCTTTCTGCGATTTCTCATCAAATAAAAACCCCCCAAAAAATGGAAGACGAGGTTGAAAACCCCCAAAAAAGTCCCAAAGAAAAGAGAAAGACAAAATCCAGTCCGAAGAAAGACCGTAAAAATGAGCCCAAAACAAGCAATAAGTCAACGGCCACTTCGTCCGTCGAAAGTGACCAAAGTGACGATTTCGGCATTGAAATGACTGACTTTGAGCCATTAGATCAATTTAATCGATCTTCTCCTGATGACAGTTCTGAAAATCAACTTGAAACTAATTTGGTAGGACTTTGTCCCCACTTATGGGCTGCTGTCATAATAATGGAGGGTCCTTTCCTTTTTAGGCAACGTCTCCCTCCTTAAGCTATTCCCCTTTTTTTAAGGGAACTTTCCTCTTAAGGTGGCTTAACACAGCTGTAGGCTTATACCCGTTCTACACTTTTCCAACGAGGGTTGGAGGTTGAGGCTATTTATTAAGAGATTACATTAGTATGTCAAAAGTGTGCCGACGCCCATTACTTTAAAAGAATTGTTAGCCTCCACCTCCAACCCTCGTCGTCGATCGAGTTTTGGGGAACCCAAACCGGCTAAACGGTACTTTCTTGATGTTTAAAACTGAACAAAGACTTCTTTCAGAGAAAAAACATTCAGAAAGTTTAAAGTTTGAAAGAAACTAGAATAGTAATTGAATTTTTAAAAGTTACTTACATTGTTTTAACTTTTTTTTAAATAAACTTTTAATGTAGTTTGAAAGTGTTTTTAGTTTTACGGTGTTTGTGTCATCAACCGTTTAATGAAAACATATTTTCAAACGTTTATTTATGTTTTTTGTTTGAACTTTGTTAGAGGTTTGAATTTTATAGGCAGCACAGTATGCTAACATAGTCCACCTAGATAACTCTAGCCTCTAACTAGTCTTTTTTTGATTGAAGGAAAATATGATTATGGTTTCTTTTACTTCTTACGATTCACTCGTTTTTTAAACTAATTCTTTATAAAACAACTTAATATCATTACATAAGCACACTGTAGAGACAATTTTATCTTGCATCCTATTTTAAGCTTAGCTTTATTTTAAGTAACGTAGGAAAAAAAAAAGCTTAAAAGCAACGTAGAAAGCGAGTGGCTCAAAGAGTACAATTGATTCCATCAAATCGAAAAGGCTATTTTGAGGCTAGAGTTATCTAGTTGGAAGATGCTAATCTTTCTAGTGACTAAGAAATTCCATTCTAATTAAAACAGTTCAGTCAAAAATCTACACAATAGACAAAAATTCCGGACTCTCCCCCACCCCCTCTAATCTTGCCCATCTCAATTTAAGCTAAACTTTAAAGAATGACGATTCTCATTTATGTTTGAAATTGACGACCACCAAAAAAAATAAAGGATGCTGTTGAATCGGACTCACAATCTGTGAACTACACATCTGTCAGAAGGCTCATTTGGATGACTGAGGAGACAATAGAAGACCATGGAGCGGTTTTGTGTTTGGCCTACTGTGTCATTATTGTCGTTGTCTTCATTATTATCATCTTTCTTGGATGATGATGCTGATGATGATGTCTCGATGCGACGAGAAGAAAAGGAATCAGGAGGTGGAAGTGTGGAGGGGACATTGTATATCATCTTTGAAAAGACACTTAAGAAAAGCGATCCCAATTCCAACGAAGAATAGTTTAAAGAGTTGGACACTTAATGAAATTAATTAAATTGGCATTTCTGAATTTGGGCTGTCGTCGTTTTTCGTTAATTCATAATTGTTTTTAAATATTTTGTTTAAAAAAAAGAGAAAATGTTTGTCAGAGTTTAATAAAGTTCATAGTTTTTGTTCGTTTCATATTTTTTTTTGTTTGGTTGTGGTTTTAAATAAAATGAATATATTTGGCTAATTTAATGGGTATTCGTAGCCACTTTCTTTAGCCTATATATGTTTTTTTCGCCCATTTGATCATATAAATGCATGCAATTTTTATTGAATGTGCGTTTGCATGAAACTAACATCATTTTTTTTTTTGGTTATGTACGTCCGAAAGATTGTGGCGAATAATTTCCCTCTGGATTTCAATATTTCACTGACATTTTATTACATATTATAGTACCATTCACATGTGTGTGTGTGTGTGTGTGTGTGTATTTGTCTGTCGATCACCAAATGGTTTTCATGTTTTAAAAAAAATCTTTCTTCGTATTTTGAAAGACGTTTTTTTTCTTCCTTTCTTATGTGTGTTTTGCAAATATAAATACAACCCACAATCCGCCCCACAGGCTTTAGGCCACTCGCACGAAAAGGTGCACAACCGTCTAAAATAGGATTGCAAGAAGCAGGCAAAAGACTGGAAACCCCAGGGTGTACCACACAGAAATGTATGGTCACAGGGGTTTACACCAGAAAATGGTAAGCAAACGTGGTGATGCTGCAGTCCAATCTGTGATGTCCGAATTTTATACTAATTTGGCGCATGCACACTAGGCTGGTTTCCCAGCTGCTGGCTAGTTGTAGCCCTCTAGCAGCATAGTGTGAACTGCTAACAGCAGCTGCTTTCTCCAGCAGGCTAGTGATTTTAACAGCAGCTGGTGAAGTTGAACATGGCCAACTTTAGCAGCTACCAGCTGGTCATGTGACTTCCTTCCTGCTACTACCAGTGTGCTACCAGCCAGTGTCGCTGGTAGTTGCACTAGTGGGTAGTTGAAACTCCCACTGCTTGGGTTGGTTGGTTGTTAAGAGTTTGTGTTTTTGCAAGATGGTCATTGAATGACTTGCACTGCTAATACCAGCAGTGACTGCACAAGTGTGAACCCAAAGCAGCTGCTGCTTGCTGTTGCTGCTAATAGCCAACAGCAACCAGCGGCTTGTAAACCAACCTAGTGTGAACGCGCCTTTTGGGTGAGGTGGAAAAGCTGGTAGTGTCGACACTAGTGTCTACAACAGTGGCGGATTCAGCTATAGGCGTGGGGGCGAGCCTTCCCCCACGCCCCTCTTCCGAAAATTTGGCGCCCCCTGGATGGAAATATCAAACTAAACATGAATAACTGCCATCGGGAACCTGTCAACATATTTTTTTATAAACATGCTTAATTCGCCATTGACAAACTGAAACCAGTACCAACATAGCATCAGGACTGTAATACGGGGGCAATTGGCTTTAGAGGTGTGTAGATCATGTTCGTCCTCAAACAAAAATTGAAAAATTATTTTATTTTCGTTTTATTTCTGTTTGATCTGTTGGACAAATTAGAATTAATTTACAACATTAGTAAATTTCGTGACCTGGCGCCTTCTTGAAATTCTCTTCCCCCTCCCCCCACGCAACAAAACCTAAGTCCACCACTGGTCTACGAAATCACTTTTGGACTACTACTTTAGGATAATCAACTTGTAGACCACCCACCCAACAACATAAACAGAACTTCTGTAAATCCACAGTCAAGAAAATTTTCTGAGTGTTCTTTTGTATGTTTTGACAGTTGAGAAAAATTCACTGAATCCTAACCAAAATAGTGTCACCTAAGAAACACAGTGACTCATTTTTTTTATTCGAAGGTTTTTTTTTATTCACCACTTAAATTCATCCAGTGAATAAATAAATTTTTAAACGAAAATGTAAATATTTCAGATCATTTTTTTTTTCTTCTTCTTAAAAGAATTGTTTCTTTTTTATTTCTATTTTTGACTCGAGTTAAACTGACTTTGATGGCAATTTTTTTTTTTTTCTTGTGAAAACATTGAAGCAAAAAAAGACGTTTTCATTCCACTTGATGTGTAGAATAGAAAGAAAGATAAAAAATAAAGTGTGCGGTGGTGTTTCTTAAGTCGATATCAAGGAAACGTTTTTTTTTTTTGCATGGACAAAAAAAGGGACCAAAAAAAAAAGCTCGACAAAAAAGACTATTGCTTAAATTGTGCTCTTGACATTTGCATTTTATAGAAGAAAAAGAAACCAAAAGTGGGGCCCCCACTTATGAGCATATGATACATTAGACAACATTTTAAAAAGTTGTTTATTGTGCGTTTTGTATTGAAACTTGTGTTTTAAAAAGTAGGATAGTAAAAATGAATGTGATAAAAATATTTTCACAATCCTTTATTTTGGTTTGTGTTGTCAAAGTTGGAACAGACTAACCGTAGGTCACTCGGTGACCTACACTTCCGAACTATAGGTCTCTAAGTGACCCACAGTTCCGAACTATAGGTCTCTAAGTGACCCACAGTTCCTTTCTAAATAGCTATTTGAAAGTGTTGTCTGTCTCGTCAAAGTTTATTTTGACAGATGCTGTAAAATGTTTGTTTAATGTATATATTTACTATTCTAGTTTCTAAAGCTTGAATTATTATTGACTGCTTAGTCAAAGGTATAGCTAAACTCATCAAGTTTTACCGGAAACTATATGTATATCTAAAGTTTATGAGTTTATCATTGACTAATGGTAAGGATTCGTGAAGATTACGACCATTAATTCTGAAATTCAATAAAAAAAAACACTTGTTACTTGACCTTCAAGTTTTTGTTTAGTCCTTTGAGCAAAGTTACATCGCAGATTCTATCTGTGACGAGTGAATGAAATTTTATTTCAGTGAGCTCAGTACAAGTTGTGTAATGTGTTTGAAAATTGCAATCTTCGAAATATAATTTATGTAGACTGTCATATAGAAACAACCAATTTTCATGATGTGATTGTTTTGAAAAATGTGTTTGGAGAGAAATAAGGTTGAGCTATTTTTTTTTTGTAAAATACAATTTGAAAGGTTGTTTTTCCTGTTTTTCTTGTGTGTGTGTGTTTTTCTCCTAGTGTTTGTGTGTTTGCAAACTTCATAAGATGTGTGTTTTCCATGCGTGTGTGTGTGTGTGTGTATGTTTTCTTCAGTGTTTCTGTGGGTTTTCTTCATGGTTTGCATCTTTTTTTTCACTGTTTGCATCTTCTCTTCTGTGTTTGTGTGTGTTTTCTTCAGTGTTTATGTCATTTTGCTCAAGTATTTTGTATTACTTTAGTATGTGTGTGCTTTTGTTTAGTATTTGTATTTGTATATTTGTGTGCGTGTGTGTGTTTGCTGTCTACATCTTTCCTTATACGTGCGAATGTGCGTCACACTGTTTCATGGAATTTAAACTTAAGATTATTTCGATATTTTCAATTCTTGTGTTTAGTACAATGGACAAAAGACTTCCAAGTATGTCGACCAAAGAGTTTTTCCTTCGTTTTTTTTTTTTTTCTTTTCTTTTTATAATGTTGCAAAAGCAAAAGTGAGATGAGAATAGTTTGCTTTTTAGATGATAGAAAATCGATTCAATTTCAAAAGTGTCCGTGAAAATGATGATGATGATGATAAATATAGGTTCTATAATGTTGTTTGTAGACTGAAGAATCTGAAAATAGAATTTTTTGATTTGCTAAAGTGCTTTTTTTTTTCTTCTTCTTCTAAAATATACATTCAATTTCTATTGTAGATAATTACTTTGGAAACACCTTGTATTTGCTTAGATCTGCAAGTACAGATTGTAGAAGATGTGATTCTCTTTTTTAGAAGAAGAGGCATATTGAACGTTGCGAGTACTTGACAGGTGTGAGTTTATAAAAGGGTTATTTCTTTACTTCCCTTGTGACAAAACTGTCAAACTACTCAAATAATATGTAGGTTGGAATAGGGTTTTGTCTTTTAAAAGTGCTATAGCCCCCACTGTCATGAACTGAGTGAAATAGTAGATAGTGGCTGAATAATGGGGGCGACTGAATAAGTGCCAAATTAAACAAACGCCAAACTGAATAAGCGCCAAATTGAACAAACGCCAAACTGAATAACCGCCAAATTGTTGGCTTTTATTCAGTTTGGCGTTTCTTCCATTTGGCGCTTATTCAGTTTGGCGTTTGTTCCATTTGGCGCTTATTCAGTTTGGCGTTTGTTCCATTTGGCTTTTATTCAGTTTGGCGTTTGTTCCATTTGGCGTTTATTCAGTTTGGCGGTTATTCAGTTTTTTTGTAAATTCTGATGGTCCAAATATTGTGAGCTTTTATAGACGTCAGACTGTGCAGATTTACAGCTAACCTAACCTAACCAATCCTAACCTAACCTAACCAATCCTAACCTAACCTAACCTAACCTAACCTAACCAATCCTAACCTAACCTAACCTAACCAAACCTAACCTAACCTAACCAATCCTAACCTAACCTAACCTAACAATGTGTTTATCACATTTTGGCGGTTATTCAGTTTGGCGCTTGTTCAGTTTGGCGTTTGTTCCATTTGGCGCTTATTCAGTTTGGCGTTTGTTCCATTTGGCTTTTATTCAGTTTGGCGTTTGTTCCATTTGGCGTTTATTCAGTTTGGCGTTTGTTCAATTTGGCGCTTGTTCAATTTGGCACTTGTTCAATTTGGCGCTTGATCAGCGCCACCGAATAATGCTGTTCAAGCCAAAATACCACTAAACCTCTCGTTATTCTACATTTAAAAAAAAAACGATTTTAACACAAACTTGATGATGTTTTAAGTAGCTTATAGACAATCTGTTCTGGCTTGTCCATCTTGGCTTTTTAAAAAGCCAAAAAAAAAAAAGATTGTGTAGGTGTTGGATTTTGTTAATTCAATCTTTTTTAATCGGCTTTCCATTTTCATTCGAACTTTCTGCTCAGGCCGAGTTTCGCTTCAATTCTTGGAAGGTGGATGATAGTTTTTTTAGCGTGTGACCAAAAAAATTGTAAAAATCGTAATGTTTTCTATTATGAGAAATGGTCAGTTAGTAAAAAAAATATAGCAAAGAAAAGTAGTATCTGACCACATACCAGTCGAAAAGATGACAGGAACAAATAAATTAAAGAACCAAAAAAAAAAGGATTGTTTATTTGTGCCAATTCAAAAGAAAAATTAGCAGGAATGAATTGATCTCCTTTGTCGATTTTGAGGAACAATTCTAGATTAATATGCCAAGATGGACAAGCCAGAATGGATCGTTATATAAGCTACCTTAGGTATATAGTAAAGAACATAGTGGAGCATCGACTAAAGCAGTGACTCGTGATTTTAAAACAAACACATTGTTTTTAATGTATCTTTTGCATATTAGAGCATCGACTCTCTCATAAAATAATTCACAAAGCATTGACTCTTAACGAGAAAACAAACTTGTTTGTTTTTTCTCAGCTCAATGCTTTAGCAGATATGCTTCTTTCTGATTGGTGATTTGGAGGTTATCATAGTCTGACTAGATATGTTAATTTTGCTTTTGTATAGCGAAATAACATTTCACTTTCCCTTTTTTTTGGGAACTTTCTTTGTCCACTCTTATGGTATTTAATGGTAACATTTTAAAGTGTTTGAACTACAATTTGTTTTGAAGTAATGCATGTTTGTCTACCGTAAGGGTGTGAAATTTTGATATACTTTTCAAGACTTTACATTTTTCTTTAGTTGTGACTTTTGTTATGCCTGTGTGTCTTACGGTGATTGCGACAAACGTTACAGGAAACTAGTGTACGTGATAAGAGATGTGCAAGAATGTGTGGAAAGTCATTTTCAACACCATTTAAAATTCATTTATTAATGGGGATTTTTGGCGACACTATTCAACGGTATTACGCAGTAAACTGTTAAAGACACATTGGCAAAACGACAGTATAATTTCAATGTAAACTTGGGCAAAGCAATAAGATTAATAAACAATTTTTAGGAAGAAAATAGTGAAAAATGGCAACTTCTTTTGAAGGGGGCAATCACTGCAAGCATAGGGGAGTTTTACCTTTTATAAACTCTGCCTAAAGGACCTAAATCATGATGTTTTTGTGCACTGATGGTGGACTTTTGAGTCTTTTGGTTTCTTATCTAAGTATTAAAGGGCCCCACCAGTCGGCTTTTAAGCTTATCCAAGACGATGAGCACAATCGGAAACGAAAATTGACTTCAGTGGTGAAAAAAAAGCTAGGAAATGTGATTACTCTACCTGCTAGACATTTCTTTAAAAGAAAATATTTTTCGGATGTGCTTCATTTTGCTATATCTTTCTCAAATATGAGGCCAAGATGCAAACATGACGTCTACATATACGCATTTTTTGACTTTTTGGTTATCATGCTGAAATTTACCATTTTAAATTTAATCATCTCAATGAGATGCTTAACTTTCTTGAGAAGGGTAGGCGGAGCTAGCATAGTTCCAGTACACGTTTTTTTTTAAAGATGCCAGAGCACATGTTATTTCTAGATGCTACGTTTTTTTTTTTTTTTACAAACTGTTATTTGTGTGTTTCTGAATGCACCTTATGTCTGTTATTACATTCATTTGTATGAGTGTGTGACAGTACCAAAGCTTTATCATCAGATTTATCATTAAGGAAATAAGAGAGTGCGTCAAATGAAACGATCAAGACGAGTCTTATGCAATTAATCATGACTTTGTAACATGTTTAATTGAATCCAAATGTCCTGTCTTTGGTGATCCTGTTAAATTACAATCTTTCTTTCTTCTGCCTTGTTTGTTGGTGGGTTGGGAGTACGTGTCAGAGATGCAATTTTTGTTTGAAACTGGAGGGTTATCTTTATTTTTTTCTTAAAGGATAGATAGGAAGTTTTTTTTTCCTTTCATTTCTTTTTTAAAGGTTATCATCTGCCTTTATCTTTTTTGTTACATTCTTTGTGCTTTTTTGATAGATCACCTATGTATGCTCTTGTCTAGGGATCAACATTATGATAGTCCTGTGCTCTTCTTACTTATATTCACTGCATTTGCATAAAGTATTTTAGGGCAAATCTTTAACATTTGCAACTTCGTACATAAAGAGCACAGTTGTGCTGTCTAGTGATACACTTTTGCATCTATCTTACTTTTAAAGCTGATAGGACCGGAATAATGAAAATATCATTAGCACTTTAAAATCTTGTAATTTTATTTCATTTATTTATTTGTATTTCTGTTTGTTTTGATCATGTGTATTGTATGTGTTTCTGTTGCTGGTTTTTGAGTGGCAGGGTTGTTCATTTGCTCCATAGTTCAATAAGCAACATTCGGAATAAAGATTGTGCTGCCTAACAGAATGTGATGTGAAAATGACTTTTCATATTCAACTGCTTTATTTAATTGCTGCCTCATTGGCTACTGACCTTAAGCGGCGATCACATTTAGCACTAATTAAAGCAAGATTCACTGCAATGTGTCATTGAATTAAATTTCAATAGCCATGAAGCTAATTAATTTCACGGTACTACTTATTCCGATAAGTGTCGATATACATGAATGATGTCCTCCTATGCAGATTCCACACCTAATGCATATGAGAATGAACAGTTATGGAGCCTATGTAGAAAGACATGTATATCGACACTTCTATTGGAATAAGTAGTGCCGTGTAATAAGCCTGAATTTAACACTGTCTTATGGAAAATGCTAATCTTCGTTTTTTCGCATGAAATTGTGCAATATTTGATTTAATCCTTGCACGACATCTTGCGAGAAAAATAGCTAGTGTGATCGCCGCTTTATGTTATAACGAGGGACGTTACATAACACCACTTCTTTCGTTAGAAGTGTCGATATATACAGGCTCCATACTTAATGCATACATGTATATGGGTACTCATATCACGAGACAATTAAAGGGTTGTGGACTCTTTGGAGCCTGCATAGGAGAAAGACATGTATCAACACTTTTATCGGGTTAAGTAGTGCCGTGTAACATGCCCCTCAATAATTTTTCGCTTTTCGAAGCGGGATGTTTTGTCTTTGAGGTCAAAACTACATCTCCGAACACCCGGCAACCCAGTTTTATGTGGCCACTACCACCTACCACTGTATTAGCTGGATTCACCATGCATCGCTTTGTTTAATATGATTTCTATAATCAAATTATTTCATTTGAAACTATTTATGGAGGTCAGTCGTCATCATCAGAAGAAGAAGAAGAAGAAAAGTAGCCATGTGTCATTGGCATACACAGCATACATTCGGATTGCCAACCACTTAATGCATTAAACCATAAGTGGGCAAAAGATTTTAGAAGGGTTTTTGCAAATTTAGAGTGAAAGGAAGAGAAAAGTGTGAAATAAAAGGTTGATCGTGTTGGATGTTGTTAATAGACGAATATGGTCCACTCACACTCACTACTGAGATCTTCAACTAATGTGTAACTTGATATATTCTGTAATAAGAGTTCATCGATTGATTTGATCAAATGTTGCTCTGTAGAAAAGAAAAAGGATGGGAGGAGGTTAAAGTATTGTGCTAATGGCTGTCTGATCTTTTTTTTTTTTTTCTTCTCCTTTTCTTTCTTTCTGAAACCCACTGAATATATCCATTACACGCTTCTTAAAATATAAATGTGCTTAATGGAATGGAATGTATTAGAAGGATGGATAGATGTATGACGTCACTTTTTCTAATGGGTGAATTCTCACTTTTCTATTATACATTATATACCTTATTTTGTCAATTCAAGAGATTGACCCATATCTCACGGGGTTTTTTCTCGTTTTTTTTTTTGGATAGACTTGACTTTTTCTGTCTCCGCCTCCTCCTCCTCCTCCTCCTCTTCTAAAAAAGTGTGATAACTGATAAGTTTTCTATTTTTTTTTTTAATTTGGAGGGGACGCAACTTGTCACATTTTTATCAGACTATCATCTTATGATCTATGAGGTCGGTTCCACACGATGCTTTACAATAATTATCAGATATTGCAAACTTGAACACTTAGCACACTGTTTCAACATAAAAACAATTCTATTCTACACTACTCGTTCTATTTGGGAAAATTACTCTGAAAATAGTTGTGTGAAGGCCTATGGCAGAAGAACAAGAATTCAAGTGCATGCAGCGTGTGAAATTCATTGTGGAAACCTGAAAATGTAAATCTGACAAAATCCTAATGTGTTATGTTACATTTGAACCCTGTGCAAAAAAAAAAAAGGTTCACGGTGAAAGGATGTGAGAAGTGCACGCATCGTGTGGAACGGGCTTAACATGTGTGTGTGTGTGTGCAATTATTGTATTTAGCACAGCATGTTTCAGAAGGAATACACCAATCCAGTGAAGTATACTGGAGCGGCGCATGTCAACTTTCGCTATGTAAAGATGAAATACCAAAGAAACTGGAACAGAGCTCTGCACAGTTCAAACTTAGGGATAGATCACACGTGCTCAAAAAATTCCCACTGAAAAAGGAAATTATCTAATTTGAATAAATTCTATTATGTGTTATGTTCTGATAGTCTGCTTGCAAAATATTGAATTTGCGTCCACTTTTTCTTTTCTACTACATAGAATTATATTTATATTTTATATTTATATTTTAATACAAAGAAACACAGAATATTGCTATCTCTAATTTTTGGTGGGGTTTTTTAGCGTGTGTGATCCAACCCTTAATCTAATGGTTAAGGACATATAAAAATGTAAAATTTAAAGAGAGACAGAAAAAAACGAAACAAATTAAAATTACTGAATTTGATAAAAAAAATGAGAATTTTATTTTAGAAGTATGTTTATGATAGGCCTAAATTATTTAAATTTAAATTAAAAATTGTTTTAAAATTTTAAAACAAATTTTAAAATGGTGGACAGTTGGTAAAACGATTTTAAAATATTTCTAATATGTTTGTTTTGTAAAAACAATTTGCAGATTTCATAGTTTCTGAAATATTTATTTTTTAAAAAGGAGGCGTTTTATCTGTGCCACCTGGTAATTTTCATCATAAACTGGGGGCGGTTGCTTTTGAGACATACATGCTGTTTATATATACATTATATAAAAAAGACTGGAGTAATAATTTATAAATGAAGCTTTAAGTGAGATAAATGCATTTTCGTTTCCTCTTTTTTTATCTTTTGTTGCACTAGTTACTTGGAGTATAGATTTTAGTGAGGCGTTTTTTTTTGACTCCACTTAAGTATTTGCGATGAGCAAATGATAGCTTTGAAATTGGCTTCCGCAGTTAGGATTTTTACTCACCTTTTTTTTTTTTTTCTTAAAATGCTAAAGTGCGAAATTTCTAGATCAGGTGTTGATGATCAAGAGGCGGGTTCATTTCCCTCTTTGCTACTTTTTTTTTTGGAAGAAAATATTGCATGTGTAGTATACTTTGTATGTATTAGAAAATGGGCCTCTAAAGTTTGTTAAATACTAGAAGAGTACGTTTATTTTGTTGGTAATGTTTCTTCAAAGACACATTTTTACTCATCTAGTTTTAAAGAAAATTTTAATAAATATATCCGTTTGAAAAATAGACCGTTTCACATAAAAATCGCCAATGATTTTTAAATAAATATTAACATTCTCATTTTTTTATCACGATAATTTCGTTTATTAAAATTCAACACGATCATTAAATGTGTTAGTTATTTCTAATTAATTTCCGCACATTGTCCAAAACGTTTATGGCACTGTCAGAAATATATAAATTGTATATGTATAATTAATACATCACGTATTATACGTGGTTTTTACCTTAGAATACGCCACGTTTTTGTATAAAAGCAAATGTATAAAACTAAAAAACAAGTAGAAAAAGTTTAAGAAAATTACAAGATTTTTTTAAATGTTCAAAACAAAGTGTTTCATTAAAAAAAGTTGTAAATTTACAATGGAAAATAATGGAAAATTACAACAAGAAAAAAAAATGCAATATTTTAAATGTAGCTGTTCTTTTAGATATTTTATGAACTTTAATACTCATTCGAATGCTGTTGGTCTTGCACTTTAAGAACGGGATAAATGTATAGAAGCTTTTTTATTTCTCTGAAGAGAGACTATTCCTTATTGCAGAGTGAACTTAAGACCAGTTCGAAATTAAATGGAAACAAACTTAATAAAATGAGTGGGAAGAAATCGAAGTCGTACAGTAATTAAGGTTTAATATTTCAAAAGCGTTATATTTGTGATTCTTCATAATTTATATGCAAAACGTAAAAAAACATTGCTTTTGTGACATTGACCTATTTCTGGGCAGTGTATGAATTCATAAGGTTACTATACTCTGAGCCATATTAAGAAAGGGTAAAAAATGACTGCCCCCTACTGGACGTTTTTAGCCACATCACCAACAATTTTAAGTTGTATGCATGCATAATACAAAAAGTAAACCCTGCTCTTATATCTTATGTTGTATGGTCTGCTTTCCTTGTATATGACCTTGGGTGGCATAGGAATACAAATTCGGTGAAAAGTCGCCACAGGTGGTGCACAAAATTTATCCCTTCTTAATATGACTTTGACTATAGTTAAATTTGCTTAAAGAGCCTAGACACTCCAGAGTTGAACATGCCACAATACAGGGTCACGTTTTGTGTTACCTGAAGAACATATCAAGGAATACGCACAACATTTCTTGAAAGCTGAAAGATGTTCCTTAAGAACGATATGTAGTTATCAAAATGGATCTTTTCGAGATCAGTGGGTTTTTTTTAAATGGGTCGAGCAAATTAACGAAAGGGTATATAAAATAAAAACCGTTTTGAATATTGCAACCAAAAGACATTCATACCTGGCCACAACAACATTCATTAGAAGATTGCAACTTCAACTATTGTTAAAAAAAATTCAGTTTAAAGTTACTAAATCTAGCTTGAATCGAGATTGTTTTGGACACATCGAATTTCGTGCACGCTGGACTGTCTGGGAACTTTAATTACTAATTTTCCACGTTGGTGGAAATATATTGTAGTTGATGGTTGTGTGTTTTGTCTTTGGATATATATTTGTTAAAAAAATTGGTAGGGAAGGTTATCTAAATCCAGTGGTTTCCCACAGAAACACATTCCTAGTGATTAGTTTCTATATGCCCATTGACATTTTCTACCTTATACACAATACCTATGTGTAATATCTGTGTCACATTTATAGGTTTTGGCTTGTACTTTATGATCTTTATCATTCTTCCTCTTCCTCCTCCACCTCCCCACTCATTATTGTCGTTTTACTTGAGTGTGAGATGTATCTTTTCAGTTTGGTTGCCCATTCATTTTGTGGTTTCCAAATAATTTCACCTTTCTGAAATCCTCTCCCCCATTAGGTTTAGAATTCACACGCTTTGTGCTGCTATTCACTTGACGAACACGTCAGTTTACAAATGAGTTAAAATTTGTTGTTAATAAAAAGTTAACAAATTACAAAATTAAAGGAAAATATTAAAGAATAATATTTTAATGTTAATATTCTACATGCAGAAAAAAATGTCTGGAAATGTGACAAAAACTGAATTTATACAAGTTCAATGAGGTTGGTTATACGGCACTACTTAAGTGTCGATGTTCGAGCGTGTGTCCTCTTATCCAGGCTCGGCAACAAGAAACATGACCCTAATTTATAATGCGATATTTACGTTCCATATAATTACCTTATACCTTGTACGCATATGAGTTAAATGATTTTCAAATTAAGTGTTTAGGTGAATTATACGGAATCCAGTTAAGGACATATGAACCAAATAAAATTGACTTTATTATTAATATTTTAAATTGAAATACTAAATCAATATTTTGTCAATATAGTTTATATAATTATATTTAAGTATTAACTCAATATTTTCAGATTATTAACTGAATAAATTGAATTCGACATATTGTTTGTTTGCCCTTCACAGGGCTTTCTGTAGAGCACGTTTATTATTTAAATGCATTTAAATTTTCAAGTGTGTACTAGGTATTAGTTTCTTCTTTGTTTTCGACACTTTGAGGATATATCAACATATTGCTGTTCTGCTAAACTAGGAGGGTTATCAAATGTCGAGACATTTTTGTTAGTTTAAGGCCCCGTTTAAAAACACACACCGCAAAGGGATAAGAGATAGAAGTTAATTGGGTAAAAAGACAAAAGAGAAATAATTATATATACATTTGCCTTGAGGGTAAACTTTTTAAGGAAAATGAAACTCCCGTGTAAACGATGTAGTGTTGGTTTTGTCGATATAAAAGCGGTTTAGAGGAATATAGACATTATGTCGCAACAAGAGATGTGACATCACTTTAGTTAAATATTTCATCTTGCAATGTGGGAAGGCATATTACACATTAGGAGTGGAGCCTGCGTACAAGGACATACATCGATACTTGTAGCGCTATAAGTGGTGCTGTGTAATAGGCTACAATGATTGCATTCTATTTATTTGGCAGAACGTATTGGGGGGGGGGGCGTAAAAATAATTTGTTGTCTTGCGGAATTACATTTTTATCAGCCAAATTGGAAAGCGTTTTTCAGAAGCAACATTATTATACCTCGTAAATTTCATATTCTTTTTCACGTTTCCTATAAACTCTAAATTTGTCATTGAAGTGTTTTCTATTGTTAATGGTTGACAATTCTTGAACACGAAAGAAAGCAGAAATGTAGGAGGAGGAAGCTTCTTCCTGATTGATTTTTATTTTTCTTCTGTTTCTTTTCATCTTATGGCCACATTATAAGTTTAAAAATAAATGAACAAAATGCATACAACATATTCAAATAAAGATATATTTTCAGAAAAAATCTTTTCCTTATTTGTCAACGGTGTGTCGTCACTCGATGAAACAACAATAGACAGATTCTCTAGCTATACATGTGTTTACAGTAATTGCCATCTTTCAGGGGAACTGATTGTTGAAAATTATTAATTAAACTCTTTTGAGTCGTTAACTTGTTAGTAATCCTTTGACATTGTCGATGTCAATCATTTTTTATATCTATTATTATAATCAGTTTTTTTTATTTCAGCATATTTAAATTATATTTATCAATTTGAAAAGGGTTGATCATGACGTTGCGAGTTTTCTTTTCTTTATTTTGATGGGTTTGGGAGAAAAATGAGGTTATGGGTTGGTGAACAAAAATGGAATGAAGGGGAGAGGGGGTGGCCTAGAAGAGTAAAGGGAGACTGGGTGGAGTTTGTTGTTAAATGATGGTAAAGGCTTTTTTTTTGTGTATTTGTGTTTCTTGTGTGAATCTTGTTGTATTTTAGCACAGAATTTAGGTTTCTATTTTGAAAGAGAGTTTAAAAAAAAACTCCCCGCTGTTTTGCTAACTTATCGACATGAAGCAGATGCTTTTACTGCAATATTGATGAAGTTTTTTTCTAGTTTTTTTTTTTGCGAAGGGAGATCTCTTCTTTTTCTTTGCCTTTATTTTTTACCTAAACTACTTTTTTTTCTTTCTATAGTTTTTTTGTCTCTCTATTGATGGGTGTGGTTACCTATAAACCAAAAATTTATTGAGTAAGAAACCTACCGTTGGGAATCTAACAATAACATTATCCTACTTTTATTTTGGCCTCTCTCTTATTTTCTCTGCCTTTATTTTCTCTCTCAGTATATAAGCACAACATACAGTATGTATCAAAATCAACAGTGCCACTTTTTATTTACAACGAAAAGGGTATTATTGAACGATGAGTGTGATATAGAAAAATAAAGTGCGCGAAAAAAATATATTTCTACTGTTAAAATAGCAATCAGTATCGGTATAATGATTCCTCAATGGGCGTTGTTTGTATTCGAGGTGTATTGTAACAAAAATATGGACAACGCCCACAAAGGACTTTTTATGCCGACACTGATAGCTCTTTCAGCGGTAGAAAGTTCGTGTGCCGTTAAAGAATATTCTCCATTGCAAATAAAACTGGAGCGTTGGTTCTGAAACATTCTGTATATATTTTTATTTTGATTGCGTGTTTTTTTTTTTTTTTGCTATCTTCTTTTTTGAGCTTATTGCTTCTTATTTTTTTACTATTATTAGATTTGAGTCAATTTGAGGTCGATTCGCAAAAAAAAATAAGTTTGCTTCCACACCCCTTCTCAACTAAATTAAAAGTAAATCAAGCTACCCGGTAATCATTGATGCAATTAATTTTGCTTTTTCTAATGTGCAAACTTACACATGACATTTTTTTGTTTTTGTCTGTCTGTGTCTAAATATTTAGATAAATACAAGTGTGTAGGCCTATATGTGTGTATGTTTAAATTTGCTTACTTTGTTCAGATTTACAATGTATTTATTTGAAGAAAAAAATGATTAGCAACTTTAAAACTTTTTAAATATGTAAAAATGAAAATAATATACATTTTTTATATATATTATAAGCTTTGTCTGTCTGTGTATAACGCTGTACAAACAATGACAAAAACGTTTAAGTACGTCGAACTTTATTTAAATTGAAATGAACCGGTTTTTTCTCATGGTCAACTTTTATGTTGCGCTCTTTCGATCCAAGAACCCAAACAATATTAAGGTTCTTATGAAGTATTTAAATAAAATAGTTAAATAATTTTAGTAGCAAAATTAAACTTGAATTTTGCTCACACATTTGTGCATATATATTTTATAATGTGGATCAACTATTAATGTTATTATTTTAAAATTTGCAAATGAATGTGAACTGTAAACTGTAAACTTCAGAAGCAACCCTTCAAAAAATCGAAGGTGTTTTCAATCTAGACTAGTAAATATTTTATTGTTTTTGGGTTGAAATTTATTCTTTAATTAGAATTATTCTTTTAACTTTTTTGTTTTACTTTTAGTCCAACTTGAAGTGAAAATTGAAAATCAAGAATTAAAAATTGCTGTGAAAGTTTTTTTTTTAAGATATCGCATGAAAATACCCTTAAGTGCTTCTTTTACTCTTCTATGTTCTAAAACACTTGTCTATTTCTTACTGTCGGTTCTAAAAATGAAGCTCAACGTGAGTTTGCTTCCATTGTTTCCATTTCTTTTTCATATTTTACAATGACTTTATTGAAATTTAGAATTTTCCCCATTTTCGTTTTTCACTTCAAAGTTGGAGCTGCAACGGAAAATTCTGACAAATTTTCTGCTATTGCTTTGGAAAATGTGTCTAATCATTTGTTCAAATGTTGCTAAAATGTGAAAGTAAAAATAACCTTAATTAAATCGTTTTACTCTTCTAGTTTGTTAAAAACGTAAGGGTTTTTTTAGTTGTTCTCAAGTTGCATTAAGTTGTGTTGATATGAAATAAGTTATGAATGGAAGCTTGTTTATTAGCAATTTAAAAATATTGATTTATTTTTTATAAAGTTAGGTGTATGGCTCCTTTAAAAAAATTAGCTTCAGTGTTATGCATGTTTAGCTGTTTGCTATCTTAAAGGCTAAAGCAGGTCAGCATTGTTTTACTGCATACAGATATAAAACAAAATTTATATAACGTCATTTTAAATTGCAAATAATGTTTTATTGATGAATTCTGAGATCTATTATGTATGAAAAACACCTTTTAACACTAGCAAAAGTGCAAAACGTTCATCTGATTTCGACGTATTTTATCATTTTGAAAATTGTTTTCAAAAGTTTGCTGCTGTTTGATTTTTTTACTATATAATTGGTTATTTCACTTTATTTGGAAAAGGCAGCTGAGGATATTTTTTTATATTCATGTTTACTTATATATGAAGTGATAGAGTGTAGAATGGTGAGGGTACTTTATTATTGGCTTTGACTTTGTTTATAAGTCTTTTCTATGAGGTCAAAACGGAAGTGGACCTCATTCTATGTAAGTGCCAGCAAGCTAAAAAGCTAGTATATATCTGTCTATAAATGCAGATGATTGCTTGCTCTTGAGTGTAGTGAGTGAGGGTCCAGCAGTAATCATCTCTCTGCACAGAGAACCAAAAGAGTATTATTATTATTATTATTATTATTATTATTATTATTACAGCTCTTTCATTTAAGATTGAAAGTTGCATTTTGCCCTCTCTTATGTTGACCCATGCACAACCTATATACAGGATATAGGGAGAAACAGAGATAGATAGAGAGAGAGAGAGATTGGCTTTTGTATATTGTGCTTATATATATAAATGGTTTGAGAAGGGAGTTGGTCATATAACATAGATTTTGTATGTGTTTTCTGATAAGAAAAGTGTGTAAAAAAAAGCCTCTTTTCTTTCTTTTTCTGTGTCTTATATGAGGTTGGATTACATTAGATATCAACAAGTGAAATCCATTCTGTGTGGTGAATTGTTGCGATGAAAAAGCGATCGTATACCTATTCATTCACGTGACTTGTACAGCCAAATAATTTCTTTTTCAACATATCTCCAGTGCCTCTTAAGAGGTTACATAGTAAAATTACTTCGAGAAATTTCCGCAAAGAGCACTAGCATCGTGTTTCTATTGAGCCCATAGACTCTATGTTAAAGAAAAAACGTTAATTTTTCAAATACACAATCGCGGCGGCAATATGTTTATTTTTCATATTTAAATTTGTCCAATATTAAGTTTTCAAAGTGCGATGTGCACCTTAAATATATGCTGATGGAGTGATAGAATGAGGAAAAATTGGTAAGTGTGGTTCTATTTTTAAAACTATTTCAAAATCTGGAATTTCTAACTCGTATGTTAAACTTCATTGAGTAACCCGCTCATAAGCAAAAAAAACATCCATTAAAATGCTCGTAAAAATACATCAAAATAATTTTCAAAAACCACAATTAAACCAACACATTGGCACACGTGCTGATTTTTTTAAAATTATTTTTACGTATTTTTACGAGCATTTTAATGGATGTTTTTTTCTTTTCTTCTTACGAGCGCGTACTCAATGGAGAGAACATAAGTTAAAAATTCGCGATTTTGAAATATTTTTAAAAAATAGAAAAACACTTACCAATTTTTTGTCATTATATCGCTAGATGAACATATTTTTTTAAAGTGCACTTAGCACTTTGAACCATCAAAATTGGACAAATTTAAATCTAAAAAATAAACATATTGCTGCCATTGTGTATTTTAAAAAATAACGTTTCTTCTTTAACATCAGGTCTATTGGCTCAATAGAAAAACGATGCTAGTGCTCTTTGTGGAGATTTTTCAAAATAATTTTGTATATTTAGTAGAAAAAAGTACTGTGCGATATGAGGTTGTATTACCATAGTTATGTTGGGTTTTGCATTCTTAGCAGTTATATGAATACTAGTGGGGTAACCAGTCATGAATGACGGGAACACAATTCTAGTTTAAGAGGGTTACAGAAGCGTCACGGACGTTTTCTTTTGACAGACGACACTGATTGCTGTGTCTGACATCAGAGGCGCCACTTGTATTGAATTAGCATAGACATAATGCTAATTTAAATTTCAAACATACAGTTAGGTTTGGTAGCCATTATCTGGAGACAATATAAGTTTTTAAAATGTGATTCAAACTGTAATAAATATTAGATTGTATAATGAAACTGATAAAAAAAATTTCAGACTTTAAATCTGCCTTTAAATATTTTTAATTAAGTATTTAAAAAGGTGTTTTTTTTTTCCTATGCAAAATCTCATAGGAAAAAAAAGCTACATATTTGGTATCCATTATCTTATTTTTACAAAAGAGATAATAGTAAAATAAAAAAATGTGGTGGTAGATTTATTTGTTTTCTATAAGAACAAGTAAATTTCATTACCTAATTGCATACGTTTATTTTTATATTGAAGTAAAACTCAATCAATAAGAATCTGATTCAGTCAAGGCCTGGTTAGAGAGTACGTATTTGAATTTCGTTTGAACCAAAATGAGCGCGCATGCGCAGAAGCGGTTTAACGCCGTTTGAGAAAGTTGAAAACGACGCCATTTTTCCACCGCTTCGATGGAAAACGACGTCATTTTAAAAAGAATAACCAACCCTACATGGAAGATTTCCGATTAAGGTAAGAATATTAAGTGGAAAGAACAATAAAATTTAAAAAAAATCTACCTTTAGCAGCGATTTTTTAGTCAAAAATGACCACACAAATTGCCGTATATAAGGTGAATGATTTCGTTTACGTTTTTATTTTAGAGTCGCTTCCCTAACTAAAATTGTTATTTTATTACGAAATTTCGCTAAATCTTTATTTTTATATTTATTTTTTTCAAAAATTTAAAAAAATTTGCCAGAAAAAAGCAAAATAAAATACGTTGGTGACTTAAATCACGCTAACGGACATCCAAGATGGCGGAAAAAATTTGTCCGTTGTAGCCTCTAATACATAGCAAAAAAATTACCATATGTACATAATAAGGTGTATGAGAGCGATGCGAGCACCATCTATGAATATGTTTAGAAATTAATCTACTTTGTAACCCTCTTAATTTTGTTACTAAAATTATTTAACTATTTTATTCAAATACTTCATTATAAATGACATTTTGTATGAATGTTTGGTTGTCATGAAGTAATTTGCCTTGACCACTTCCATTTTGTATAAGCACCTTAATATTGTTTGGGTTTTTGGATCGGGAGAGCGCAACATAAAGTTGTCCATGAGAAAAAACTGGTTCATGACGGGAGGAAAATTCACAGGCAATTGTGCCCAGCATTAAAATTTCTTTTCCTCCGCCCTTTTATGACGTCAGACCAAGTAAAAAACGAATTAGAAATTGAAAAGGGCGAAGCATGTGACATCAAACCAAGTAACAAACCAATTAAAAATCAATGACGTTCATAAAATGGCGGAGTAAAAGAAAATCTAATGCTCGGCACAATTGCCCAGGATAAATTTAAGTTTAATTTTTATATTATCCCCTCCCCTTTTTTATATTTGAAAGAGAAAATGAGATTTTCATTTTCTCTCTTTTTTACTCTTTTCATTTCAATTTCAGTTTCCCCCTCCCCATTTTTTCCCCTCTACATTTCTCTCTCTCCCCCTTCTACACTTTCCAACCTTTTCCCCTCTCCAATTTAATATCATGGGGTACTTGGATGGGGAGAGTGCAACAAATAGTTGACCTTGAGAAAAAAAGCGGTTCATTTATCATTTAGATTTATATAAATTCCGACGTGCTTCAAGGTTTTTGTCCTTGTTTGTAAAGCGTTACTGACGGAAACACGGCTAGACGGGGCTTAATATATATACAAAATAAAGATGGGTGCAGACGATCAATTCTGACCTGTGCATCGAGGCTTATTAATCTTGTATTATCTCTGTCTGTCTCTCTCAAGATCATCACAGACTTCCTTTTTTTGGTTTTCTTTTGAAATTGTTAGTCAGTAGAGACTTTTTTCATCTTTTTAACGCATTGCTTGTGTTTCTATCATTGAGAGCATTGGGGGGGGGTATGATGTTTAGAAGGTGCATTTTGGGGGTGAAATGGGGACGCAATGCGTTAAGTAGTGAGGGAGGTGGGCGCAACTTACGTTGCTGTTACGTGGAAGATACTTTTATAAAATCGTTTTGAAAGATCTTATATCATCCTCGTATTTATTGCAGTTGTACAATTTATTAAAATTCGATTCATAATTGAATAGTTTTGCTCACAAAATTTACAATTGAAAACCAATTTGAAAAATGTCATTTTAACAATTTAATGTAAAATTATATGGTTTTGAACATGTATTGATTTAAATCAGAAAAGTTCTATTTAATTGTAAATAACAAACAATTCAATGAAATGTTTTAAGTTGAAGATTAGTTTTTCACATTGAATGAGTTACGAGTGAGCCTCGGTTGATTTTGGACTTAAAAGTTGATTAAATTGGATTTATATGTAATGAACATTAAGCAAAAAAAAAAGGTTTTTAACTCTTTTAATTTTATTTGCCATGCACATTTTTTTTCTATTTAGCTTAGTCTAGGGCTCAATTGTTGAAATGTATCAAATGATTAAGTTTCGTTTTTTTTCACTCATTCTCTCTCGTAATCGATGAGTGGGAAGACAGATTTCAAAGAAAAACAAACGTCTAACTAAAGGCACGTAATTGCGGAAGTGAAATTTTGTGTGTGCACTCAAATGCAAAGTGATTACAAAAGATTAAGTTTAAGACTACATAGGCCTCCGCCTGCCTCCACATCAGGATTGTTATATTTTGGAGGACCCTATCTTTGTGTCTTTTTTTATACCATGTGTCTTTTTTCTCTTTACTCTCCACTATTGACCCTCTTTTTTTGCAACAGATTGAACCCAAAGATAAAAAAAAAAGTATGAGCTTCTTGCGGAAAATGTTTAAGTTTGTTTTCTGCTTGATATATATAGTTAGATTGGAAAGCTTAACTTGACTATATTGGTATTTTGTATTAGTTATCTTTTTTTCGCCTGAATGAATGGACCGGTTTTTCTGTTGTACGAAATGAAAGTTTGAACTGAAAAGTAAAATGTTTACTCAATGCAAGTTAAGACACTCAGTGATTATATAGCGATATAAGAAAGATTTAAACAAAATGTGAATTCCAGGGCCCCCGTTTCATGAAACTGTCAGTGTCAAGTTAATTTTTACAAGTTCGTAAAATATCTACTTATTAGCGTTTCACAAAAGTACAAGTGTACACTTGTATTTACAAGAACATGTCTACAAGTTTGCAAGCGAATTACTTGTAAACAAAAGATAACTTGTAACTAACAAGTTGTGATTACAAGTACTTGTAATCTATAACTAGTAGTATAACCCGTCATAAATGACGGGAGCAAAATTCACAGGCAATTGTGCGCATGCGCGTCGTTTTTTCCTTTTTTTACTCCTTTCATTTCAATTTCAGTCACCCCCTCCCACTTTTCTCTCTCTCCCCCTTCTACACTTTCCAAACTTTTCCCCTCACCCCTCCCACTTTTCTCTCCCCCCTTCTACACTTTCCAAAGGAAGAGTTCAACATATAGTTGACTTTGAGAAAAAAAAACGATTCATTTATTCAAATTTATATAAATTCCGACGTGCTTCAATGGTTTTTGTTACTCCACACACACACACACACACACACACACAGACCTGGGATATTATAATTGTTACTGAAAAGGCTTGTACTTTTGTGAAAGGCTGAAAAGAAAAATAAAATGTTTTAAAATTTAAATGTAACTTGTTATTTGAAATATTTATGCACATTAATTGCTCATCAGAATGTTGTTTATCTTGCACTTTAAGAAAGAGATAAATGTAAAGAAGTTTTTTGGATTTCTCTGGAGAGAGCCTATTCCTTATTGCAGAATGAACATAAAGACAAGTTCGAAAACAGGCTTTCCACCATAGCTGTGGATACTGGAATGCTTAGTTCTTTTTTCTATCAGAGCTCACTGATTGTATCAAGTACAGGATGTTACAATCAGGTGAAAACTTCAGTTGGCTCCGCCCTTGTTATGACGACTTTCAACTTCTAATTGGCTGGTTATGTAATCTGTGACGTCAGACTTCATAACCAGCCAATTAGAAGTTGCCAGTTGGCATTACAAGGGCGGAGCCAACTGAAGTTTTCACCTGATTGTCACATCCTGTGTATCAAGTTTGTTACCACTTCACTTTTATTTAACTTCATAATTTGTCCACTGCCACCTTCTGAAATATTTAAAAAATTCACACTGCACGGGGATTGAACCCATGACCAACATTAACAATGGGTTGAGAGCCTGAGACACTAGACATAACACAAGAGGGGATTAGATTTTGTTTATTCGTACTTTTTAGACATTTTTTTTATGAAAACGAGTATCACAAAAAAATACATGTTTTTTTAATTTAACTTTCTTGTTTTCATTTAACTTGATTCAAATTAAATTAAAACAAACTTGATACAGTGAGTGGGGTTTAATATTTTATAGGCATTAAAATTTGTGATTTTATAATAGGTTTTACGTTTTATACATTTTATAATAGGTTTTATGTTTTATACAGGTTTTATACAGTATAATACGTCAATGTATAAAACATTACTTTTGTGACATTTACCCGTCCCTGGTTGTCACTGATGCAATTAGTACTTTTAGTCAATTATTGTCCTAACTAAATTATATGTACATTAAAAATTAAATTTACTGAAATACACCTTTTTTCTAATATAACCCCATATTAGAAAAAAGGTGTATTTCAGTAAATTTAATTAATAGAAGAAGTGTGACTTAATTGCGATTAAAATCCGAATTTATTTTTATATTTTTAAGACTGTAGAAAAAAATTAAAATTTGTTTTATGCTACGAGCCAAAAAAAAAGTCCATATTGAATTTCTAATAACATAATGTTTCATCTTTTTGTGTTGACCATTCAATAGGTGTGTAACACCCTGTAAATCGTGATCCCGCCAAAACCATAGCCTGGGGGGTAAACAACTCTCAACCGTCCCTCCCTCCTCTCTGACTCACCTTTCTGACTCATGCCCAAGTGGCGGATTGATACATAAAGGACCATGGTCACTTGGACCTGGTTACACCTCGCAGGTGTACACAGGTCCAAGGTATAAAAGGACCATGTTCCTCTTTGTTCCTCAGTTCTTTCCTTTGCCTGTTTTTGCGATACATTCCAAATCATGGGCCTGAGGATTTCCAGTTAGTATATTACTATTCACCCTTGTATCTGTACTTCTTACAAGGAGTGAATAAAAGTGTTGTAACAAGAAGTAGCGTTGTCTCTATGTTTATGTAAATAACTTCTCTTCAGAGGCCGGAGGTTTCATAGGGCGGGAGCTATACGATTCTCGGCAGCTACAACATCTTCTCTAGTCGGAATACCGATGGAGAAGATGTATATCAGCATCAACCGGAAGAGAGAGAGATGGCCGCCACTCTCCTGCATCGATTTCACCCCCATGCAGAAGAGTGACTACAATCTATCTCCATCCAGCTCTCTCTACAGCTCGGATCTTCTCTGTGCAGGTGTCGTACTGCTCAGAGAAGAAACGAAAAGTAGAAAATATCATCTAAAGGTTGGTAATAAAATATTGGTTGATGTCAAAAGCTCACATTTGGTGGAGGTGCGGGGTATAGCTCCATCTGCCTTCTCCGACCTGTAAACAGAAGCCGTCCTTTGTCCTAAGTCTCGTGATTGTGCCTCACGAGGCTTCGTCCGTCCTTTCTATGTTGGAGCCACGTATGGAGACCCTCGATAGCGTCAAAGTCAACCGCGTGGCGCCTGTCTGTAAAACCGCGTATGGAGACCCTCGATCACGTCAAAGTCAACCGCGCGGCGTCCTTTGTGTTGGAACCACGTGTGGAGACCCTCGATAGCGTCAAAGTCGACCACGTGGCGCCTTTGTAAAACCGCGTATGGAGGCCCTCGATCACGTCAAAGCCAACCGCGCGGCGTCCTTTGTGTTGGAACCACGTATGGAGGCCCTCGATAGCGTCAAAGCCAACCGCGTGGCGCCTTTTTATGTTGGGACCATGTATGGAGGCCCTCGATCACGTCAAAGCCAACCGCATGGTACCGTTTTTGTGGAATCGCGAAAGAGACTTGTGGCTACACACACCACGTGTCGACCGCGCGATTCTGTGTCCTGTCCTTAGAGACACGTGGGAACGAACTTTTGTCTGCTGACCGCTTAGCACTCGGAAAGTGGACAACTGTTTGGACACACGTGTTTCCGTCCGTGTTTTTGTATTTCATGTTTCCATTACAATCACCCACTGTCACCTTCACTCTTTTTTAATTTTCAAAGTGAAACCCACACCACGTGGGCAACACTTTAAACAAATTCTTCTTACTCTCCGAGAGGAGTTTGCAGTCTCATTATGAGATGAGCAAACAAATCTCATCTACTAATCTATTCATCTATTAATAGGCTTTTAAGGGACGTGTTTGTCTTTTAAAATGTCCTATTATCTTCACTCTTCATCTTTAATTTTCAAGCAAGATTCTCCCTAACTCTATCTCATTGTTAGGGGGCTTACAAGCTTAAAACACACTTTTTCTAGCCACGTGGGACTTTCTTGTCCCCCCTTTTCTTTGTTCTTTGTTTTTACACTTGTGTTTCCCTTGGGACCACTATGTCCCAAGTCATGTTCTTCAGTTTCTTCATCATCATCACCTCAATGCATCATCACATGAACTTTCTCCATTGGACAGCTCTGAAGCCCGGCCGCCATCTTGGATCGACCGGACACTCTTCAAAAAGCGCCAACGGAGCGGTTTTTCGCTCCATGTGACTCATTGTTGTACCTTCTCTCATCTTTTTGTGTTCTCTTCTCTTCTCTTCTCTTCCAGAGGGTTGCACTCACGCGCCCCCTGGCGGAGTTCCTCTTGTTAGAGAAAACTTCTCTTTTTCTTTGGATTTTCTCTCTTTTTGTCTTTCTCCTGGCCACCATAAAAACGTGCCCCGGAGGAACTTTTCAATCATCAATTTTTGGACATTGCAATAAACTGACCGGAAGTGGCCACCACAGCGCCACCTACGGACTTCTTCATTCTACTCAACATAGTCCCTCACTGGGCACTGACTCTGTCTTTTTCATCCAGAGCCATCCAGCAGTGAGGACTCAAAATTTCTTCAGCCTGAACATTTCTTCTAGTTCACCAAGCATTTAGCTTGTTGAACACACTTCAATTTCTCCACTGTTTTACTTTTTTAATAAAACTAAATTAAAACTTTTGATGTGCGGGCACCGCACCTAAGTTTTAAACTTTTCAAGTAAAACAGCTTTCTTCTCTTGAACTTCTCCTTTGTTTGTGCATTTAAAGAGTTCAGCCATCTTGAACTTTTTGTTCTTTGTGTGTTCTTCACACACACACTCTTCATTCTTGTTTTCAAGTAAAACTAAAAGTGCGGGCACCGCGCTCTAGCTTTACTCTTCGTATTGCTTTCCTCTTCTTCAGGCAATTGCAATACACTTTCATTTCTAATTCACTTTCCGCAGTGCAATCTTGATTGGGTGGTGTACCACGCTCGAGGTTGTATTGTACATCTGCTGTTTCTTTATTGAGGTTTTTGGAATTCTCGTAACCTCCACGTGGTCGCCAAATACCACGTGTCGAGAGAGATCCTTCCAAAATCTGACGCTCAATAAAGAACTCACGACGCTACACCAGTTGGGAACCAAAACTCGTCACACGCCCAACTGAGAACACGATCAATACGATACAACCATCACCACACTAACGGAGTGAACGGCCACTTCGTTATACACGTCACAAGCTTAGGTAATCTATCGTTACTCAGTGTATAAGAGTACGATAGTGTCGGTTGCCGACAAGCACTAAATTACCAACGCACAGTGACATCACCGACCTACAACTTCACGAACTGAACGAGCCCCATCATACTGGAACCCGAAAGTATAGCTCAGAGTGTACTCGAGAACCCTCGGAGCTGCACACAACGACTTGGACTTCGCCGGACTCGTTCATCACCGCACATTCACATTACACAAGCCACATCATTAATCATGGCTACCTCACACGACAATACGGGGTCCCTGTCTGATCACCAGGGTTCACACGAAGATCTGTTGGAAGTACCCGTGACTACTGATGCGACACCACCGCCGCGGCCGACTGGGGCCGAGTTTGACCACCTGTCACAACAAGTGGCTGCACTCTCGACTCGTATGTCTCAGTTCATAGACGACCGATTCACACCGAATCGACCGACTACACCACGGCGGACAACACGCACACACCGACTTCGCGACGATGACTCAGACGCCTCTTCAGCTCCCTATGTTGGCTACAGAGAGCGTCACGATCGTTACGAAAGACATTACACACCGCACACACGTCATCTACCGCGTAACCCTGACTGGCAACAACAAGGGCAGTCAGATGATCCGCGTCACAGAGATGAGCGTGCGGAAATACCGATTACGACACGTGCTGATTCTCCTCACTCGCTGTCCGGGTTGCACGTAGCGGTCGCCGCTCGACACCCCCGGAACAACAGCCTCACCAAGGAGCGACACAAGGCACTTCAGTTTACGCGCCACGTTTTCCACCGCAAGGGGTAGGTCTGATGCCGGCTGGAATGCCAAACGTCCAGGATGGCATCTATCGACCAACCCCCAGAGAACCCTCCGTGGAAGAGTTCAATAAGAAATACAGCGGTCGTCACCCTGCCGACTCGATCCAAAAATTCAACGGATTGACAGGTTTCCGTCCCTTCCTGGAAGAATTCGAGGAAGTGGCACACCTGTACGGTTGGAAAGACTACCACAAGGAGGAATACATCACGGGGTGTTTCACTGGGGCCGCCCGTACGTGGCTGAGTAAACTAAGGTATGAGCTTCAGGACATTCCTTGGCCAGCACTGAGAGTACAGATGGTAGATACGTTCGGGAAGCCGAACGAACTGGCCATCTTGGAGAAAAAGTATACAGAGATGCTCCAGAAGGAAGGTGAGAGTACACAAGCTTTCATCTGGGAGTTTATGATACTCGGCGACCGAGTTTACCCGCAACTTGACGATCAGCTGCGTATAAGCCAGTTGCGCCGCGCTCTACATCCCACCATACAGAACGCCGCGCACCACGCATCTACGACGTCGTTCAAGGACTTCGCAAACGCCGTCCTCAATATGGAGGTGGTCTTGCTGTCCTTGGATAAATGGCCGACGGAACCAAAACCCGCAGCTGATTCACAGTCGGGTAAAGGAGCATCGAAGACCGACCAGGAGCCGGCGGCAGCCGCCAGCCCTAAAGACAAACCACACCGGTCTAGGCATGATAAAAAGCCTAGTCAGACTGCTGCCACCAATCCAAACCGACACTCTGCAGCGGACCCCCAACCAGAGACCACTCGCACGTTCGACAAGAGTAAGTCGACGTGTTATAATTGTGGCAAACTGGGGCATTTCGTCCGTGAGTGTCGGCAACCAAAGAAGAAGGTTGCAATCAAGCAGTTTGGGGAGCCGGTTACCGACTATGACATCAAAGGAGAGGTGCCTGAAACGGATATCATCACCGAAGACGGCATTGAGTTTGCCCTGATAAGAGTGGCGGGACAAATCCGCCGGATCCCTCTTCCAGCAGCAGACTCAGCCGCCGGAGCACCTACTCCTGATAAACCCGACAACGACAGCTCTGACGACTCTGAGGATATACCAGTCAAGGTGCTCGACCGGGCTCCTGCACATAAATGGACCCCGGACGAGCTAATCGTTTGGCAGGACACGCTCGACGTCCTTAAACAATCCACCAAGGAGATTGGGTGCCGTGAAAATAAAACAATAGCCATCATGGCTCCCGGAACCCAATCGCCGACGAAGGGCCACTCCTGCTGCCGAAGACTAATGACAACGGTGTATGAGCAGCTGGTAAGCAGCTGTTCACCTCAAGAAGTCGGAGACTATGATGCCAGCGACAAGAACCCGCGCATCGCCGTCACGATCAACGGAAAGAGTATACGGATGCTCGCGGACACCGGAGCTACGGGCAGCGTTATCACCATTGAACTCGCGCAGGAACACAAGTTCGAAATCGAGCCTGTGTTAATCCCACCCAACATTCAGGGTGTGGGAGGCCAAAGGATCACCGTGGTGGGGCGACTCGCCGCGACGGTCCAGCTAGGCCCCCACGCTGTGCGAGGGCACTTACTAGTGATTACCGGCCGGCACGAAGCCATCTTAGGCCGAGATCTAGGCCGGGCTCTGCACTTAGCTGTGTCCATGACAACAAACAAAGTATACGTGGAGGACGATCTCTTCGAATCCACACTCCGACAAAAATGCATCGAAGCACACATCGGATGGGCTCTGGGAGAAACTTCCGTAGAGGCCCCTGGCAAATCTGCCAGCACCTCTAAGGAAAACCTCGAAACTCCACCCCGTAAGTGACGACGAAAGCAACGGCCACCCACGCTGTCAAGAAACCAAACGCGACGAAAATAAAACAATAATTCACCAGTGTTTATTTCATGACTATGGAAATAAACACCAGCAACCATCAAATATCAACAATAGAAGAGCGGGAGGAATTTGAGAATTGTTGTGTTGAGAAACAACTGAGGACAGTTGTCAAGAGGTGGGGGAGGGGATAAAAGGAACCCCCCAACGAATAAACAACCCCACAGCATCAACAACCCCTCTAAACACTCTCAAATAACTCCCAAAACTCTACAAAATTCACACAACTTTAATTTTTGAAACACTTCTAAACTTTTCAACATGGCCGCCAATATTTACATATTGGCAACCATTTCAAACATGCAATAAACTACACCGGAACCACGTGGCCTTCACAAACAACTGTCAACCACGTGGTGCACCTGAGAAAAACGCCGAAGGCCAGTCAAGGACGTTCAGAAGAAAAATCAAGAGCCATAAAAGGGTCAGCAAAAGGAAAAACACCGTGCTCCCCTTTATTATGGACGGACGTCATTGACCATGCTGTTGACAGTAGAGGGATAGAAAACTTCAAAGAGACAATTGCTCTGGGGGCCAGACCAATGCACTGGGACTTCAAAGAAAAAAAACAAACAACGAAAACTGCTGGCCATAAACAAATAAAAAAAAAAGAAGAAAATCAGTTTTGAAGATTTTGTGAGAGCGGACACCTTCAATTAAAAAATAAAATTGAAGAACCTGTCACCCTCTCAATTAAGATCGAATTGTGGGACACCAACTCCTGTCCCACTCCCCCCTAAAAATAATAACAAACAGCAAGGTACATTAGTAACCTTGCTGACCTATTCTTTTCCAAAAAAAAAGGCATTAAGGAAAAGAAGGGGAGAAAGTTAATGGGCAACTTCACACCGCGGTGTGAAATAAAATAACGGCCCTTCTCCCTCGAGATTCCTTAGTCCTTTTGTTTATCTAAAAATAATAAACAGGACCGACTCTGATAAGAATTAGATCAACACCTCTCACATCTAATGTCGGTGGGACAACCCCCACCCCCAATAAATAAAGTCGTGAAGAAACCAATTAGAGTAAGGTGTCTTATTCAAAAAGGGGCCGGCCCTTCTAACTTTTAAAATTAAATAAGAAAAGTGACCAAACTTGGTCAATTACCACTCGATTTGCTTTCTTCAAAGAAGCACTCGTTTTTGTTCATCTCTTTATGCTCGATCTTCTGCAATCATCAAATCTTCAATCTACTTCCGTGCCAAGTTCCAAATTTTAATTTCGAACTTCATCAGTTTTTGTTGTTAAACCAAAGCTTGAGTGCCACCTTCAAGCCTTTGAACTCACGTGCAGTGCATCAGGCCTTCAGAACTCTTTGGACCTCTTGAAATAATAACAGAGTGATCGGGGACCGATTTCTGTTAGTATTTGGAAGTAACCACCAGCAGCGGGACTTTTGAAAAAGTAAGAACTTTCTAACTCTTAAGAAAATATGCCAGGTAGAGGCTCATGGAGAGGAGGCAGAATGATGTCTGCCTCTTCTAGTGAAGATGAGACGGAGAGTGGAACGGCGGGGACCGCTGAACCCCTCTCTCGATCTACCTGCCAGCTACAAAAGGCGGGCGCCGCCAGTGCGCCCACAACAAGAAGAGAGTCGCCAAACATAATAGATAGGCGCCGCACCTCCTCCGAACCGGAGAATTTTCACCGGCGTGGGGAAAAGCGCCTAAAAGCAAGCTTCAAGCGACCTGCCAATGTCGGGCGCGAAGGGAAGCCTGCTGCTCCAAGCAGCATCGTCCCCTTCGACGTCACGACATCAAAACACTACTGGGAGGAGCGGGAAGACCGCATCGATATCAACCTCATGGCATGGGGGGTTAACCAGGCGTTCCGCGATAGCATCGCGCCTGGCCAACCCATTCCGGGTGGAGCTGAAGCAAGAGGGAAGCGTGGGGGAGGTGGATCTGTGCCCTCCCCCCTCGAAGACCTCCACTTGGAGATGCAGAGGGAGGCTGCCCTTCGCCAGGCAGCCAGAGATAAAAAGGAAGGGGAGGACAATCTGGCGTACCTCCGTGCGGTTTGCGCCCGCCTTGTCGAGCTGGGCTTACCGTGTACGGCGCAACTCCCGAAGGAGGAGCTCCTGCGAATCGAGGCCCGACTCCAAGAAGCCGCCCGAGTTACGTCATCGGCCACGTCATCACCTCCATCCTCAAACTCGCCAGCAACCCTGACAACTGGCCTCTCCACATCTCCTTCTCCACCCATAACGCCACCAGAGCCTTTCCAACACTGCTTACCGGTGCCGTCAATCACTCCGCCGCCTCCTCCTCATACACCATTATCGTCACCACCAACCTCCCGATGTGCCACGCCTCCACGCAGCGAGGCCGCCACACCAACTCCGACTCCAAAGCTACCTTCCATAGTGGTGGTTCCCCAACCTGTTCGTGTTCAGGTTCCCACTGGGGCTCGCCCCAAGGAGCCTCAACAGTCCTACAGGGGCCACCACTCTTCTCGAGACTCTTCAACGGCCACAACCACGTCGCTCTTCGCCACGTGGTTCCCATCTTTCGCCCCAAAGCCGACCCGACGGAAGAAGTCAGCAGGAACAACGTGGTTCCTCTGGACGCGGCCCTCCGCCGCGTAATAACTTCGACCCAAGGGTCAGGCAAGACCTACAGGATCACCGAGTCCAACTGGACCGCGACCATCGCTACGAAACTCGGGGCCCTCCTACTCGGGTCCCGCATCGCTCTCCTCCTCCGCCACCTCCGGGCCGCCCTTCTGGACAACCTACGCCTACACCTTTGATGCCGCCACCTTCCGCAGAGCGTGCCGCGTTCTTGAAAAAACAGAAGGCCATCACAAACCTTCTGCAAGACGTCATGCGACAGGGAGGTGACCCCATGGAAGCACTGGGCCGTGCACCAGGAAGTGCCAAGCCACTGGAGGCGCTGAGCAGGAAGTCGGCATCGAAGCGACTACGTCAGCGGGCCCGCGATATGGCCCGGTCCGCCTTGCGCCATGCCAGGCCTATCACGGGCGCATCAGTTTCTTTGGAACCTGCGGCTCCAACACCAGCCCGACCAGCCGCACCGCCCACTGTACCCCATGCCGGGGCTACTCTGGGGCGGTTACCGCTGGATCATCCGTTCCGTGCAGCCACCTCCGGCGAGAGGTTGCTCAACAATCGGTGGGTCACTTGGCAGCGCGAAGTGCGCTCGGCCAACACCCTTTACGTAGGACACTTCTCTTTGGAGGAAGGGTTTCCCCGTCTGGACCTCCCTCCCCGGGAGCGATATGTCGTGGGACTCTCCCGCCTAACAAGTGTCCTCATCACCATCGTCTTCCCAAGAAGACGGATTGTTGAAACCACCAGTTTCGCCGGAGATGCCATCGATGAAGCCACGGAAGCCCTTTTGGGAGCTTTCGTCAACTCCGTCTTTAGACTGCCAGCTGGACAGACGTTCCGTACCAGTCGTCACTACATTCCGGAACCGGATCCTCGTTACCGAATCGCCGTCTTATGGGACGCCGCTTGGGCTACACTGTACAACAAGCGGTCCTCCCGTAAGATTATCGGGGACCGGGACATCTTCAATATCTTCCACCGGGATCTACCTGACGACCAGGGACAATGGCTGTCTGCCGCATCCAGCTACCGATGAGGCCAGGTCCGGCGGGATTACCCCCCCGTACAGTTCATGGACCCAGGATCCTCCCCACCCTCCGCAGCAGGGATAGCTGCGCGCCACATGTACTCATGTGGTTGCCACCCATCCGGGTGGCATTATCGAAAAATTTATAAAAAAATAAAATACGTTGCAACTGTTCTTTTCTTTTTAGATTTCAATAGCGGCTCGCCACTCAGCGAGCATTAATTATCTTTGTTTTATGTTTTCAGCCTTTTCCAATTTTTAAGGGCGCTGACACTTCGGTGCCAGTGCCTTTCCATAACCACCTCTGTACACGGTAAGTCCTCAGCCACCCATGTCTCCCCGCTGCGTAACTTGAAAACCTTCCACCCTTGGCTGGAGTACGAGGACGTACTCCAAGCAAAGTTGGAGGGTATGTAACACCCTGTAAATCGTGATCCCGCCAAAACCATAGCCTGGGGGGTAAACAACTCTCAACCGTCCCTCCCTCCTCTCTGACTCACCTTTCTGACTCATGCCCAAGTGGCGGATTGATACATAAAGGACCATGGTCACTTGGACCTGGTTACACCTCGCAGGTGTACACAGGTCCAAGGTATAAAAGGACCATGTTCCTCTTTGTTCCTCAGTTCTTTCCTTTGCCTGTTTTTGCGATACATTCCAAATCATGGGCCTGAGGATTTCCAGTTAGTATATTACTATTCACCCTTGTATCTGTACTTCTTACAAGGAGTGAATAAAAGTGTTGTAACAAGAAGTAGCGTTGTCTCTATGTTTATGTAAATAACTTCTCTTCAGAGGCCGGAGGTTTCATAGGGCGGGAGCTATACGATTCTCGGCAGCTACAACATCTTCTCTAGTCGGAATACCGATGGAGAAGATGTATATCAGCATCAACCGGAAGAGAGAGAGATGGCCGCCACTCTCCTGCATCGATTTCACCCCCATGCAGAAGAGTGACTACAATCTATCTCCATCCAGCTCTCTCTACAGCTCGGATCTTCTCTGTGCAGGTGTCGTACTGCTCAGAGAAGAAACGAAAAGTAGAAAATGTCATCTAAAGGTTGGTAATAAAATATTGGTTGATGTCAAAAGCTCACAGGTGTATTATCTGAATTTTATTGTAATGTAATTTGGATTTTAAATCTTAATTTAAATAAAAAAAAGAATTCATAAATCATGAATGTTAATTTGTTTTTCCATTCCGTGTCAAATATAAACAATTTTTTGATTTGAAACAAACCTGTGTTCTAGTTGGTGGCTAAAAATAAAAAAAACAAATGAGAAGCTAAAAACAGTAACATACGTATTAATTAGCATTATTGCATTTTAAGTTTATGCTAAAATAATATCCATAAAGAAAAGATAATAAATTAATAAACGCTCGTAAAACTCATGGCTTAATTTTTTTATACTAATTGTTAGAGTATGTTAAGAGGTTTTCTTTTTCTCTTTCAACTAAATTTGTGAACAGAGGCTATTTAGCAGTTTATTGATGTGTTGTTACATAAATTAAGCAAGCAATTATTGCCAGGTTGCCAGTGCAGTGATTTTCTAGGTGAGTAGACGACAATGATAATTACATTACAGAGTGAGAGAAAGAGAGAGAAATAACAATCATTTCATGGGTTTACAAACAAAATGGTTATTTAAAGTGGGTTGTTTGTTTTATTTTGAGTGCCAGATACATACAGTGTTTGCAAGTGCACACACGCATGCACAATTATTAATGCCGGCCTTTGGGCTGGGCAACTCACATAAGCGGATTTTTGTTTACACATTTTTTTTTAAAATCGTTAAATACGCTTGTACAGTATATTTCTAAAAACCTGTGTCAATGCAAAAAAAATCCTCATAGGACTTCTAAATATAAATTAAATAATAAAAGAGCCCATGGTCATTTTTCATTTAGGCTTATTTGACTTTCTGACAATTAGTGGCGGACTGGCCTATCAGGCGATTGGGTATTTTTCTGATGGACCCCTTAGTTTGAGGGCCGGTTTTTTTCATTAGAGGGCTAATTTTATGATGAAACTCGATAAAAGTTTAAAAATTGCATAAGAAAAAAATCAGAAAACTGCCTTTTTTATTAAAACTTTTTAGAAAATAACAAAAAGAAAGAAAAGGACTATGGAAAGGAATATGAAAATATTTTAGAAAAAAAAAATAATTTCGCTGGTTTTAGACATTTTTTTAAAAATGTTCTCGCTATGCCCGCTAAACATTTCTGCAAATTAGCAAAATAAATTAGTACTTTTTTGTAGGCAAAAATGAAAATAAAACCATGTGTAATTGTGATATAAAATAACGCTCACATTTAAAGGAGGTGGAGGTGGATTTTTTTCTCTTTCAAAGTCTGCTCCTGCTTACAATTACTGATTGTTAATATTATTCAATCATTGAAATCATTTAAAATTTAGATGATAGTGTTGGTTTAATGTGTAAGGGGGAGTGGACCACGTTACTTTGGGGCACTATTGCATGACCCCAGTGCGACATTTGTGCTATAGCCACATTGGGAATTAATATACATTTAAAAGTCTATGGACTGATTTTATCCACTGGTTTACCCATTTGAGACGTTGACAGACCTAATACTAACACGACAAGTAAACAAAGTTATGCACGCAAACACGCCCAGAGATGAAAGTCAGAAACACGCACACAACAAATTTTTATGTATAACCCAGATAAATGTTAATTGTGGAGATAGGAGGAGGGGGGGGGGGGGGAGTTCAAGGGATTGATTTCATTAGCTTTTTTGAAAGCACATTTTTAGAAGAAATTCCATTAAAATTATAAAATGGAAATAATTTTGTAACAACCCATTCAAACTGACTTTTTAAAGTTCCAAGATCAACTATATACCATAAAATATACCATTGTGACCTTGCGCTAAAATTAACTTTTGATTAAATCGCCTGTAATAGTATTTTCGTGGCTATATCTTTTTATATGGACTTTTTACGAAGGCTTGAAAAAGACAAAATAAGAATTTTGAACCAAAATAATATTTTTTAAAAAAATGGCATAAAACTTTATTTTTTTAAAGATAACGACAGTATTTATATTTTCGTTGGTTTTGAAGTTTCTCGAGGAACTTGTGGCGCATGTAGCGCCATTCATGTCGAAGTAGGCCGAGTTTGTTTTTGTCTTTATATTTTTTTAATGGTTTAATCTTGCATTGAATTTAGACAAATGACGCCTCATTGCAGTTTCATGTAAAATGTAGACCTTATTCATTTATGAGAAACTAGAAGTCAGTTAAAGTCTGTACACATTAGTTTTTCATTTATAACTTTTTTAAGTATAGTGCAAAAATTAAAAATGTGTAACAGGGCAAAAGAAAAAACAAAGGGTAGGGGCAGCCAAAAAAAACATTGCTTATCAGCAAAAACTTTGAAGCCCATATATCACAAGCATCTTTTCGATTTAATTTGGTATTGGGCTCGCCAATGCAATTTTTTAATGAACTTCCATATCTTACATGAAACAAGTTTCATAAGTTACTTACTAAAAGCCGCCAATCAGATAAGGGAAAATAAAAAAAAATGTGAATTCGAAAAATTGAGATGCAAATTTAAATCTCTGATGTTTTTTTTCTTCTATCTCACTCCTGATATGCTGTTTGTGGCGAGTATCGTAGTTTTTTTCAGAAGCTGAACATGGGCAACTTCGTGAGACTTGAGTCTCACACAAGTTATAAAGAAAGGTTGAATTTCAAATCACACTACACACTCTTTGAGTTGCATGTCTTATTACAAGGTTTATAGCATGTCAGTTGCTTGTGTGATAGGAGCTTTAGAGCTTGCTCTGATTCTGTAAGTATTGCTGTTGAAAGATGTTGCCAGTTTCTATAATGCTCCTATCAATTTAACACACAAGAGCCTTGTTTTCGAATGCACCCATAAAAAAAAAGAAATGAGAGCGCAAACAAAGGCGCGCGTATGCATCAACTCTCATATCAGAAAAAGCTAGTAAAAGAAAAATAATGACTGAACGCACACATTTAAGATGTATGGACGACGCACTTTTTTTTTCAAGTATTGATTGCTAACGTTTGTGTAAAACAACTATAAAGTATGCTTGTATTTTGGTTGGTCAACCAACTGGTTCTTATCTGAAGTTGATTGTGGTCATAAATATCACTTTTATTCATTCTCTTCACCATATTTGTGTTTTTTGAACAGAAGTTGCTTTATGTCTGAATAAATAAATCTGTCAGCCACTTTAGATTTTTGTGCAAATGACACGTCCTAGTGTCCACTTTTTTTGATTAAAAAGTGCCATTGAAACTTACATTACTTCAAAGGACTGAAGGAAAAAAAAAGTTCAGCGTTTTGGTATAAATCAAATTCTCATTTTGGTTTGCAATAAATTTCACAAATACTTAAAATAGATTTTTGTTTGGAGAATTTTTCTTGAAATAAGACTTAAAAAATTCGAATTTTTTTGGGGGGATGTTATTTTACTACTCACACTTAAAATTCGTCGTGTATACTGCACGAATAATTATTAAATGGTGACTGTGCACTGCATTAAACGGCATTAAAAAGATAGTGCCATCTAGCATTGACAGTCGCTGGTACATGCAGCTCAGCTGTCTTTTGCACGCAGCTTAGCTGTCTTTTGCACGCAGCTTGGATTTAAACACTGCAACAGCAAATACGCTTTTAGTTATTTTACGCGATTTTTACCGCGTGTTGGCCACTGTTTTTCGCAGATGCGCACGCTTTAGTGAATTATTTGTTTTGTGCCAGAGGGGCGGAAGGAAAAACGGCCTTATAGTACCAGTGGTTTCCAAGTTTTTTTCCTTCATTGCACAGTATTTTTTACCTGGTGAAATTGCGGCACTCCTAGCAAAACTGAAGGTCATGCGAGCCCGCAGGATTGATTCGTAGGGATGTGGAGGGGCGAGTTTCAGGCAACATTTAAAAATATAGGAGGGATTGCTGTCGAACAATCAGCAACGATCGCTTACATATAAAATATTATGGCGATCAAAGAATTATTGTCATGATTGAATTGAATTAGAAACTAAAATTAGGCTTAAGTCTATTTAATAAATGTTAAAATTAAAAACCATTAGAACCTGTTTTAATTTTGCAACATTTCAGTTTAGCAACTAACAAGTCAAGTTGAAGTTATGCAATCCCCGTGATTTCTCACGGATTCAGGCTAGTTTATAGTAAAAGAGATGCACCCAATGTGAATAGCTGCGTAAATCTACACGACTGCTTTTTTTCGTGGACTTCTCCTTTGCAACAAGATTATCTTTTGTTTAAATGTAATTTCTGTGGAAATTAAAGTAGTTAAAACGAATTTAGAGCTGCGCAAAACCCCTATTAATATAATAAATTTTTACATGTCTGAAAATTGTTTCAATTTATGGCAAATTTAAATAGGCCTAAAAATAACTGCATTTAAAAAAAAAACATATGAGGAATTGCTTTTAGTTTCCGTGTTGTTGTTGTTTTGCAAGGAATTTATTGTCTGAAAATCGTTTGCACAATCTGCAACTATACAAAAAAAAACTACAAAAGATATCAACAACTTCTTTGAAGTATATAGTTTATTGTGACAGTATAACAATGTGAAATATTGGGTGGAAATAGTGTGGGGGGGGGAATATTTTACTTAAAAGGTGTCCTTTCCCTACTCATCCCCACATTCTGTTATCTTTTTTAAAAAAATTTTTTTTGTTGATATTGGTCGAGCGAATCTCAGTAAGAAAAAACAACAACTAAAGACTATCAATGGGTAGTGTCTCCTTTCTACATTTCTCTTTTTTGTCTGTTGTTTCTCTCATCATCTTTTGAATGATGTTTAAGGAAGAAAGAAGAGGGGGTAACAAAAGACAATATGAGTGTATTTTGTAAGAAAAAGAACAAGCAGACGTTTGAGTTGTGGAGATGAAAAAGGAGTGAGATTACTAAAGAAAAATGCATCTAGCTTAAGATAGAGTTTGGTGGTGGAGTTGTCATGTGTATGCCATGTATGCCATGTACAGTATGTATGTATGTATGTGATGGTGATTCATAGAAGACAAACCCGAGTGCAATTTAGATTGTCAACGTTGGGGTGTTTTTTCACTTTCTTGGACTTAGTTGTTTGGCAGCTAAAATCCTAGAGCTAAAACCTTAGAGGTGTATGGGCTACCTTAATAGGCAGGAGTTTCTTCTTTTCGGTTGTCTTTGGTCGTTTTTTTTTTCTCTATTATCTATGGTAAAGTGTCCTCTCCTTCAAGAGACACCAATTTTTTTTTTTTTTCATTTTCTTTCAGTGTTCTATAAAATGAAGGGTGGTGGGAAGGGGTAAAAACAATATAGGTGTCCATGTAGAAAATCTTATTTGATCATAGATGATGGAGTAGTAAGAGTAGGATTGCATAATGAGTTTTCTCACTCACTCTCTCTGCATGACCACTGACTGCTTTCTTTTTGTTTAAAAAAAAGAAGGTCTTAACTCTTCATTTTATACTCTCTTTTTTATGCTGAAAATGCAATGGATGGATGTTAGGAGGATTTATTATGAAATTCAAGTTATGGTTTTTTTTTTAAAGTGGTAAAGATACCTTAGTTCTTTTTTTTTTTTCATAGTTTTCTCGTTAGTCTTCATATTTACTTAGTTCTTTTTTGAAGACAATTTTCTGTTTAGTCTTTAGGAAGTGATGTCTTTGATACTATTTCAGCTTTGTAATAATTGTTATTGAGTTTATATTTTGGGGTTTTGACAATGCATTTCACATGCTGCAATTGGACTTTTGTTCTTATGCCACAGGTTTTTTTTTTCGATATTTGCAAAGTAATAATTCAAATTCAAAAGTCAGGCGTAAACGGAAATACAGAATAGTGACGTCAAAATGACATCACAGCCAATGACGTGTATCTCAAAGCATTGCTTGCTGTAATAGGATAGTGGATTGGAAGGCAGGCTATTCAATATCCCACTATCGTTAAGCCCACCAGCCCATTTTTCACTGGACGCCCACTCTCTTGCATACTAGCCCTATGTAAACAACAGGTGGAGAGGTTTTTGGACTAGTCCTCAAAATTCTACAAACACAAATGACACATTTTGTCTGATTTTGTCAGCATTTTAGGGTTTTTTTAGTGTGAGCTTATGGCCACAGACCACGTATGGAATCATTTTCGTTGCTAGACTGGGTGTAAACACAACCTATCCTGGTTGTGGGACATTACATTGAACGGGCTAGCTTCTAGGCCTAGTGACCACCCCATTTACTACCCTAATGTAAACTAGGCTTACTTAAATATTCTCATAGTGTAATTATAGTTTGAAATAAACATGGTGAAATTTCAAAAACTTTTACCACTCATTTATAATAATGTGAAAAGTAGAAAGTTAAACGTTTCACCATTATCAGGGTAAAATGGTGTGTTCCCTTTCCGTCGAAATTTTTTCCGTCGACAACCCTCAGGGATTGGATTGGAGGCTAACAGTGACGTCAATAAAAGTGATAAAAAAGGTCTATATTTTGTCCCCCTATGACGTCACTGTTAGCCTCCAATCCAATCCCTGAGGCTTGTCGACGGAAAAAATTTCGACCGAAAAGGGATACCGCCTATTTGAGGCACTTTTATTTCTCTATTTCAAAAGAAATGAATTTCATACAAAACTGGTCTTATTGTTTATTTTAAAAATTATTGTTTTCCAGATGGATGTAGCAGTTCTTGAGAAAACACCTTGACTTCTTTTTATTCTGATCGCCAATCTTCCCATATTACCCTCCATAAAATTTTTAGATCATTGCATTATAACACTAATTTTTTTTTCACTTCAAACACAGAAAGCCAAGTTAGTTTTTAGTTGAGTATGTATTTTGTGAAGCTTGTTTAATTTTATCTTATTTTTTTTTTGTATTTATGGACCATCTGTTGTCTTGTCATGTCCATGTGAACAATCAGAGTATAAAGTAGGACCCTAGTATTGTTTACCTTTTGCTTCGATTGGTAATACAAATATAGCCGAAAATTGTTATCTACTGTATGTGTAGAATACTATAAACTAAATTCTAGACACAACTACAGTATTAAAGTGAGTTTGTCTAGAGAAAGTGACTTAAGTTAATTCTGTGTTCTCGTTTAGCAACAGCAGCAGACTGGCACTAACATAATAACTTTTTTTTTTCATCTCTATTCTTGTCATCTTAGTTAATGAAGATGTAATTCAATTCATTGTTGTTGCCTTTTTTTGTCACAAGTATTTCTGAATGTCAACTGAAAATAGTTTTGTTCGAACAAGTAAATAGCAGGCGGACCCTGTCCTTGTTCAATTATAATTCTGTAGCCGCCATACATTTTGAACTTAACTAAAATTATTCTCCATCCAAATGATCAAAGAAGATTTTTGAGTCTTTTTCTTTTAGTTTCAGACTTTGAATTGTGTTTTTGGATGCGGTTAGAAAGCACTTGCTTTTAGTGTTTACTACAAATCGAATTTATTTCCACTTGTCACATCCATTTATGAGAAATGTTAAATTGTTTTCACCCTTTGAATCAATTGTGACTCTCCTTTTTCTTTAGTTGATGTCAGGAGGTTTTTTTTTTCTGAAAAGGTGACAGGAAAAAAAACTTAGAAATAAATGTTTTTAGTTTGTAAGCATCTTGAACTGCACGAAATTGTTCATTTATCAAATCAATTCAAATTTTTCTAATTGTTTTCAGTTCTTGTGCAAACAATTTTGATGTTGCCGTTTTACACGTTTTACACTGATGGGTGCACTTGTCACATATTTTCACTTTGAACTATGTTTGTGACAAATCTTGTGTTGCTTCTTAGCTGTGAAGCACTTTAATTTGTGTTGTTGTGGCCGCAGTGCCACACTTTCAAATGAAAACATAATTATTGCACAGGCATCTGTAGACAGCTTCAGAATTTCTTTGGCTCCGCCCTTTTATGAGTATCAGACCAAATATCAAGCAATTAGAAATAAAAAGGGTGGGGCTTGTGACATCAGACCCGGTAACGAAACCAATTAGAAATTGATGACGCTCATAAAAGGGCGGAGCCAAAGAAATTCTGAAGCTGTCTACAGATGCCTGTCATTATTGCATATAATCAAAATATATCAGAACAATATCGTGGTGTAACCTGAGAAGGAAATTTTAGTTAGTAACAGGTTATTTTTTATTGCATTTCAGTTTAACATTTTCCTGCATGTGTGGGACCTTGGTCTTATGTTTATGCTTTCATCTGGTATAGGTTTAAGGTGTGTTCTTACAAATCATATAATGGGAAACGTGGCCAAATGTCTATGTCTTTACAGATGGTTCAATATGGCGTGTAAAGCCAGTAGAAAACCCTGCTTTTATTTATTTTTATTACGAGCGTATATGGATGGATATGAAGAAGAAGAAGAAAGGGGGGGGGGGGGGGAAGAGGGTATTTCTTCTTTTTTTATATATATTTTCTCTGTTTCTTTCTTTCTGTATACAATTGTAGTGTTGGTTGGATTTTTACTGACTCTGACATTGTGTTGAATTTAACCGACCGAAATGCCAATAAAACCTTGTAAAAATATGAGTAAAATGGTGCATTGGGATGAGGTGGTGGTGGTGGTGGTGCCTGATAGATATAAGTTTAAAGATGGGGGAAATGAGAGAAAGAGAAGAGAAATTCGTATTTGTGTGCCAGAAAATGTCATGAAAATTCCACTGAGCTTCTTTTACACTATATTTTTGTTATTATTTGAGAACTATATGGTCGAGGGAATTCTAGAAATTACACACGATGATACTAAAAATGTTCTCATTTCTCGATATGCCATTCTGAACCTTTTGCAATAAAAAGAATGCCTCCTCCTCCGTTTCTCTCACTTTTTTTCTCTTTTAACTTCTTAAATTTGGGGAGTTTTTCTTCAAGGTTCTTCAAAAATATCAGGAAGACATTTTGTAGTCCTAAGATGTATTTGTTTGGAAGGTTTTTTTAATGACCTTTTATAGAGCTCATGATGAATTTTATTTCATTGGATTGATTCAAAATATGTTTGAGCTTCTTTTTAAATTTTTACAAATTATTTTTTCATAGAGTGCTGCAGTTACTAATTACTTCCTTTCTAGATGTTTGTATGAATGTTTTTTAGTCTATTGGTTAAGTTGTGCACTGCTCAAGTATACTCGGCTCACGAATTATGGTAGCTCGATTAATGACGTCAACTGGAAGAGGGTAAATGAATTTAGAATGGTTTTGTTATTATCTACCACAAAAATTCACCTTTATCAATGCGTCACTCCTTTTCTGAGCATTTTTTGTCTCGTGTGTTTTAGAGTAAATGAGTGTCTTGAATGTCAAATGACTGCCTCCAAAGTCGAGTGAGTTGTCTTGAAACTAAAGGTGGGTTCACACGGAGTCGTGAATTGGGCGAGAGCACTACCGGTAGGCTAGCAGTAGTAATCACTACCTCATGTGAACATGTGGTCGTGGAAGTGGGCGGTCGTACACGACCTTGAAAAGTGTTGTCGTGATCTCACTCCAACCTGCCGGAGTGACGACGAACGCTTCAGTCGTGAATTCTGCAAGTGAAAATGTCGGTGTACAAAATGAATAGTGCTGCCATTTGAACAACTACACGCGAGACAACGTTTGGCGATGGCAATAGATGGTCGTTGGAGAACTCCGTGTGAACTGGAAATGGTCGTGAACTCAAGAGTGTTGAATAAGCAAGTAGTTTGACATGCGCATTACTGGGCGTGTTCTCACTCAATTCACGACTTCCTGTGAACCCACCTTGAAGTGAGTGCAATGGACGAGCTTGGTGTCAATATAAACAGTTTTGTTGGAAAACCTCGCACAATATTTAGGCTCTGGCTCGTGTCATGCTCATCCGATAGTCGTTACGTACCTGTATAAATGAACCCTTATTGAGGGATGTTATTTCTCGTTTAGAGTTTTGACCAAATATCAATGTTGTAATCAGGGTGGAAAAAATCATGATTTTTTTAAAAACATCAAAAAAATCGGATTTTTTTTATTTAAATCAGATTTTTTTATTTAAATCAGATTTTTTTTTATTTAAATCTTAATTTTTTATATATATTGTTTTAATTATGAATAATGAAATTATAGTATCTGAATGTTTTATTTAACTTTTATTTAACTAAAAATTGAGCAAAAGAAAACTCAAGAAAAAAAGCACTAAAATGGAAACACCTTTTTAGAAAAAAAATGAAGCATGAATTAAATACAAAAACAAAATATGCTTATTAATTATCATATAACCATCACACCAAATCAAAATCTGAAAAATAAACAAAAAAGTACAAAAAAACTTTTAGACTTTTGGTTCATTTAAAGTTTTCAATAGAAATGCAAGCTGTGCAGCCTTTGTGGCACCCAAACGATTTCGCACATGGGAATGAACATAGCTCATAGCAGAAAAAATTCTTTCCACTCCTGCTGAAGATGCTGATGCAGACAGTAGCTGCACTGGCAACTTTTACTAGATCCTGTGACAAAAAGCGACTTTGTGACCTCCACCATTCTGTAGGCTTAACTTCATTCACTACACTTTCTGCAAACAAACACTTCTGAAAGGGAGCACTTTCACATTGAAATTTAATCATTAATAGCATGATGTCAGGATGATTTTCTGCAACCCGATTCATTGCTTGTGCATTTTTATCAGCTGGCAGTCTCTTACCAGTATATTTTGGATGCAACATGTTAGCTAAATAATGCTCTGCCTTGAGTGTAAGTTTCATGCGATCCTTAAAAGCAACTTCAACACTTTGTGAAACATGTTGTTGTTCAAATTCCATCTGTAAATTCTTCCAGGCCTCAACTGAATCAGCTATTGTTGATTCTTTTCTCTGTATCACATCCAAGGCAATGGCAATAGGTTTCAACAGTGCAAGCAGATCCTCTGCATTTTAATTCCCAGATTTAGGACTTTGTTTCATATATTGATATCAATCTTGTCTCTTGTGTTCTTCACAGAAAAAAAATCAGCAATTTTTCTATTAAAATCATTTGATTTAAATGGAAAAAAATCAACTGATTTAAATCATGTTTTAAATCAAGTTGACTTAAATGGGAAAAAATCAACTGATTTAAATTATGATTTAAATCAATAATTTAAAACAAGTTGATTTAAATCAATCCACCCTGGTTGTAATTCATTGCATTGTCCAGTGTGGAATGAAATACACTGAAATTCAGTAAATTGTGTTGTATAGGATCTTGTTGAACCTTTCGTATACAGTACAATAAGTCTTTGTAATTCTACGAGAGTAGAGAGTAAAAAGTTTTCTTAATTTTTTTTCTTATAAATTATAGCAGTATTTCTTAATCTTTCTATTTTTTAAATTTAAACATTATATATTAAAATATATAGAGATTTGTCTTTTGAAAAGAGGATTGTTTTCCCAACATTCATGTGTATCCACGGCCACCCGTGTGCTCCAGGGGCTTAGTATTGTCATTCTAGTTATTTTGTTATGCAAGTAAAATAAGTAGAGATGGGACGATTCCTAAATTTTCTCGAATCCGAATCCTAAAAGTCGTCAAATCCCTCAAATCTCCCGGATCTCGAATCTCTCAAAGCGATCATATAAGAATCCTATATTATTCTTTAAGATACAAATAAATGAAATAATATTAAATATTAAATTATTAATAATAAAAGAATAGTGTGGCCGCACTCAGGGTCAGGCCACAAGGTGATATTGGTAATCCGGGGTACCACCGAAATTGCAACAATCGCCGTTTTTTGTTAGTGAACGCTTCTATTGGACGTCAATGGAATTAAAAGCTAATTTTACCAAAGTGTTTGACAGTTTTTTTTAGGTTAGGATTCGAAAAAGGAAAAAAAGCGCGAATATTCTAGTTTTCGAATATGTTTTAAGCTTCGAGGATTCCAGTGTCCCATCTCTAAAAATAAGTAAACAACTAGATTAAAAATAATGCAGTTTGCTAAATACATTCAACTAATGTACGAGTACAGGTATGAATGCATTTAATTTATGGGTCCTTAAGCTTTATGTGACCGAGGTAGTTGCCTCACTCACCTTGCCTTAGTTTAATGGCTCTGATTTATGGATTGCTTTTTAATAGGCGTTTTCTATGTTGTAACCCTATGTAAATGGTTGGCAGGGTGACGAGTGGCATGCATCGTATGAAACCGGCGAAAAAACTAGTGTGTACAACTGTTTCAACTTTTAAAGTTAAAATTTTTGCTCAAAATATTCTCAATTGAAGACAAAATCGAAATGTGTTTTTTGAGTACTGAGCCCCCTCCCCCCTATAACAATCTCAACCATCCCCACAATCATTTTGTTTTGTGTTTTGTAAGCTTCTGCAAAATTGCAAAATTCCATCCGTTAACTGGGTTTCAGTATATATGGATTCTATAAAAAAAAAGTGTGTCTGTGTGTGAAAGAAGAGATTGAGATTCATATTCAATTTATATTGATGCATAAAATAGTGAGTGCATTTTATGGGTTTGCCCATAGTGACCAATTTTGTTTTCTGCCTCTGTGCACTTCGTTAAAAAAATAAATAAGGACTTTTAAAAGAGAGGGAGAGAAAAAAAAGATATATATACATGGTTTTTTCACTCTGTGTCTCTGACACAACAATATCCCCACTATGAATTGAAAATGTTCACTTGCAACTTGTATTGCCATGGGTGACATTATTATGATCGAAAATCTGTGCAACAACAACAAAAAAAAAAACACACGCAAAGAAAATACAGTTGTGTAGCAAACATATAAAACACATCAGTTTATTTAATTCACGTGGATTTCTTTTTTAAATAATCAAATTTTTGGGGGGATTTATTGTATTTTTTTTTATGTAAATCGATTTGAATTTTATTTGTTTATGAAATTTATTTTAACTCATTGCTAAAAATTTGCCATACATGTATTATTGAAGCTTATTTTAACGGAAAGGGGCACGCCTTTCGAGCAATCGAGCAATTTCCCGATGAGTCAGTCGCTCAGTTTGATGGCGGAGTTGTTCATTGTGGGGCCGATGTCAAGATGAAACACGGTTAAAATTAAAAAAAAAAAATCGTGTCATTTTTAAAAGTAGAAATTATCGAAAAAAAAATTAAAATTAAATACTTTCGCCTGAAAAGAAAAGAAAGTAGAATTTGACTGCCTTTGTGCACTTTTTTTTAAAAAAAAGAAAAAAATGTTGCTCGCAAATATTGCTCGTTTGGTGTAACATAGCAAAAGTGACACATTTATTTATATGTGGACAACACTGAATATAAGAACCGAGTGAATTTTTTTTAAAAAAACAGTAGGCCTACTTTCACTTTCTTAGGGCCGATAAATAATTTTTCGGGACCGATTTTTTGTAGGGGTTTGGGTTGGGGTTGGGAGTTTTAATTTTCACATAAGCAGTAATCTATGTTTGAAATATTACAAATGTATATTTTTAACACGTTGACGATGATTTAAATTAGCTTGATTAACAATGACATACCAGAAATTTTTCGTATAAACTTTTCAAGGATTTTCTGTTATTCAAATATACTCATCAAAAGAATTGTTCAATTATTTTGAAACCCTTTCCAATGGTTCAAAGTAGAAATATGTAACAAGTACACACAAATCGGGTGAAATGAATGTAAATTTGTCATTAAAAAAAAGTTTTTCTATTGAAAACTTAAGGCTGATAAGTGATGCATGATGCATATATTTGTGCATATTTCGGCTCAAATTTTTCATATTATTTTTCAATAGTATATTCGTATGTCTATATTTTGAAGTGTACACTCCATCTAAACGTATGCATATTTGTAGGTTTCAAATTGCATGAATCTCCTAGGTGTCACATACAGACAGCAGACATGTGACACGTACCCCAAATTTACTTAAAAGTAAAAAAAATCCTCCACTTTTATGCGCCACCGGTTTTCTTACTAAAAATATGACCTGCTAAGTAATTTTTGATGACCATTATTTGCAGGAATAACATGCAATATCGATAAAATTGATGAAGTGTATGGCGTTAATGTGTGTTACAAGCTGGTGCTTAATGCTTTTATGCACTAAAATGGGCTTTGATATTAGGTTGTTTTTTTATGATTATTTTATATGGGGCTATAGATATTATATATGTAAGAATATTCTCTCTTTTTCTGTCTCTCTCTATCTCTCTCGCCCTCCCATCCCACTTTCAATTTTAATTCATGAGCTTCTTTGAAATTTGTGCAACATATTGTCATTCATTTTTTGACACTGGAATCTTCTTTCGCTGTTTGAGAAAATAATCATTTGTACGAGAATCAATATGTGTCCCTCCTCATTTTTTTTTTGCTTTCTCTATTTTCGTTTTTTTTTATATTTATATATGAACAATTAATGACTTTGCATAACGACTGTTTGAATAAGTTATTCACTGTTTAATGCAAGTTAACCCCATGTTGCGTATGGCTTTTTTTTTTTTTTTTTTTTTTTAAAAAAAGATGTTTTAGTTCTTCGAGAAGATTTTAAGATTTCTTCTTTCTCTGTATAAAATGATGTTTTGCTTGTTATTCGGAGGTCCACATTTTAGAATGGAAACTTTGGCTTTTGAACTTCAAATTGAACCTTTTTAGATGGGTTTCAACATAGAAAAAATAACATGTTAAAAGATACTCAATAAAACGGGGGGGGGGGCGGGGGCTATTGTATCTTAGAACCAGGTTCAGAGTTCAGAGTTCAACTTTAGTTTCTAGTACACACCTGATAATTTAAATGCATTTAAATATTAAACGTGTTCTACAGAGCCCTGTGAAGGGCAAACAAACAATATGTCGAATTCAATTTATTCAGTTAATAATCTTAAAATATTGAGTTAATACTTAAATATACTGTAATATAGAAACTATTGACAAAATATTGATTTAGTTTTTCAATTAAAAAATATTAATAAAGTCAATTTTTATTTGGTTCATGTCCTTAACTGGATTCCGTATAATTCACCTAAACACATTTAAATCGAATTCATTTAACTCATGTGTGTACAAGGTATTATACCTCAATATTATCTCAATAGTTTATATATATTATACAGGGTGTCCATAAAGTCTTTCTCTGATTACAAAAATCCACTGTACACAAACTATGCAAAGTACAAGCAAACGGTTTTCACCTATTTGCAGCCACACTCATAAAGTTTTTTTCCTGCCCGGTTTTCCAGCCTATAAACAGTCCAGGCGGCGCTGCGGTCATCAACATTGGCTTGAGTCACAGTTGGTCGCCCAGTTCTTTTCAAATCTCCAACACTACCAGTCTTTTTAAACTTCAGATACCACTGTTTAATGCTTTTAACATCCGGTGGTTCTCGTCGATATTCCGTTCTAAAGTTTCGCTGAACCGTAATTGCCGATTTTGTTTCATGAAATCACAAAACACATTACGCTTTCTCCTGCAACGACGCCATTTTGGTTTTGATGACCGCAGCGCCCCCTGGACTGTTTACGGGCTGGAAAACTGGGCAAGAAAAAAAACTTTATGAGTGTAGCTACAAATAGGTGAAAACCGTTTTCTTGTACTTTGCATAGTTTGTCTACAGTGGATTTTTGTAATCAGGGAAAGACTTTATGGACACCCTGTATATTATCTCAATTTTTTTCACATTATTAACTGAATAAATTGAATTCGATAAATTGTTTGTTTGCCCTTCACAGAGGGCTTTGTAGAACACGTTTATTATTTAAATGCATTTAAATTATCAGGTGTGTGTACTAGGTATTAGTCTCTTATTCTATTACATTATTTTTTTTTCATTTGCATATTTTGCAATGTTAACGTTGCAAATTTTCTTAATTGACATTTTTTAATTTTTTTTTGCAGAAGTGTCAGAATGGACAGCAAATCATTGGACACCCATTGTCCGGCATACTTTTATTCAGCTATGGTTTTAGCTTTTTTGGCTATGTTAGCCAAAGAGCATGGTGTCACCGTATTGGGCATCATTGCCGGTTACGATCTATTTATTGCCGAAAAGAATATTCGACGGTAAGAGACAAATTATTCTACACTTATTATTATTACAACGAAAATAATGTGTAAACGAGTGTGGCGATGAGAAATCGCGGGCCATGAGAAACTTTTTTTCGGTTTTTTCAAGGTAGCAAGGAATGCAAAATTACTCACACATGTGCATGGGAGGCACATGTGTGGGTGGTGTCACAATAATTTTTTCATCTATTGGACAACGGCTTTCAGGAGCAATTTTATGAGATTTTAAAGAAATGATTCTGAATTAAATAGAAAAAAAGAAATCAGAGTTAAATCTCGTAATCATAATTTTTATTCACCCTACCATTACGACATGGATATTGATTTTTGAAATGCAGTTAAACTTATAATGTACAAGTTTAGAGATGATACATTTTTAAAAGTTTGAACAAAGTAAAAACTACATTGTCAGTAGAAATATGGTTTGCTTTGCTTGGCAAATATTTTTAGAATGTGAATCAGTTGTGCTATGTATTATTTAGTTGTAAATAAAACATCAGAGTTTTTTTTGGAAGTAGTCACTTTTTGGATAAGACGGTGCAGGCAAAGGTGAAGAAAATTGAATTTATATATTTTTTTTTTGCCAAAGCCACGTTAAAAGACAAGTTCAAAGTTTTGTTTGTTTAGAAAAAAAAATCATAAAGAATACCGAAATAAAAATATCTTTGAAAATAAAACATACTATAATACGTATGAAAGTCTAAAGATGATCCTGGTCTACTTTTTTCCCTTTTATTTCTCGTTTTTTGTTTGTTTAATTTTTAATTTTCTATTCAGGTTTGCGAGAGAAAGAAAAAATTTTTGTTTGTTTGCAACTGTTTGGAATTGTCATACAAAACGTATTTAGGTGACATACTTGATTTATTTCCGCTTCTAGGTTATAAAACAATTTAAAATTTTTTTTAAGTCGAGTTTTTTCTGTGAAAATGTTTTTTAGAACTCCTGGCTACTTTTTGTTTCAGAAGTAAAATTAACAAAATTTGATTCAGTTTTTTTTTTATAAACTAGAAGAGTAGCTGAATAACGTACCAGTAATGTCTGAAGCCAGCAACAAATATTTATTAAATTTTGTTAATTATTGTGACACCCCCTGCACATGTGTCGGCACACACGCGTGTAGGGCATATCACTTACCAAGTCTCCTCAAGTTTGAATCCCCTTTCTTGACGCCCAGATGGCCCTAAAGCAGGTGTCTGTAAAGTGAAAGGTTTTTTTTCGCTGGCACACATGGAAGCAATCATGAAGAGGAAATTGCTTTTTCTCATGTCCAGTGACACTGGATAAGTCCAGATAATTTCTCCAAAATCATTTGCATATTTCTGAGAAATGAGTTCCAAAAAAGGAATTTTTTTTGGGACCAGAGATCGCCATTGGTCAGCTCGACCTATGGGTGACCCCTGGTTACAGGTGGCCCCTCCCAAGGGCCAAAGTAACAAAACAAGCACACAAGGTACCCTCAGGAGGACAGTTGGCAGAAAGTTGCAGGACCAGAGTGTTTCCTCCTTGCAAGACAGGATCAAGTGCAAAATTATTCCTGTCCAAAGTAGTCTTTGGACTTAGAACAATTTCGAAGCAGAGACAGTATATTTTTATATTGCTTATTATGTATTGTATTCGCATCTGAAAATAAACAGAGTTAAGTAAAGAAAAAGTGTTTTTCTTAACAAACACCTCTGGGAGGTGTAGTCATCGCTGCCACTTTAAAACATGGGAACTCGGGAACGCCATCCTACACGGAACCCCAAGGATTAAGAGTCAGAAACAACAGGGCTTAGACAATGCCAGGGAGTCCAATTCCGACAGGCAGAAGTGGAGGTGAGACCAGGGGCTGCGCATTCAGGTCTAGAAGTAGACCTGGATCACCCGGCAGGTCGCCAAGCCAATCTAGGGATCAAACAGGACCCCCAGAACCGGCTGGACAGGGTCCAGCCATTTTACATTATCGAGAATATACGACAAGTAGCTTAATTCGTATTTACTTATTTTTTAAACTCATCTCCTATAAGTAAACATTAAAAAAGTGTTATTTATAGTCGTTGTGATGTAGACATAATGTAACTCGAAGTTTGTACGAGTGTAATGTCACAGAGTTGAGTTGAAAAAGTAGTGTCATGGTGGCCATAGGTGGCTATGATATACTGTATTTAGTGTTACGTTATCATCTTCAGCTACAAAATATTGATCTTCAGCGAGCCACTAAATCCGCCTTTACTCTTGTACTCATATAGACTAGAGATGCATGCCTTCATCTACACTTCCAGCTATGACTTAAATTGGCTGCTGGCCTTTATGGTTCACTCTTGGTTCATATTAGGAATTGACAGCCTGTACATTTCCTAACTGCATCTATTGTTCTCTTTTTTTATTTGCATATTTTGCAATGGCTACTACATACATAAATTGTCTTTGTCATCTAAAATTGGATGTCGAACTGTTTTATTGAAAGTTTTAAAAAATAGATAAGAAAATGTTAGAAATGAAACAAGTATTGACAATCTTTTTGAAGATTCTTTTTTTTTACTTGAATATATTCTGACTATATCTAAATATGATATGCATATACACAGTATGTGTGCACTTTAAAGTGCTTTTTATATTTATATAAATGCAGAACTAGCTAGCTATACCTGCCTGCTAAACATACTTAAGACTAAGACCCTGGATGTTAGGACTAGCCCCATATTCCAACATTTGGTATTCATAAATCTAAAGATGTCTCTAAGGTTTCACTCATGTTCTCTCTCCCCACCTCTTTCCACCTCTTCTTATTTTCACAAACTTCGATCCCAACTTTTTTTTCTCTCTTCTCTAGCTGGTCCTAATATCTTATGTTACATCATTTTTTTAGATTCACTTTTTTAAATTTTAAAAATTCATGAACGGTTTTTTGAGAAGAAATTTGCTTATGTTTTTCATGATGTAGTAGTAGCATATATAATGTTAGAGCTTGGAAAATGTAATGCTGTTGTCCAAGAATTGGTAACAGAAAAAAACGTTCAAAATAAAATTGGACTCTATACAGTATGTCTCAAAATCAACGCATTCTATTATCAAAGTATTAGTGGGGTAACCCGTCATAAATAACGGGAGCAAAATTCACAGGCAATTGTGCCCAGCATTAGAATTTTTTTCCTCCGCCCTTTTATGACATCAGACCAAGTAACAATATAATTAGAAATTGATGACGTTCATAAAAGGGCTGAGCAAAAGAAATTCCAATGCTGGGCACAATTGCCCGTGATAAATTCTAGTTTAATTTTGCTACTATTATCCCCTCCCCTTTTATATTGTGCGCATGCGCGTCGTTTGTTCTTTTTTTACTCCTTTCATTTCAATTTCAGTCAATTTCCAACCTTTTTCTCCTCCTCTCCAATTTAATATCATGGGGTTCTTGGATGGAGATTGTGCGACATATAGTTGACCTTGAGAAAAAAAGCGGTTCATTTATTCATTTAAATTTATATAAATTCCGACGTGCTTCAAGGTTTTTGTCCTTGTTTGTACAGCATTACGTCACACACAGATGGGGCTTAATATATATATAATATTTGGGTGATACAGTGGTTTAAATTTGAATATCTCAAAAACAATAGAAGCTACTCAATGTAAAACTTCAGAATGTACTGTAGTTATGCAACAACAAAAACGAAGAAAATTGATACAAAATTAAGAGTTATTGAATTATAAAAAAATTTACAAAATTGTTTTCTCAGAAAAAAATTGCAATTTAAGATGGTATATGAACAGCTGATTTTCGAACTTTGGTTATTCTCTTTGAGGAGTAAAATTAAGATAAACTAGCCAGTCTTTTAGACACTGGAAGGATATCACAATCACTTAAAGGTATTTTTATGTTGCTATCTTTCAAAATAAACTTTTTATTGACAAAAAATTAAAAATTTGTGGACTGGTTTTGTCTGCTTAAGTTGGGCGATTGTCAAACTCACGTAAAAAGCTTATATTGAAATTTATTAACATGAAAATACCCTTAAGTGATTTGAGAGGCTACCCTTCTAGTTTTTAAAACGTAGTCTAGTTTCTCTTCATTTTGCACCAGAAAGACAGAATAATCAGAATTTGAGAGGCCTATGTAACTGATATCATGAAAAATAACTGATATAATTAATATTAATTGAAATAGTCTCAATACGGGCTTGAAATACTTGTTTTCAAACTTTTTTTTATAGCAATATATGCTTCAGCTCTTACTGGCTGGAATGACAGTCCATGGTTTAAGGCCTTTTACATACAACTGTTGACAGCAAAATGAAGTCGGATTGTTGTTGTCGAAGCCGAGCACTTTTGAGTCCACATGTGGTCCAAATTTGTGTCAGTATACCAAGGGCCGAAGTGGTCGGTTTTGGTGACCACTCGACTTCGTTTTGCTGTCGAAAATTGGTCAATAAGTGATGCAGGTGTTCCGGGCCTAAGGCTGTTCTTTAATTTTCTGGCTAGCACAGGGACTCTTGTCTTTTTTTCTCTCAGGCATTTCACAAGCTAGGTCACTAATCACTAATAACTTGAAACTCCAATAATTGCAGATAGTATTTTTTTTAAAAAAAACTTTTTTTTTAGAAATCTATCTACTGTCTAAGATTGAATTGAGAATTGCAAAAATAAGACAGCCCGTGGGCAGTAGGACACTTCTTAGGATTGAATGTTGAATATTCATTTTTAAGTAGTATATAAGACGAAGACAGATTGCTTCATTATGTGGATTACTGTTTTCCATACACGTGTAGGGAATAATTTCTTTCAATGTATGTACATACAAGGAGTGTTCAAAAAGTTTTTTCATATGTACAGCATTGGAATGTAATTTCGTGCTTAAGGTGACTTTATATATTTTTATTTGGCTTTTGTTCCACTGGACGGTGCTGCTGCAGTGGCTTGTGCTATGTTCCGGCGGCGTTATTTTTTTTTGTAAAATTTCGACGCAAAAACGTCAAGCGAACATTTTCTTTTTTTTTTTTTTTTTGAGAAACAACATTATGAAAAAGTTCAAACTGTTTTCAAAACTAGTAGTTTATAGCAGTTTGAAAATGACCCGTTTTTTGGTTTTTCTTTGACAGTTTGATGGGAAACTATTTTTGCCTTTTTCAAACTGTCATGAAAAGTTTATTTTTAAAGCTATCATCATGAAAATACTTTTAGCATTATTACAAAGTATTCTAGTCTCTAAAGCATTTTGCATTTTTATGTAATGTTTTTCTTGAAAAACTTTCGCTTGAAAGATATACATTTTCTTCAATAGAACATAAAGCAAAATAAATATCTATAGAGCCACCTTAAATAATGTTATGGACAGCTCAGAGGGCACTTAGGCCAAGCTCCCACATACAAAAGAAATGTGACTGAAAAAAGGAGTTTATTTAATCTGAAAAAAAAAAATCATTTCTATTTATTTCCCATAAAGTAAGCAGAAAAAAAGAGAAATTGTTTTATTTCTGCAATGTGAAAATATATTTTATCAGCCAATAGAGGACGGCTTAGGTTGTTCAATGTTGTAGGTACAATTTGTTAAGCAGTGTGATTCAGGCTTTAATGCCTGAAAAATGGGCTCTGCATGCTATAAATGTGTCAATACTTCAACAGCATTATGTGAAGTTTATTCAGAAAAATACAAGTAAGTAGCCTCAATAAAATTACACTACTGTATCTTTTCTCTTGTCTTTGCTAAATTGTCAAAAACTTTTTGACTCTCCCTCATGAATATACGTTTGCAGTACTTACAAAAAAAAATGTGATATGCATTAAGCATATTTTTATTAAAATTTGGTTTAAATGACTAATATTGGATGCGTTCTTTGCCTCTGGCAATGATGGTCGTATGATGATTATCTTGAGTTTAGGCTACTTGATTGGCTACATGTTGGTCTAATTCCTTTTCTAGATGGAATTTGATGTTTTTCTATATTTCAAAGAAGAATGTTGTATAATAATTTAGTGTGAAAATACCAGAGGCAAGGAATGAATGAATGAATGAATGAATGGATGGATGGATGAGAAAAAAAGAACATCATCATCATCACCATCATCTCGTGTATGGAAGTAGCTAATTTTGTAACATTGAATTTTAGTCTATTAGCTTTTGAGTTTGAAGAGTGTATTTGGTGTGTCTTTGGCTAATTTCCTGCTTTTGCAACGATGTAGTGGTTTTTGAATCAAGTGTTTGCTTCTTTTCAATATTTGTTGTTGCTTTGAAGTTTATTTTTCTTCTTCTTATTTGTTTGCATATTTCCTCTTCAGCTACATCCTTCCGCAACTTATTTTAAATTTAGCCTTTTGATATACCGAGGGAAAGAGAGGGAGTTGCAAAATTTCATTTGCTCAAATTCACCTTAATCTTTTTTTTTTCTTCTTCTTCTATATTATTTACTAAAGCTGACGGTATCTTTGAAACAGTCTGAGAATGCTCATCATAAGTGATGTTTACAAACTGAAAAAATAATAATAATAATAACTTATAAGTACTATTAGACGCGCATTATCGTCTACTTTTTTTAGTATTTTATGCAAATTAATAACCAGATTTCAAATATGTTTGGTATTTTACAACAGGGTTATCAGGGGAACTTCAATGTACAAATTGAATGTCAATAATTCAGCATGTTTGTGTGTTTTGTGTTTGTTTGTTTGTTTGTTTGTATGCAATGTCTCTTGTGTCCCTGGGAGTGTATTTTGTATTTGTTTGTATGAATTGCCTGTTAAGTATGGGTCACACTATTCAGCACATTGTTGTAAAGTGTAGTGCAGCAGTACACAACACAACACTTTGTGAATGTTGTGAAGAACGAAATAAAGTTATTTGGTTTGTTGTGCTGGGATTGTTAGAAGAAATAAAAACAATTTTCAATATTTGTTTTTTTTTTTTGCTAAAATGATACCATTGGGCTGTGACTCATTTGAATATTATTAGTGATCAACTTTTATTAGAATAATAACAATTATAACTTATTAGTTTGATGTGATGACACACATTAAATTGGTATATATCTTCACGTTGCGCACCGAAAGTTGCGCAGAGTTGTACTACAGATTGTTGAGCAAAATGTTACCCCCTACAGTTAATGTGTCCGGAGTAAGTTTTGGTTGAACGAAAGGGCTGGGATTTAAGGTTCGTCTTGCCTTTTTTTAAAAAAATGATTTTCGAAGAAATTCAAAGTTGTTTTGCAATTAGAAGAGTAAATAAATTCAAACTAATGGCATTTTTATTATATTTTAAAAGCAGACATTTTTTTTTAAATAGGCGTAATTTTTTATCAAATTAAAATGAACATAAAAAATATTTACATGTTTTATTGACTTTTCTAGTTTCTGAAACACTTTCAAGTTCCTCTTAATATTGTTTCTAAAACATAGATATAAAGTTGTTCATTTTAATTTGCAAAAAGTTTGCAAAGATGAAGCTAATGATATGGGTAACGGTCAAGCCTACTACTAAATGTGCATAAAATTTAAAACATTTGAGAAAGTTTTTACATTTTCTTCTATAAAGTTCAATTGAAGATATTTGATGACCAAAAAAAAAAAAGAAAAAAGAAATAGCAAAACATAGAACCCCCCTGGCGGCTGGCAATCACTGCAAGCTCTTCGTCTCCCAATTATACAGTGTGTTTTACAAGTTTAGGGAATCAATCATTTTACTCCGCGAGGTTTTAGAAGACATTCAATTGATTTTTAATATTGCTTTTTGTCATTTGCATATTTTTAAGCATGGATAACGTTAACGTTGGCCGATTGGCAGCATTGACGATTTTAATATCCGGAATCTGCAGTCGTTTGTCGCAAGACACAAAACGCGTGCAGAAAAGAAACCTATAAAACGCGCTGTAATCTGCCATCATGTGTGACGCGACATGAAACGCATTCATAAAAGCGGCCTCAGCTGTGCTAGACGAGAACGAAATGCCCTTATCCAAACACTAGGCCTACAATTCAGATAAACTTTCTGCACTGTTGCTGCGTATACGGTGTATACCTAGAGTTTCACAATGAGTCTAACTAGCTCAATGGTAGATTCAATATAAAATAATAAAAAAAAAATAGTTAAGTTCAATGGACACATACAAACACAAACAATCAAAATATAGAATTCAATGTTCAGCAGGAAATGTATTGAATCATTATGGAGTGTATCTATATCTTATTTTTTTTTTCAAATATATATTGTGAAAGTTTTTTCTTCTGTGTAAAACAGATTGAAGCCATTTCCGTCTTCTCTTTCTTCAAATGAAAGACTTTTTTTACCCCCAATTCATTCATTCACTCAATCATTCATTGTTAAGTGCTATGCACTGTAGTTTGCAATTTTAGGTTTTTTTTTGTGTGTGTGGATGTTTTTCCATTGGATTGCATCTATATTGGGGGGGGGGGGGGGGGTCCTAGATACCCTTTTTCTGAGCAGCTTTCTAGAGAATAGATCTTTTTTTTTTTTTGGGAAAATGATTGTCAATGTACATTGTACAGTAGTAGTACATTTTAAGGCTGTGCGTTTTTATTCTAGATATATTTGATTTTGCTTTGTTCAACCTGCTTTTGCTACTAAAAGAAAAGAAGAAGAAGAAAAAAAAAATAGCCGAAATATAGTTTTTGCATCTCTAACAGTAGGCCTATGTTACACTCTATCAATTCCATCGACTCTTTTTACTCAGCGTTTTGTATCTTATATGAAACACATATGGAGACATGTTTTTTATGTATCAATCAATATGTAGACCTACTCGTTGGCTCGAATTCTAAGGTTTGAATTCAAGAATGAAATATATAGTACATGATGGTCAGTGTTAAAATTTTAACTATGGTAAGGTGTGTTTCCCAAAAATCTAGTTGACAAATTATATTTAGTGTGAATGCAAAAGTGAAACTAAGGGCTTCAGTGCAAGCTAAGGTAAATGTCCTAGAGCCTGGGTGTAGCTTGTCATTAGTGCTTTCACTTATGTGTTTGAACTGTGCCAATTAGCCATGGCTATTTTATTCAAAACTACTGTAGCTGTATCTACTCTCTGTGAGTTACGAATACGTGTAAATGACACAGTTCAAACAATGTTTAAGTGTATAAGTCATAAAGTCTGTTTAGATCTGCGATTGTATTTAAGCCTGTATAAAATTGCAACACAACTATAAAGAGTTATCTTTTTTTTTGTTATAACTTTTTTTTTTTTTGAAAAATGTTGCGCTTAAGTTTAGATAAATAAGTGCTCAATTTGTGTTTTCAGACATAATTCGTTTGTCTGGTCTAGTTTTTTGTTTGTCTCTCCGAAGTAGACCATTGCATTAAAACTATTCTATAAAATTGAACTACTTAGAGCTCGTATGTTTTTTTTTTTCTACTTCAGTCTCATATTATCAGAACACAAAAATGAACAATGAACTGAAAAATACCTACTTTGTATTTTTAAAATGAGATATGATCTGAGTATTGGTAGAGCATAATTATCATAATTTATCAAATTACTATTATTTCCAATTTTTTGGTATTTATTTTAAAAATTGCAGCAATTTCTCTTAAATTATAATAAGTTCAGTGAAAGGTTTCTTCCCTGTTTAATGAGTTTTTTTTTATATACCCGGTATAAGTTATGCACTTTTATGAATGAACACAAAATAATAGCGTGTAATTCAGACATTTTTAAAACATATATTTTGTTCGCTACGCTCGCTAAAGTTTGTGCAAAACGGCAAAAGAAATAAACACTTTATTGTCGCAAAGATGAAAATAGAACCATGTGTAATCTTGATTAAGAAAATACCCTCATATGTAAACGGGGTAATGTTCTTGGAATTTTGGAGTTTCTTACTGTGGTAAATAATTTCTCTTAGTATGTCCCTGCGGCGAATCCCTACTGATAACGTCCAAAAACGTAAAATTTGGTTTTTACAATTTTTGAATTTGTTTTAATGAAGTTGTAATTAGATTTATTGGCGGATTTTTTTTTTTAGTTGTGTCAACTGTGAAGTATTTTTTTATATGAAAATACGGGCGGAATTTTCTGTTGTGCAATTAGACGTTTTTCCGACGGGTCGCTTAGCTCGCCAAGATTTTGTGTAAAAAAATAGGCAAAAAATATAAATAGAACCTTGTGTAATTTTGCTATAAAAATACGCACGCATTAAAAAAGCGGTGGAATTAAAGACATTTTTGGAATTTCTTACTCCTTAGGTCCGTGCAAATAATCTTTCCGGCCCGTGAGAATTATTTGCGCGGCCCTAACGAGTAAAAACGGAGAAAAAGACAAAAGCTAAATTAGCTTTTTTCATATAAAAATTCAAAAGAATAATAGTCGTTATTTTAAGTTATTGTAGTAAGGAGGCCGTAAAACGCCTATTTATTAAATAGAATGATTGGAAATTTATTTTAGTCGTTTTTTTTGCATTATGAATGAAATTTTGAATGTTGTTGAAATAAGTCCTAATTGCGTTAGTCCGTGACGAAGACATTTGGATGGTGGCAAAATGCTTTGCCAATAAAAATTGTGATGTGGCCACCACCACCACCGCCTTTCTCTCTCTCGCTTTCTCGGCCTCGCCTTACACAAACACGCAATCTGAGGAATAATTCAATTAGATATATATGTGTTAACGTCTCCACCCCTTTGTTGCCTCCTCAACATCTCCATTATCTCTGATCTATAAAACTATGGTGTCAATTTTTATTCGCGTTTGAACAAATTGTCGGCATTCAGCCGAATGATGAAGTGGCTCATTTTTTCTCTCTTTCTCTCGCTTTTTCCTTCTTTTTTTTTTTCTAATAACATTTTGAATTATATTCAGAAAAGACCCAATGATGATAAATTAGGTTTGTGGTCTAGCTTTTGTTTGAGAGATAGATAGAGACATTTACACAAAGGGGGTTGGGATGAGAGAGAGAGAGAGAGAGAGAGGATGGTGGTTCTTGATTCTTAAGGAGTCCATTGTTGATGGCATATTGAAAAACCCCCCTTTTCTTGTTTTAATATCATGTTAATTTGAACAGCATTTATATGTATCTACTATCATTATAGCAGTAGCTTTCTGCTTTACCCACCCCCCCCCCCCCCCTCTCTACTATTTGTATTGTTATTTCCTTTTTAGAAAAGGTCAATTTTTTCATTTCTGGCCATGTAAAATAATAAGCATAATAATACATGTACATTGTATACTTGTATACAGTATGTCTCAGAACCCAGCATTCAAAGTTATTACTGAAGTGGTGCGTAGATAAATCGTTTAAAATTAAATATCTTAGAAATAATAAATGTTACACATTTAAAACTTTAGTTCATTGTTAGAAATGTCAAACTGTAGTTTGGCTGCAAAATTTGATAAATTTGTAAATCACTAAAAAAAGATATTTAATTTTAACAGCTGAGGTTTAAATTGTAATTTTATAGGCCTAATTGATGAAAAAACAAAGTATACAAAATTAAACCTAGTTTTTTTTTTAAAAAAAAGTTTTAAAATTAAAAATGCCGATTTATTTCCTTTTTTGTTGAACTACAGTTTGGTGTTTTGTTTTTATTTTAAATTGGGAGTTTTTATTGTATTTAATTCCTTGTACACACACACATGAGTTAAATGAATACAAATTAAATGTGTTTAGGGGAATTATACGGAATTCAGTTAAGGACATGAACCAAATAAAAATTGACTTTTATTATTAATATTTTAAATTGAAATACTAAATCAATATTTTGTCAATAGTTTCTGTATTATTATTTAAGTATTAACTGAATATTTTCAGATTATTAACTGAATAAATTGAATTCGACATATTGTTTGTTTGCCCTTCACAGGGGGGGGGGGGTTCTGTAGAAAACGTTTATTATTTAAATGCATTTAAATTATCAGGTGTGTGTACTAGGTATAATATTTTTAATTTTAAACTAGAAACCCTGTGGTACCAAAATAATACTTTGATAATAAACTTTGTTATGGAACATACTGTATAATGGTATTTAAACGAAGAGAGAAACTTTAGACTTGTTAAAAAGAGGAGATATTTTGTTGGCTTGTGTAAATTATTGACTATTTAAAATGTCACTTGTGTTTTGCTTCTGGAAATAACAAAATGGGAATTTTTGCTTCTCTCTTCTTTTACTTATTTTTGTGCCAATTTTTTTTTTGAATGCCTCATGAATTTCAAAGAAAAGTCTGCGTGAATTGTTTGTTCTATTAGCATGGAATGTCCTTTCTGTGCGATTTGGAATGTGTATAATAAGGTCACAGAAAATAACCCGAATTCGAGTCGGGGGGGGGGGGGGGGGGTTTGTTTTAACTAATTTAAAATTGGTTGTTATAGGTCTGGGTAGGGTTATTAGGTTTTTAATTTAATTTTCGATTAGGTTCTAAAGTTTTGACTTGTAAAAATGCCCAGTTTTAACTAGTTGATAACTAGTATTTTTCGAATCTGGATGTTAAACCTGGGTATTAATCTGGGTATGTGTGAATGATTATTATTATTATATATAATATCCCAGGTCTGTGTATGTGTGTGGAGTAACAAAAACCATTGAAGCACGTAGGAATTTATATAAATTTGAATAAATGAACCGTTTTTTTTTTCTCAAGGTCAACTATATGTTGAACTCTTCCTTTGGACCGTGTAGAAGGGGGAGAGAGAGAAAAGTGGGAGGGGGTGAGGGGAAAAGTTGGAAAGTGTAGAAGGGGAGAGAGAGAGAAAAGTGGGAGGGGGTGACTGAAATTGAAATGAAAGGAGTAAAAAAAGGAAAAAATGACGCGCATGTGCACAGTTGCCTGTGGATTTTGCTCCCGTCATTTATGACGTTTTACCCCACTAGTATATACATAATAGTACATTATAAGCATGCTTGCAGTGTTTGCCGATGCACAGGGTAAAAGTTGTAATTCTGCATGTTTTTGGTTTTCTCTTTTGTTACGTGTAAAGTTGTCAGTGATTTGTGCTTTATGTATTTTGATGGCACTAGACATAAATAATTAATAATTTAATATAAATTATCAACATATTGGAAAGTCGTTCATCTAGTTTTTTGTTAGGCCTAAGTGTCACATGCATAAAAGCCTATGGTAAATGCATTATATAATTTAAATAATTCTGTTCGATTTAGTTGGCTGAAAGTTGTCAGAAAAAAATATTACACCTTTCTATTATGTAGTCTGTAGAATTACATGTTATTAGTCAATAGGAAGTGCCCTTCAGGCGCGTAATTTTTTAATCGTTCCGGTTTTTTTTCCCCCCTCTTCTGCCCCTTCTTCTCCCCTCTTCAGAAAAAATCAAAAATTTCCTTTAAGGCTTGAGGTGTATTTTGTTTTTTATACTGTGTGAGGTCCCTGAAATACAAATAAAACAGAATTATAAAGAAAACTTTTCTGATTTTTATTTATATATATTTTTTTTCTTCTGCTTTTTTCTCGAATGTGGAACGCAGGCTGCAGCAAAACATAAAAATACACTTCATCTAGTTATCGGAACCTTCAGGCTAGTAATAGACACAGGCTCTAAACAATTATTATCAATTAGTTTCTCTGCTTAAACTGTGGTACCTGAACATTTTTATTTTGAATTATAAAAAGGGCATCCAGCTTTTTTATACAATTAAACAGAGAGTGCCGCCAATAACTGGACAACTTACCGACACACATGTACATGTATATACAGTTGTTACACTTGTCAAATCGAAAGTGACGCGTTGATTATCTTTTGAGCATGCGCATTTTAAAGATGGCAAACTACAAAAGAGTGTGTATATATGTGTGTATATATATATATATATATATATATATATATATATATATATATATATATATATATATATATATATATATGTATACATGTATACATGTATATATTGTAGTAGATGGTTTTGTGTGTTGGAAAGAGTAATAATTTGCATTAGAGGTGGGAGAAAATGTGTTATGGTGTGTCCTATGTTAATGCAAGTGTCTCTCTCTCTCTCAATCCCCTCCTCCTCCTTCTCCTTGTTTCTTCTATCTCAATTGAGGCTGCCTTTTTCCCCACACACACACACTCTCTCTCTCCACCCCATCTAGCCTCCTCTTTTCTACCAATTGAGGCTGACATAGAATTCTCGCATAAATTAACTTAATTGTTGAACAGTTTGAAGCGTTGTCGTTTCGACAAAGCTTTAAACCCCTCTGAGATAAGTTTATGGTGGCTTTTTGAATAAGGAGGAGGCGAGATCTATGCAAAGAAAGAAAGTAAAAGGAAGAAGAAGTAAAAAAAAGTGGAAAGAATTTTGGCTTTTCTGTTTCCTTCTATTGCGTTTTATAGCTTGAACAGATGCTGCTGTTTCAAAAGCTTTCCTACTGATGTTTTAGCTGAGCTTCTTTTTTTTTTTTTCTTCTCTTTTCTCCATCCTTATTTTGGTTGTTACACTTTTCTCAATTTTGTTCTCGTTTTTCTCTCCTTTTTCATCTCTTCACTCCCACCTTCTAAGTCGTTAATTTTATAGGGAAATGTTAAACTACTAAATGGGTGGTGTAAAAACGATTTTAAATAGCGTCTGAAATTTTTTTTTAGTCCACAAAATTTTTTTGTTCTTCTTCTCAAAATTCATGTTAAAAATAATATTTAACAAAAAGATATCAAAGTTAAAAGGAATGTGGTTTGTCTGTTAGAATATCTGTTTGTGTATGTGTGTATATCTGCCAGTTTAAGGCCGGGTCCACACGATGCATGCAATTGTTAATTTTTTTTTTCATGTTGCATTTTTGTGGAATGGGTTTCAATATACAGGGTGCGGCAGAGGAAACGAATGTTTTTCATATAATAAAAACTCAGTCAGTTGATTTTCAATATGAAAAAAATTAAATAAACAAAAAAAGAATGGTTTTACAATGCAGTTTTTGTTGAACATTTTTGAATTACAGCCGAAAAATAATGTCCGTCATTTTGTTGTCTCGTTTTGGTAATATCTCTTGGCCGCCTCGCTCTTCCGACCTGTCCTTATGTGGGGTTCTCTTGAATCAAAAGTCTACATAAACAAACCATGAGCTGAAAAAGTTCATTTGTCAGGAAATCGCCTCTGTCGGGTGAAGAAATGTTGCTAAGAGCAACGCAGAATTTTGAGGAGAGGTTCAAGAGTGCGTACAAAAAGAAGGGCATCACAATGACGGGACATTATTTTTCGGACGTAATTCAAAAATGTTCAACAAAAACTGCATTGTAAAACCATTATTTTTTGTGTAATTAAAATGTTTTCATATTGAAAATCAACTGAGTTTTTATTATTTGACAAACATGCATTTCCTCTGCCACACCCTGTATATGTATACCCTATGGAATCTTTTAACTCTGTGCAAAAGTCGTAAGTAGTAAAATTATGTGTCAAGTGCTGGTTTTGTGTGAACACGGCTTTAGAGTTTATGTGTTTTGTCTTTCTGTCTGTCTGTCTGTCTGTATGGCCGAACACACTAAATAAGACAAAACGGTCTTAGACGGTTTGAGTTAGGCAGAAACAAAAAAAGAAATAACATTGTGGCAAATGTAGGTGGCACAGACTGGTGAGATAAGACGTCTTGTCTGACTGATATGTATCAGACTTGTCTGAACACCCAGTCCAGCTACTTTCCTGTCTCAGACAAGAAGAACCATTGTTATAATAATGGGGTTTCAAGAACTTCTTAATTATCGGATGAAGACATTTTGAAAGCGAGCATGCGCAGATTGGCTTCAAAGAAGTTGTTGGTTTTGAAAGTTCTAAGAATGTTTTGTTTTGTCTTATTTAGTGTGGGTTGTAGTTGGAACAGCCATGCTTTAGACATCTTGTCTGAAACGCTGAAGTCAGTATGTCTTATTTAGTGTGTCCGGTCTATGAGTGTTGTTCTGTTGGATATACATACCTGCATATTGCTCATTTGTGAGAATAGTGACACAAGTGAACTTTTTTTTTCATAATGTTTCATCTGGAAAAAAAAGGACGTTTACGTTCACTTCATACAATAAAAATTGCTGTCGAATAAATAAAAAGGTGGGATTTACCCACCAGTTAGAATTTCATGTCTTTATTTTTCTTTTAATATTTTTTTTTCATCCTGTTTTTTTTTTCTCCCTTTATTCATATTTTTTTAATATTTAGTTACATGTTTTATAGTAATTGTTATGCATCGATTAGTCGATGCATTAAGAGTATTTTATTTTGGTGTGTGTCATTTAATAAAGAAAAGCTAAAATTGACTTTTAAAAGATGTATTGATTGATTAAATGTGTGTGTTGTGAATGACGTCATATAACACTCCCTAGATAACCGTTAAAATCTTTTTTTTTTTTTGAAGTTATTGGCATTGAATAAATCACACAATTCCATTAAAAAAGCTCAAAGGCGCCATTTCTTGACAATTTAATTTAGTGCCTGTTTTAGTGTTGAGAGAAAGAAAGGGAGACAAAGAATATAAGAGAGAAGAGAGAGAGAGAGAGCTTTTCTTGTATACGAAATTACACTGAATTGCTTCACTCCATTTTATAATATTACAGGCTCTTTTCGTAGAAATTTTTTTCTTTTTTCCTTCGTCATTCTGTCTAATATACCGGCAAACTTAGAAATAAGTCATTCTACTCATTCACTAACCAATGTGCAAAATCACAAATTCTCTGTACGTGTGGTAAATCAGCATATTGACAAGCATTTTAGGTAACAGACAAGAATGCCTTGAGTTTGGATGGAATTGTTTTAGGTATTTTGCTCATTGCTTTAAGTGTTAAGTCATTTTGCAGACTTATACTATTGAATTGTTCATTGTGCAAAATTTGCCAGCAATTGTGTAAAGTAACCAGTTTTCCACTTTGATGATAACACACATTATAGAGGATGTGTTTTCGCCCCTCATTTCTACATTATGAAAGTTTTCTTTTTTTTAAAAAAGACTCGATATCTGTTTTATAAAAAATCACCTCAGATAATCATCTGAGGTGATTTTTTATAAAACAGATATCGAGTCTTCTATTTTCGCGGTGGTATTAAGTTTAAAACAATTTCAGCACGCAGACGTTTGGTTATTTGAGGAGAATGTAATCCCGATGGTATCTACTATTTCGGCCATTTTATTGATGAGAAATATTTTTAATACCTTTTCTTATCAGAATTTCTGAAATTTTTTGTTTTCAAAGTTTTAAAAAATTCTAAATGCTAAAAATCTAAAATATTTTTTAGTACATATATAAGATTAAATTAATTATCATGATACAATTATTTTGGTAAAATATCGTGATATAGTTTAAATTAGTAATTCGTATATTAATTGACATATTCTGTATCTAGCTACCAAGATTCTCATACCGAATTACATATTAAATATAAACTCTGAATGGAATTTTATATATTCACAACTATAAAAATATAATCTTAAAATAGTAGGCCTAATTTTTTTTTTTTAAAAAAAATATTCGTTTTAAAAAAGAAGAATTGTAACAAATATGAAATATGAAATCTAACTTCATTTGCCCCAGGAATTTTTCATTATCTTTGATGAATTTTTTTCTTAGAGAATATAATGAACATTTTTTTGAAGTCTGTTTTTATGTTGATATTAAAGTAATATTCTTCAAAAAATAATTTTTTTGTCATGTTCAATATTTTGAGACCTCTCTCTGCTGATATTCGCTTTTTAGTTTCAATTTTGTTAAAAACAAAAAAAGACAGATGTAGTTTCTTTTTTTAAATTGTTACAAAAATTTATTTTTAAAAAAACTTGTAAAATTCGTTGACCAAAATTGTAAATATAATTAATTATTTTTTAAAAAAAGATCACAGTTGTAAATTGTAAGAAAATAACACTGCTTCAATGCATTAAAATAAATTAATAACAGTTATTAAAATATTTTAATGTATTAAAGCATTGTTATATTTTGTATTACAATGTACAACTGTGATCTTTTTTTTTAAAAAAATAATCAATTATATTTATTTTTAAAAATAGTAACGTGAAAATATTTTTTTCCTAAAACCCATGAAATTTATATTTTTAGATACTAGAATGACAAAGAAAGTTTTCGTATGAAGGTAACCAACAATAGGGCAAATTTAAAACCTATGCGGAAGTTTTTCAAAAATGCTTCAAAATTAATTCAAAAATGTCTTAAAATTGCCTATTGTTCCTATTTTTTTTAAAAAATTGTAGTAAATTACTTGAAGAATGAAACTTGTCACTATATCAATATCAACTAAATAAAATTTGCTATTATGAGCTAAGTAAAGTATTTCCGTTTTCGAGCCCAACTGATTTCTAAGAATGGTGCAATTTTATTACGAGCGGTGTTGATCTAAATTATACTTTTTAGAACAGCAAGAAAAGAAAGAAATGATCTGACACATTTATATAAGAAAATACTCCTCTATCATTAAGAATGTGTCCACATTAAAAGAAATTAATGTCAATTCAGACTTGTTGAGAAGAGAATTGAATGGAATGAAAATTGGAACTAAAGAAAGTTCTTCCTTTTTTCTCTTTCTCAAAAGCGAAACGTCTTTTTATCGTTGAATTTGAAAACAAGAAAGCTGTCATTGAACAACTAATAGCATTTCTTTTATTATATTGATTTTCAAGTCAAAATTACTAGATAGTTGAATATAATATAAATTAGGAGATGAATTTTTTTTCTTTACTGGAAGTTGTGTGTGTTTTTTTTTCGGTAGCAATTGAGACTTGAAAATGTACCCGTATTTCACTCTTTCGTTCTATTTAAGTCCATCCTCAACACACTCATCAATGTAAACCTACATACAGTATGTCAATGGATGTTTTTTATGCTTGTCGATGATCTTTTTATTTTCTCTTGAAAGTTTTATTATTTGATTAAATCTGAACTAGACAAAATTAGAATTTATAAAAAAAAAAGTTTTGAAACTTTTCAAATGAGGTTTAAACTTTTTGACGTATTTTTCACACTCTTAATGATGATAACCTGATGGAATTTAATTTACATATAAACATTTGACAAAAGTACAAAAAAAAAATCTAGACAATTTAATTAATGGAAGTGTTCTGCAAAATCATCACCTAATTCCTGTGATTAACATATTCCTTATCAGTCATGAAACCAAATGGACACACATTTTGAACAGTAGAATGATTAGGTAAATTATTTGTTTTTTTGTATCTCTTTAGTTTTCTACGGGCCTATATGACTTAGATAATAACATTTTAGAGACTAGACTATATGAAGTTCTCAAACTGTATGTGGTTTTTCTTCTAATGTCTGTTCGTTCTACGCTAGTGTCAGTGTGTGTGTTTTTAATTAGTTTACGAGCGCTAGTATGTGTGTAGTTTTTCGTTAGTAGCCATGTGCGATTTGCTCTAATGTCTGTGCGTGTTTTGGTCTAGTGTGTGTGTAACACACTAGTGTTTGTGTTTTTCTTCATAGTGACTGTGTGCGTTTTGCGCTAATTTCTCTGTGTGCGTGTGTACTTTCTTGTAGTGTCTGTGTGTTTTGCTCTAGTGTATATGTATGTGAAAGGCAGTTAGAAATCGGGGAGAACTTCAGTTGGCTCCGCCCTTGTTATGACGACTAGCAACTTCTAATTGGTTTGTTGTGTGGTTCGACGTTGAAAAGGGCGGAGCATGTGACTTCAGACTACATAACCAACCAATTAGAAGTTGCTTTCGTCATAACAAGGGCGGAGCCAACTGAAGTTCTCCCCGATTTCTAACTGCCTGTCTGTGTGTGTGCTTGTGGGTTTGTACGCATTGCTCTAAAGCAGTGGTTCCCAAACGTTTTGTGCTCATGGCACACTATTTTTTTTTTTGACTGGTGAAATTGCGGCACACCTAGCAAAATTCGTGGCGCACTAGTGTGCCCCCTGCAGGCGCTTTGTAAGCCACTGGTTTGCGAGTACTGTGTACATTTACTGTAATAAAAAAATTGTTGACTATCTTGCGTTTTTCAAAGCAGTTAAAATTTATTTAAAAATATTAAATTATATTAACACATTCAAATAAAACAGCCAAAATTTCCGCGGCACACCTAGCAAAACATATAAGAGCACACTAGTGCACCGCGGCACACCCTTTGTGAATCACTGCTCTATAGAGTGAATGTGCATGGACTGTGAATGCAAGACATACAAAGACACATAACCGATGTTATGAGGTACATTCATATTCTATATAGTGTCATGTCTAGGCTAACATATCACACGCCTAGACCCATGTTTCGTGCTTAGCTATTTCAATACATCTTCCCCTAGTATACCTATGGGAATATTAAAAGGAACATGTGCAATAAAATGATAAATAAAATCGATTTTTGTCCATAGACTTTTTCTCTATATCTGTTTCTCTCTCTCTCTCTATCTCTCTTTCTCTTTCTCTTTCTCTCTCTCTCTCTTTCTCTCTCTCTCTCTCTCTTTCTCTCTCTCTCTCTCTCTCTCTCTCTCTCTCTCTCTCTCTTTATCTCTCTCTCTCTCACTATACTGAAAAATTTCTTTATACCCTCCTTCCTATTTATGTATATTGTATTCTGTTTGCTGTATTGAGGTCTATCTATCTGTACATTGCGTGAGCATAAAATTAACTTTAGATATCTTGATTTTCATTGTGGCTGAATTGTTGTTTCAGTTACACATAAGTTTTAATATTGATGTTTGAAATGACATAAATGACATTTGGGAAGTTTTCGGTGAAGCTCTTTGTATGGACAGTGGACGTTTAAACTTAAATGTTGATAAACTATACAACCTTTATGTGAAGCAAAAAAAAAAAAAGTTATTACTCGCAATCTGCGAATGGAAATTGTTTTAATCCGCAGTTCACAAGAAAATATTTTTATATCTCTTCCAAGTCCAAAAGAAAAAAAGTATCAGAACTTTGTTTTTTTAAGTCAAATGACTTACAGTCTGTAAAGAAAAGTTTTCAAGACACGCAACCAGGAAAGGAAAAACTTTATCCGTAGTTTGCTGTTTGCAAAGAAAAAAGTTTTTATGATCCGCAATCCGCGCGTCAATTTGCATTTCCTTTTTTTTTTTTTTTTGCATCCAAAAATACTAAACTAGTGAATTTACATAAACGACACAAGTTCGAATTAAAACATCTAATGGAAGCAGGTTGTGTAACTTGTGTCTACTTGTGAAGTTAATACACGTCATTTACACAGAAATTCGACCACGTTTTTTGCGGTTATCATAGAATGATGAGTCGTACCGTATTTAATTGACATGATTGTCCCATTATTTTTTTAGTCAGTATCAAAATTGTACCCGTTAATATGGCATGAGTTACCAAAAATCCAGTATATTCATGTTTCTACAGTATTTTTAATTTTTTTTTTTAGAAATTTAATATAATTCTGCAAATTGGTAGTTTGTAAAACGTTCCCCATTAAAAAAATTATCTTAGAAGTTATTAAGTTTGTAACTTCAGTGATTGCTAAGTCAAAGGTCATGAACTCATGAATATTCCATAGGGAGTGTTATGTAAAAGTTGATTAGCATAAGTTTTGACTCCAAAATTATTAAGGCTTTTGTGTTCAATGCGTTTTAATGCAGATGCGGTTGGGATTTAGGAAAGGTGGCCTAGGTAAACATATGTCAACCAAATTTGACGTGAAGAAAAAAAAAAAGGTTTTGTTTCAGTTTTGCATAATTTGTCATTTTGTTTGAATTGTATAAAATTACATTTACTTTTGTAAGTTTTGTAAATCGTTGGGTTCAGTTTCTTTTATGACTTTGGTAACCTCTAGGTTATTCAAGACTAGAATTCTTCGCAGACTTTTTTTTTTCGGCGATGGTTTTTAGTGACATTTTTTTCTATAGTGAGGTAGTTCAATCAATGATTAATCTGACAGTTTTATTGTAGTTTTTTGTTACAAAATAATGGTTATTATTTATGCAGAAGGAATACTTTATTGATATTAGCTTTAGCTATAATGAAATATTGACGTTTGATGGTTTCGTGATGTGTGGCTTCTTCTTTATTGGTTTGGTGGTGTCCATCAAATAATTCACTCAATTATTTGTCACTCCCTATCATTCTTTTCTTTCTTACTTTCTTTTTTGTTCTAAAACGAAAGAGGGAATTATTATTTTATTGATTAGACTAGTGACCACTACTAACCGGTAAACTTCATGCGAACATAACAGGGTTTTTTTTTTTGCTTTGCAAGTTTACGAGAAAATGGCATCAATGGCAGTCAATCATTTTTTCATCCAATTTTTAGAGAAAGAAAAAAAAAATGAAAATTAAGATGGTTTTAAAGTGTGAACGTCTCTCAAAATCCGGTTGATTATACTGTCCTTACAGGAACAAAATGAAAATAAATTTGAAAATGTTTTAGATTGTGTTAGTTTTTTTCTCTCAGTAAATTGATTATAATAATCACGAAATTGTTATATTTTTTTTTTGTAACATGCCATTTCTTGAATGATAGTTATAAATTAAGCCTCGTTTTCACGATGATAGTTTGCACAATAGTTGCTGTCATGAGAGCAATTATCGCGAGAACTATCATCGTGAAGACAACATGATAGTCACTATCGCACTGTTGCGATAGCACTGTCACACTATCTCGTTTGACTAGATAGTTGATAGTACTGTCGCAATAGTAATAGTTGTTGTGTTATAGGGAAATTTGGCTTCTGGAGGAAGAGAGAGGCAACGCTGTTGTTGACTCAAACATATGCGTGAAGTAGATGTCACACTGTCAGGACAGAACTATCAAGTTACTTCAACACATGTAGACAGTTACTATCGTGAGAGTGAACTATCGCAACTTTGATCACAGCTACTCTCACGAAAGAACTATCGTCACCGTGAAAACGAGGCTTTACTGACTATCTTAGATCTGTTTTTTTGTTGTTGTAATTTTAACATTTTTTTTTTCTTCTGCTATTTTAATCTTTGGGCGTGGACTTATTTTTATATTATTGGATTCTAAATGTTATGGTTCATTAAGCTGTAATGGTTATTAGTATTAATTAGTACAGTCAGTTTTCAGTTCAATTTATTTTCATTATTATGGCATTAAAACACTTTCAGAGTTCCTGACACCTTTTTAAGAGAAAATGATGATGAGGTTTTTGTTAGAAATGGGCAACAAACATAATTTTGCATCAACATGAAAGGGAAGTTTTACTTGTTGGATTTATTTTATGTAATTATTTGATAGAATAGACAGACAATATTAGTTAGTATCGATGTTTTTCTAATCTTATAGGAGAATAAGAAGCTCAAAACATGCAAAAATTGACTATGAAAGATACTGTAATGTACAACGGAGTCTTGGAGGTGGAAATCGAAATCGAATTTCAATCACACACACACACACAAAAAGTTCCAGATCAATGTATTTTTTCTTTCTTTGTGCGTGCGTGTGTGCACGCCTTCCCCCCCCCCCCCCAATGTGCGTGTGTTGCAAATTACTACCACGGCCGTGCGTGTGTGTATGTGTAATCATGTGATCTTCCGAATGTTGAATTTCTTTCTGTGTTTTTTTTATTCTTCTTTCTGTGTGTGTATTTTTTTATTATCTGTGTGTGTGTGTGCTTCCTTTCTGTGTGTGTATTTTTTTTCTGTTTCTGTGTGTTTACCTTTTTACGTGTTTCTCCTTTATGTGCGTGCGTGCGTGCGTGTTTTCTTTGTGTTTGTGGTTTCTTTCTACAGGGTATGTGTTTTTCTTTTTATTGCGTGTGTACGTGTTTCATTTGTGCATGTTTGTTTTTGCTTTATTTGTGTTTTATTTTTTTCTTTGACTAGTTTGGTTCCTTTCTTTGTGTGTTTGTGTGTGTGTGTGTGTGTGCGTGCGTGTTTTTCCTTTTATGTGCGTGTGTTTGATTTTTCCTTTTTTTTTCTGTTTGCGCGCGTATTTACTTTTTGTGTGTTGTATGTCTGTTAAGCCTCGTTTTCACGGATACAGTTCTTTTGTGAGAGTAGCTGTCATGAAAGTTGTGATAGTTCGCTCTCACAATAGCAACTGTCTACATGTCTTGAAGTCACGTGATAGTTCTGTGATGACAGTGTGACGTCTACTTCACAGATATCATTGAGTTAACAACAGTGTTGACTCTCTCTCTCTCTCTCTAGACGCCAAATTTTCCTACAAAGTGGATATTTCCCTATAAGCGGTCACACAACAACTATTACTATTGCGACAGTACTATCAACTATCTAGTCAAACGAGATAGTTGCGATAGTGCTATCGCAACAGTGCGATAGTGACTATCATGTGGTCTTCACGATGATAGTTGCTCTCAAGACAATAACTATTGTGCAAACTATCATCGTGAAAACGAGTGCTTCCTTTTTTAAAATGTTTCATCTACCTATGTTGTCTGTCTTCTTTTTTTTTTTTGCATGTGTGCTTGATGTGTTCCAACTGGGATGATTTTTTTTTCTAAAACTGGGACGACGCCAAAAGTTGTTGGAGGTGGAGGCTAGCAGTGACTTGAAAGGGTACTAAAAAGAATAAACAAACAAGCTGTTAAATAGCATAAAGCATATATGCATTTAGAGTGGAATGGTTCGCAAAAAAAAAAGAATTTACAAATGATAAATATTGGATTTAAATTGAAATAGTTTATTTTAACACTTTGAAATTAGCAGGGTTTTTTTTTTCATCTCGCCACTCCATTTTTAAATTCGTCTTTTTTACATTTTCATTCCGATTCTGCAATCTGCTACTATTGCATAATTATGCTTTTTTTGGCTATTTAACCGCACATTTGTTTCTACTTTTTTTTTTCTCACAACCTCCACGTCACTGTTAGCCTCAATCTTCAACCCATGGCGTCGTCTCAGTTAGAATAGTCCCAGGTGAACACAGCCGTGTGCGTTCGGGAACACACACGCACACGGCTTTGTTCACCTGAGACGATTTTGTGCACTGTAAGCTCGTTTGGATGCTTTTGTGCGCGCGTATTTCTGCGTTAATGCTCTCACTCATGTGTGTGTGTGTGTGTGTGTGTGTGTGTCGTGTCTACAAAGAAACTTACAGTTAAAATAAATTGAGAAAAGCAGAAAGAGAAATACTCTGACATGTAATTAATCACTGAAATAGAAGTAATTGCTTCATTAACGACAACTTTGGTGCCAAAGAAAAGAAGATGGGGAAGGGGGGGGGGGGGGTTTGAGGGATGTGGGTGTGGAGTTAGGTTTAATCAGTGTCTTGAGTTTGGTGCAGGTGGAAAATGAATTGTTTTTGTTTGATTTTTCTAAGATGGATCTTTTTTTTAGTCAAGAACAGATGCGTCTGAAAGTTGAAACGGATAGGAAACGGATCACAAACGGGTTTTCTTTTGAAATCTATTATAGTCTTGCTCTTAATTGTCGATTTCTTCTTCGCAATGTCAAAAGAGTATATTGTGTTCATATTTGAATGTTGCTGAAGATTACAAAACTCAGAATTAAGCCTAGAACATTGCTTGGCATTATATTCTTTGAACTTGCATATTGATTCGTTATTTTAAAGGATTCCACAATTACATTGTTATTATATATAAGATAAAAATCGGATCGGCGGACAAATGTTAACCGAATTGCGATCATTAACGCACTCAACAATTAGGCCTGCTTCCTGATAAAACGGCAGGTCTACGGAGGGTCAATCAATTTTGTGAGCTTTTGGCGACGACCTTATAATTTTACCAACTTTTGATGATGTTTTCCATAACTCGTTTCTTCTCCTGATCGCGCGGTGACCGCACGAAGAAGATTCGAGTTACAGAAAGAGTCAGATGGAGATCGATTGTGATCATCCAGGTGTAGTCTTTGTAGAAGGATGGTGATCATCTCTCCTGGTCGGCACTGATGTACATCTTCCTGTTGTTACCAGAAGATGTTGTAGCTCTTCCAGGATCTGTATGTCTCGTTGCCTTGTGGTGTCTCCAGCTTGCCTAGAGAAGGATTAGTTTCCAGACAGATAGACAATGCAGTTTCTCATTGTAACGCTTTATTCATTCTTGCTCAGAAACATCAAGAGTACAAGAATGAATTGTTATATTAAAAGTGCATCCTTCTGCCCATGATGTGGTATGGATATAGAAATCGATCGTAATACAAAAGTTGAGCAAGTAAGGATGATGAACAAAGAGGAACACGGTCTTTTATACCTTGGACCTGTGTACACCTACGAGGTGTAACCAGGTCGAAGTGACCATGGTCCTAAGAGTATCAATCTGCCACTTCGATATGAGTCAGAGAGGAGGGAGGGACAAGCAGGAGTTGTTTACCCCCCAGGCTATGGTTTTGGCGGGATTGGGAGTTACTGGGTGTTATGATTTATTACCAACTTTATCACTAATTCATCGTTAAAAACAAATTGTTGTCTTGCCATTGCTTTGTAAACTTGAAAAATATAATTTAACTCTTTTTTATACATTTTTGTGGGCGAACTGCTTCTCTCTTGGCCGATGAAAGCAGCCAAAATCGGTAGTGAAAAACGGCATGATCGGCTCTGTTAAAGCAATCGGCATGCCAATCATTTTTTTTGTGATCGGTTTGGTATTCGCTCGGTAAAAAAAAGTGTGATCGTACCGGTACGATCACATAGCCTTAATATTTTCCTTGTTTGTAAATTTGTAACATAACGCTCAAAGGTTGAATTGAATAAATTTCGGCGATTACTATAAAAGCCCTGAGTTGTACGTAGTTTGCCTCCTTTTCTACGCAGCCTTCTTAAGTAGCTCCAGAACTAGAAAAACATCGAAAGCGTCGAAGGAAAATACTATTTGGTCATTTTAAAACTATCATGAAAATTTATTTTTAAATAATTTATCTAGTTTCTAAAACATGTTTATTTTTGAAATGTAGAATTAAGCCATGTTCTGGTATTGTTTTTCTATGATATATGTTGAGGTAGCTTGCAGTGATTGCCTATTGGAAGGGGTTACATAGTTTGTTATCTTATAAAATAATCTTCTACCATTCTAATTTTGAAAACAATAATTTGATTTTTTTTTTCATAAAGTTGTTTCTAAAAAACCCCTTCACTTGACGTTTTTGCGTCCAAATGTTACAAAAATGTCTATGAAGCGTAGCATTAGCCGCTGCAAAGACGCCGTCCGGAGGGAGAAAAAGCAAAATAAATATCAATTCAGCCATCTTAAATCAATAAATTATTAAATGAATGCAAACTTCCTTTTCTTCCGAATAATTTACGTATTCATTAATTTTCTTAGTTTTTCGATTATAACTTAAGTTTTTTAACTATTTTTTTTTTCATACAAAGCTATCACTAATGTGAACGCAGCTATCGCCTAAACTCACCTCATACAATCAGCCAACTTTCTTCAGTCATTTATGACAGAAATAACAATTTTACTTGTCTTTTTCGATTATCTTTTGAAATTGAGATATTGTTTTGTTGGCTCTTGAGTTTCTCAGACACAACCCACACACATACACAGTATTACACACAGACACACACGCATGAAAATCTCAAATAAAACATTTTTGACAGATTATTTCGCCTCATTAGAATCTCATTTTAAAAAAAAATCTGAATGAAAAATTCTCATTCTTTTGAAAGCCTATATAATATAAACGATTGAATTTAAATGCAGAAAAAAGGGGCTTCTTTATTTTTCTGTTATCTTTCTACTCGAATTAGCTGCTTAAGTAATTTTTATCCTTATTGGTGACAGCCTACATATATTATTTATCATCATTTGGATAAAAATTACTCATTTGATGAAAGGGGGTGCCCCACCTTTTGAATAATATTTAGACAACCAAAACTAAGCTCCTATCTCCGCTCCGCCCTTTCCCCTCTTTTGAGTTAGGCTTTTCTTTTAAGCGAACCTTAACCATAATAATAGATTTTTTCTTAACTTAGCAAATCAAATAAATTAAACCCTACTTTTTGAGGGGGGGGGGGTCTTGATAAATGTTTCGATTATGTTTCTAACCGCACTTTAAAAGCTAAGAGAGATCTTTTTTTTTTTGGCTTTTATTTGCAAATCTATTTTGCATTCTGAATATTAACAATACTCAACCTTGATTCTTGAAGGGCCTCACTTTAGTTATCTAGTTTCCTGCAATGATAAATAACTTGTAGGAACTCATACAAAAGCTGGGCCTAGTGTTGAAGGTCAATGCTTTTGTCAATGTAGCTTATATACAGTACTTGATTGGCCAGTCGTATTTGAAGTACCACAAAACACTAGTTTGCAGATTGGTCACTACAGTAGGGGTTTCTAAACATTTTTTTTGTTCATTGTAGCCTGCTTACAAAAACTCACAGCACCCCAGTGTGCCACAGCATACATTCTGAAAAGAAATGCTTTAGTGCAGCTGTGTAATGTGAAAGTTTTGTTTACCTTTTTTAAGTTAAAGTAAAAATTTCTTTAAAATATTACTTATATTACAAACACATTCAATGTAACTTCCAACATTTGGTGGCACACCAAGAAAAACTCACAGCATGCCCTTTGAGAATCACTGCATTACAGTAACTTGCTATTAGTTATTGACTAATAAACCCGTCGTGCAACTTGCACAAATTGTTGTATACTGGGCTATATACTACAGTATTCCTTGTTATACATATAGTGAATGCATGTAGAAGGGATTCATTTTTAAGAAGCAATAAATGTACATACATGGCGTCCAATATTATAATATGCACAGTGGTTAGACGCCATGATGGTTCACTTATATAGTGAAAAGAAAACCCCAGCCCGTGCTTCTTTATTTTTTTTAATGAGGCATGTCTATTTTTTAATGAATACACATGGAGACGGTAGTTTTTTTTACTACTTTTTCGATTTTTCTGGGACTTTTCTATAGTGTTTTCAGGTAAATCAGCTGGAAACCTTTAATTTGGCATGTTTGTTTTATAGTCCCAATCGAAATCCACTTACGCCTATTAATATAGTAGATACCTATTTTGCGGTGACTATTCTCCAAGTGAAAACAGGCCTTTACAGAAGCTGGGCCAAATGTTGAGCATAGCTTTATTGTATATTTCAACATCCATTCCACCTCCCTCATTCTATCCTCTATGTGAGGGCAGTAAGTGTATAAATTAATTTTGGAAGATGCTCTTCGATCACCCAGTGGATAATGTATGCGATTTGCATAATGGATGGGAATAGTAGGTGGTTTATTTTTTTTTATTCCAAGGAAGGAAAAGAAAATCGGAAAACGAATGACGAGATGAACTCTTTTGCATTGCGAATGTATTTGCACTTGAAATTACACCTGCGATACTGATAAAACATTGAACTTTCTGAGTACATTATCTCTCCACTTTTTTTTCCGTCTTTTTGGACAAGAATAAATAAAAACAACAAATTCACATCACCAAACAAGTTTTCTAGCTCGATATAATACATTTTAGGTGTGTGAGCTTGTTCAATTTAAATAAATAAAAAGTTTAGCGCAACTTTTTCTCAATACTTTAGACCATTAAAGTAATTAATACCCACTAGAGGCCATTTAAATAATTATTATTGCATAATTAACTATACAGTTTGCATATATCGCACACCAACAAGAAGAGTGGCACAACTCAAGAAAACCACTTTTTTGTCAAATTTGTCAATATTGTAATACCTTGTACACACATGAGTTAAATGAATTCAAATTAAATGTGTTTAGGTGAATTATACGGAATCCAGTTAAGGACATGAACCAAATAAAAATTGCCTTTATTATAAATATTTTAAATTGAAATACTAAATCAATATTTTGTCAATAGTTTAATTAGTTATATTTAAGTATTAACTCAATATTTTGAGATTATTAAAATGAATAAATTGAATTCGACATATTGTTTCTTTGTCCTTCACAGGGCTCTGTAGAACACGTTTATTATTTAAATGCATTTATATTATCAGGTGTGTGCTAGGTATAAGGGAGCTAAATAAATGGATATTATGAATAATCAAATTGGTTTTTGCTCTTGAAAAGCCCATCAAAGAAAGCCACGCATCTTCTCTTAACTCCCCCAAAAGTTGTTTTTTTTTAGTTGTGCCATTATTGTTGCTGAGATGCGATATATATTTTAAAAGTGCAGTAGTTGCTACATATACTGAAAATGAATGCAAAAATAATTATAATTTTAGGTTAATAATGTGAATGTGAACTTTTTTAAGAAAAAAAACCATTCTAGTGAGAATCTTTTAGGAACACAGCTTCAGGGGCAACACTAAAGAAAAATCGAAAAAGTGTCTTAGAAACTAGAACGGTAATTGATAACTTGATATCTTTTAAATGCACCAAAAGTAATTTTGTAATCGTGTAAAATTTACATGCATACTCTCGTCATATATGTACATGTATGTATATACACAAATAAATGTTGTAAAACAAGGAATTTCACACTGAATGTGAAAAAGTGGCGATAATAGCGAGCATAAACACAATTACATTAATAAACCTAATTCGAAATCACTCGAAAACTGGTGTAGAAAAATTATTATTATTAGTGACCTGCCACACAGGCCATTTAGCTCACAAACGTGCTGTGATTTGGAAGCAACGCAGAAAATTATCAAGAAGAAGAAAGAAGTAATTTCTCCACTGAAGTGAACCACAAAAGTGATGAGAAGCAGGAATTGTTATCGTTGAAAAGCAAGCTTGAAAATTTAACTGGCCCATGACCACAAATGGCAATCGGTGTCTAGCATATGACACCTTTACTGAAAGGGTAAAACCTTTGAAAATTGGTATTTGATTTTCTACTTAAGGATACTAGAATATATCTGCAATAATTAACCTTAAAATGGGTCTGTATGTCACTTTAACAAAAAAGTGGAAAATAGACATAAAAATCTGGAAAAAGTCACGTCTACATTTCTGCTTTAATCTGCATTCAAGGGTTTTTACGCCTTACAACAGAAAACACTTCAAGGGTATTGTTAGCTTAGAGAAGACTTTAGAAGAAGAAAAAAAACGTAGAGGAACCATAAAGAGTGACGCATCTGAAGGATGCTTTCCTATTGATTCATAAAATATAATTCCGAGTGGCAGGAAGAAAAACACTTTCCTTATTTTGTGCCTGCTTTCTGCCAAATAAACCTAATAGAATTATTTAAGAGGAAATCTGGAGTGCCGTATTTTCACCTTAAATATATTGAGCATTTTGCCTGGGTTTTTTATTTTAAAAATAATCACTCCGGTGACACCAGTTACACTGGAATGATATAAAAGTAGCAGTGGTTGCACCATACTGTAAGGAACCCACAGAAACTAGGCTTAAGGCTTTGTTTCCATTGCGGTGAAAATTTGAACTTTTTTAAAATTTCAACTGGTGAAAAATTGAACAAACATGATCCCAGCTTATGATAGTGAATGGGCGGGGCTATGTTTCTTTTATTTTTCCCAGTTGAAATTTTTTAAAAAAGTTCAAATTTGCACCCCAGTGGAAACAATGCATTAAACTAACAATTTCGTGTCAAACATTGCAAAACGTTTTGCATAAATTTCGTAATTTTTTAAAAACAAAAACGCACATTAATTGAAGAAAAAATAACAATTTTCTTATTTTCAAAGATTAAAAAAGTTGTAGCCTAAATTAGTAAATTCGGAAAAATCGGAAATTCAGAGAGTTTCGCAGGTTTCAATAATTATAACCTATTTTAAATTCAGAGCCCTTCAAGCTTTTAATTCTTGAAACTTCTGCTTAATTACTTTAGCTAAATTTGGAGTAAAAAATAATTTTTTGAATAATTAATTATTAATTTTGTTGTTTTTCTAACATATTATTTTTTATTGTTTCTCTTTTCAGACTTCTTTTGAAATGGAACAATTCTTCTTGTTGTACTCCTGTTATTACAAGATTGATCATCACAGTATCTACGGTAAAATAATATTCTAAAATTAACTTTCAATTCCCAACACACATAAGTAAATACATTTTTTGTGGATTAATTAATTATTAATTTACCCAAAATTATTTATGCAATGTGTGTGTATGGACGCGTTGTTAGTCTTAACATTAACGGCAATATTTCTAAAGTGTTGTTTAAGGTAAAACTTTGCTAAAAAAAACCCTAAAATTAAAATTTCTATGAGTTATATTCTTAATGATTGCTAAGTCAAAGCTGGTGCTAAAGTATGGAAGTTTTGATATGAAGTTTCAGGTAAAATTTGATGTGTTTAGCGCGCCACCTTTGACTAAGCATATATAGAATGTTTCGACGTCTCGCATAGTGTTTTCAGCTTAGCTTTAGCTTTAAGGATGGTATTTTTAATAACTGCTTTGCCAAAGTTAGAGCTAAACTCATGAACTTTATTTAGATAGTCAGTTTCATGTAAAAATTGGTGAGTTTAGCTCTAACTTTAGTTAAGCAGTCATTAAGAATCGCCCACTTGTTTCTTTACAGCATGAAGAAATAGGTTGGTTTCTGAACACACAGCCATTATTATCCTAACCCTATTAAAATAAACTTCATAAGCATAAATAATGAACTCATACACAGTATATACACAGACATTTGAGCGCCATCTAGAGAGGCTTAAATGAAGTAGAATTATTTCTGCTGAAATTTTGAAAATTCATTGCTTTGCTTGAATTGCGTTGATTTGCTTGTATTTCGTTATAGTGGCTTAGCTACGTTTGGTTGCGTCCCCGAGGCCCCTGCTGCTTAAAACATTGCGCCCTCTTTACTTACACCCCCAAAATGCGCCCTCCAAAACTGATGCGCCCCCCCCCCCCGGCAATCTTTGGGGTTGCGGGTCCCCAGCTACATCCCTGTCTCTTTAGCTGAAAATTTAGAGCCTACTAAGTACACGTTTGGACACAACGTCACGCGACAATGTATGGGACTGTCAAGCGATTGTCGAGATGCAGTTGGGAGATCTTGCGACACTTTGTATCTAAGACAGTAATCTATACATTATCACACTCATCCGCACGTGGCGAGTTCCTTATATCGCAACATGTAACCTCCACAGAATGTTGCACAACATTGTAGCATGTTTTCCATTTTGGGTTGGTATATAAAAGACACTCGCAAGAGTCCTTGTGACTTTGTATCCAAATGAGTACATGTGTTTAGCTTTATAGTGAATTTCATGTGCAGATAAAACCACAAAATAGATAATGAAATGTTGCTAGGATTTCTAATTTGTTTATTTCGGAAAATGACACCTCTTTTCGTTTTTGTTTTCTTCTTTTCTATAGTATAAATAAAGATTGTATAAATAAAAATGTAAATATATCTTCTTTTTTTTTCTTTTTTGAATTGTGCATCCGGATTGGGACAGGAAACCTAGACACAGTCTCAATTTTTGAGTTTTTGTTGTGTTTTGATGTGTGTTTTTTGAAATAAAAACCGTGAAACACTTAATTCACGTTTGTTTCTATGGTGGGCATACTTTATATATAAAAAAAGGAGACAAGTAGACGTTTATTTTGTGTTCACAAAGCTTGTTTGAATTGATGTAGTAAACTGAATGGATACTATGAGTTGGGGTAGAAAATAAAACGTGTAGGCAATTGTGTGTGTTTACGAGGCTAAAAAAGAAGTTTTATTGAATGAAAAAAAGTAATCTTTTCGTATGGAGTGACGTGCAGATTATTTGCCACGTTTCTAAAGGGACATATTTTGATTAGAATAAGTGATAATTTTTGTGGTCACAGTTCTTGGTTAGGCTGATAGCAAATTATTATTAAGGCGGCGATTTATTCAAATCGCTGCTTGCAGTCGTTTAAAGCAACCACTTTTAATCAACAAATACTGTATTGCTTAGGCTGGTAGCAATTGAGGCAGCCAGCAATTGAAAGCAGCAGTTGAATACAAAAGGTGTATTCACATTAGGCTGGTTTACGAGCTGCTGGTTGCTACTGGCTATTAGCAGCTACAGCAAGCAGCAGCTGCTTTGGGTTCACACTTGTCCAGTCACTGCTGGTATTAGCAGCGCAAGTCATCCAATCACCATCTTGCAAAAATACGAAATCTAACAACAACCAACCCAAGCAGTGGAGTTTCAACTGCCCACTAGTGCCACTACTAGCAACAAAGGGTTCACACTAGCTGGTAGCACACTAGTAGCAGCAGAAAGGAGTCACATGACCAGCTGAAGCTGCTAAAGTTGGATATGTTCAACTTCACCAGCCGCTGTTAAAATCACTAGCGTGCTGGAGAAAACAGCTGCTGGTAGCAGTTCACACTATGCTGCTAGAGGGCTACAACCAGCCAGCAGCTACCAGCCTAATGTGAATGCGCCATAACAGAACAATCTGTGCAAAGTGTGCATTTGCAGATTACATGCACATTTTTTTTGAAAAGGTTTCTTGTCCATATGCCAAAGAAATCAAAATAGTAAACATTGCATCGCTGCTGCGAATCTTTATGGTCTGCAACTGACCTAATACTGTTGTAATCAATGATTACAAACTGAAATAGGCCTACAATAGTGTACACAGCATGTTCTGTTGGTGCAGTTTTAAGGTGTTTTTTTTTAAAGAAAAAGTTTTTAAATCTCATGCTCGTAGTACAAAGTTACATTTTCCATTTTCTCTCTTTTAAAAAAAAGTACACGCAATGACATTTGTTTGTCAATGATTGATTTCTTCATAATGTTCATCGTAGCAAAGTTAATCTGTTATTTTCGTTTTCTAATACTTTTGTACCTTTATTTCGTCCATGTTAATGGATTGAGACCTCCTACAGTTTAGCAATTCCAGTTTAGTGAATGTTTTTTTTTGTATTAATTCCCAGCTTGAATTCTTTTTGTGTTGTTTGGTATCCTTCAGTTGCAGATTTCGTTTCCTGTTTTTGTTAGTTTGGATTTTTTTTTCTTAGATTTTCTTCTAATTCTTAAGTCATGGATTTTGTCAGTAATTAGTTGTCATGTTTTCTGTTATTTTGTTTTTGTGTTTAGCTGGGATCACACTACTCTACAAATTGTTATAAAGTTGTGACGAGGCTGGCCCTTTATCACCATCCTTTTGGGGTGGTGCGGGCTGCGGACCAGCCCCTGGTTTAACCGGGCGCGACATTCTGATTGTTCAGGTACTTAATCGAGCAAACAGTCTCTTGCAAACGGCCGTCTTAAAGGCCCACAAAAAGACCCTACAAATTGAAGAATCGTAGAAAAATAAAAATGAATGATTTGAAATGCTTCAAAAATCATCTCATAAAATTAGAATAACGTAAAGTTTAAAAAACAAAAAAAAACATCTGCAACTCTAGTCTCGTATGAAAAGAAATGAGACTGGAAAAGTCTTTTTATTTGAAGAAATCGCTTGATTTTTTGTGCCTTGGATTAGGTTATTTTAGGCTATATTATGCCGCAGTCACATTAGGCTGGTTTCCCAGCCGCTGGTTGCTGCTGGCTGGTTGTAGCGCTCTAGCAGCATAGTCTGAACTGCTACCAGCAGCTGCTTTTCCCAGCATGCTAGTGATTTTAACAGCGGCTGGTGAAGTTGGACATGTCCAACTTTAGCAGTTACCAGCTGGTCATGTGACTCCCTTCCTGCTGCTGCCATCTAGTGTGAACTTTTTGTTGCTAGTAGTGGCACTAGTGGTAGTTGAAACTCCACTGCTTGGGTTGGTTGTTGTTGGAGTTTGTGTTTTTGCAAGACGGTGATTGGATGACTTGCACTGCTAATACCAGCAGTGACTGGACAAGTGTGAACCCAAAGCAGCTGCTGCTTGCTGTTGCTGCTAATAGCCAGCAGCAACCAGCAGCTTGTAAACCAGCCTAGTGTGACTGCCGCTTTACAGTATCTTATGTCTCTATTTTTTGTTCACCAGTAAAAGTATCGACATAATCGGCGTTAAGAAATGCTGATACCAATATATCAAAAACGGTGACTTTCGGCGCCGATACAATTGGTTTGCCGATGTATCGGTCAACTCCTCCTTAAAGATTATTAGAGTGTTGTTAATGTGTGAAACTTTTATGCATATAAAATTCATTAATGTTACAATTTTTTTTTTAGAAAATAAAATTCAAATTATGCTGAAAAAAAGTGTTGTTTGTATGCAAATAAAATCGCGTATTATATACCAAAATTACAATTAATGGAGATATTAAAAATGTATGCAATCTGTGCATTTTATTCATTTTTATTTTTGATTTTGTTATTATTATTACAATAGTTGACATTTATAGTGTAAACAAACAAGAATTTTATATAACCTACTGTATCCGAGTTCTGTGGATTCTAGGAAAACTTTATGCTTTAGAAAAAGATCACACACGCTGGGGAAAAAAATCCGTGCTTTTTAAGGCATTTGCCAGATGCGCCAAATATTTTTATTATCTGGTGGTTTTTCAGCATTTTGTGATCCATCCTTCAATCATTAGTGATCAAGGTTACTAGAATAAGCTGAATAACGCTTATTGGTGTGTTTGATTATACAAATCATATTATTGAATACCGTTGTGCCTTTTCAATTTTTACATCGCTTTCTGATCTGAATCTGAATCTGAATAAATACTCTGCAAGCAGCTCAATTGGCCTGTGGCAGAGGGACTTCATAGTCCAAATGCAGCATAATAATGCATTGTCAATAATCCTAACCTGATTTTATATAACACCCACCTAACTTTCTAAAACATCTATAATTCCCCATGCACAACATCCTCTGGAAGCAAATTCCATTGTCGAATGACCCGTGGAACAAAAGACCAATAATATGATGCTTTGTTGTATAACACAGTACATCAAAAATTTAAGTCGTGTGATCCTGGCTTTACTTTTATTGCAGTTTGTAGTGATTCCTCTTAAGACAGTTTTTCATCCACATAAATATTTGTTTTCCTTCCTTCCTTTTTGTTTTTCTTTCTGAGTGTACTGAGGAAAAAAGGCTATTAAAGAATGATTTTAATAAATGCTGTGTTCCCTCTTTATATAGTGAATAATATTCAAATTAGTCATATAGAATTTTAAGTTTCTTGGTCTCTTTTTCTCTTTCTGTACAAAACACAAGTACATTTCGTCAGCTTGAATTAATGTGAGGTTGAGAGGGAGATTTTATATTTCTGGGCTGTTGACGAGGTGACTTGTGTCTGTCTACGAGGCCAATCCGTAAAACGTTGTCCTTTATACTTATAGAAGTTAATGTTTACACAGTTCATCCAATTGTTAGACTTTGACATCATAAAAATGGTCATAAAGTCGGTATTAAGTTTCTCCATTTCTGTGCAGTCTTCCTATTAATAATTATCGTAACTCTCTCTCTCTCTCTCTCTCTTATTTGTCTCTCACTTTCTCTAGAGGTATAATAAGGATTGTATTAGTGGTCTACTTCATTTGAAGATCTTCTATTTTGAATTATCATATAAGAATAATTTATCTTAGATGACTTTATGAATTTATTGATTGGCTTTTGAAGACTCAGGCAAACCAGTAAAATAGTTTGTTTGAATTTATATACACAGTGTGGGCATTGTTTAGAATAGCGCGTACATTAAGGTATGCCGCTTCAAATATGACAATTTAATAGAAGAAATGGTAACATCGCTTCTTATGCGAGCGGAACGAGTTCGAGAGAGAGGGAAACGTGGAGGAAAAAAAAAGGGGAAGGGGGAAACTGAAATTGAAATGAAAGAAGTAAAAAAAGGAACAAACGACGCGCATGCGCACACCAGAGAAAATGAAAATCTCATTTTATCTTTCAAATATAAAAAGGGGAGGGGATAATAGTAGCAAAATTAAACTACAGTTTATCACAGGCAATTGTGCCCAGCAATTATGTCAACATTATGTTGCGCTCTCCTGATCCATGCCATAAAAACAATTAACCCTTTTGGAACATTTGCCCTAAAACCATTTATCCTAAAGGAACACTTGCCCTAAAACCACTTACCCTAATACCATTTACCCTAATAGAACATTTGCCCAAAAACCTTTTACCCTCAAGGAACATTTGCCCTAAAACCATTTACCCTAAAGGAACATTTGCCCTAAAGAAACATTTGCCCTAAAGGGCAACCCAAATGACTTCAACAAAGCGTCATACAATAAATGTAATGATTCGGCCGAATTTCAGAGGCATCCTTTGAGATCATTTGATGAAATACAGATATACAGTATATCGATGTATGGTACCGAACATGTTATTGACAATAACATTTTATTAATATAGGCATTTGACTGAACTGTGTATTTCTCTATATTTGATTGAATGTAATTTAGCTTAGTTCTTGCGTGTATTCGTGTCAAATGGCATTCTCATTTTTTTAAAAACAAGTTTCATCGTTTCATAATTTCATTAAGACATGTTTTGTTAGGATTGATTTGCTCATAAGATGTCTGAAGATTATTATTATTTTTTTTTTGCTTTCTTGATTTTTCTTGGACCGCAATGAGTTTCTATCAAGAAAAGAAAATCCAAAAAAAAAATATTCTTAATTGCAATTGTGTTGCTTTTAGTTATTGGCTTTTCACTCAGGGCAGCTGTTGCCAAGATTCGCATTTTTAGTTTTTAAAGAGCAAATGTTGTTATATATATATATATATATAGTTATATATATATATATATATATATATATATATATATATAGTTATATATATATATATATATATATATATATATATATATATATATATATATATATATATATATATATGTATATATATAGTTATATATATATATATATATTTGCTCTTTATATATATATATATATATATAGTTTGTGTTATTCTGTTTTGTTTATGTTGTGAGTTTTAGTGAAGATTCTTCAATGGTAGAATTATGGCACTTAAATGAAATCTTTATTAACTTTTTCAACCCATAGAAAAGTGAATGTTTGTGTGTACCGGTGTACCCGTATGTGACGAGGCTGGCCCTTTGGCACCACCATTTTGACATGGTGGTGCTGGCTCTGAACCAGCCCCTGATTTAACCCGGGACGACATCCCGAAAGTTCCAGCAGTCTGCCCACTCTTTCAGTCTCTCGAATCCGGCCATCTTAAAGGCCCACAAAAAGACCTCCACTTGGGAATCTTACATACAGATGCGTGACGACTTCGACGATACTAGTCCTCTTTTTAGCCCAGCCTGAAGGTCCCAATCAGAGGAACTCAGATTGGTTCTGAGTGCCTCTGTTGGTGGCTGAATGGTGGGCTAAAGCCTCTTTTCTGTAATTCCACTGTGTGGAAATAAACTTACACAAACGCAACACTTGAGGTAGAAAAGTTCTCTTTATTTTATTACAACTTATTCATTATGGTTACATCATTGTGCGTATACTTTTTACGATAATTTTGATTACAAACTTGAGTAGGACATTTGTTCTCAGTCCGGAATTACTCTTTTAATTCTCTCCTCGATAAGAAAAACTCTCTAGAGCGAACTATCGAACTGGACTCTTCTAGTCTCTACTCAGACTGTCCTCAAACATAAGTCTCCCAGCACTCATTCGGTCTCTAGGGAGGGGCGACTGTCACCTCAGGGCTCAATGAGTGGCCAACAAGGCCAATCATTGCCCTGGGCTGAGAATATTACCTTTTAAGGAAAGGCAATTTTGAGTCTCTTTTCCCAATTTCTCACGGTTCTACTTGGTTCCTCGAATTCACTGAGAATTCGGGCGACCCAAGTCTGGACATCTGTGCACCAAGGGGTGCCATACTGAAAGAAAGAAATTTCTACGGAGTGTTCCACAAGTATGTAGATACAGGGTGTCACACCTATCAGTGCCAAACTAGAAAGTTACTCAATGAGTACCATAGGGTACCCCAAAACCCCAACAATTGGCCCAGACAGACAGACAAACTGGGTAGCAATAGGGTATATCTGGAAACCCCAACAATCACCCTGCTAGAAAAAACTGATATAAAGCAGGTTATCTTAATATTATATTGATTTAATAGTGCTCAATAGTTAATAGTTGTTTAAAAAAAACTGCGATGGAAAAATTAAATAGAAACGGCAGGAAAAGAAAAACGCAAAAAAAGAAAGAAAATTGATCAGCTTTAAGTACGTGTCCCAGAGATTACTGAAGGATTCAGTTAGAAATATAAATTAAAAAATGTTCGTTTTTTGAAAAAAATCATGTTTTATTTAGAAAAAAAACTGGGGGTGGTGGGATGAAATGCAAAAAAAAGCCTTTTTTTTAGGTATGTTGGTGATGACTCCTGATTCCTAATTGTTTCAGTTTTTTACGATAGGGAAAAATACAAAGTTTACATTAGCAGTGAAATGCAAATTAATGAATTAAAAATAGAAATTATGTCAGATTCGTGAATTACATAGTCATTTTAAAAAAAGACATGATTGTTAAATTGAAATCGTCCTAAGAAAGAACTATAAACTGGAAGAGAATATATGACCAAAAATATGCATCAGTTCTAGCCATTAATTTTTTTAAAATCTTTGAATACCCCTGTCTTTTTTTAGGAAAATTTTCATTTAAATAGTCATTAAGTAGGGCAATATTATCATCTGTCAGTAAACGTCCGAAAAGGGGAAGGCTTTGGTCATTTCTTCGACCTGTGCTGCTAGTAAACCCGTGGTGCAATTTGCAATAAATGAAAATGAAGGGGGTACTTTCCCAATCCCATGATTCATTGATTCGTTTGAGTCGAGTTCATTGTTAATTATGCCAAAGTATGAAAACAATTGCATAATTATGCACACATTTTGACCTATCGGGACCAAACTTTGAAAAGTTACCCTATGGGTCACATAGGGTATTAGGGTAGGTTTATACTCCAAACTTTGCTAAGATTTGCAAGCTTTGAAGATCTGTAAAATTAGCTCCCCAAAGCTTAGCTTGTTCACACATACATGTGGTCTTGCAAAGTTTACCCTATTTTATGACCTTTATATCCTATAAAACAGATAAACAAAACAATAGAACCCTTCTCCTTCTGGAAAAAAAAGGTGTGACTTATTCACCCCTTTTGTGTATCCGTTTCCTGATTGGTGCTTTGAGTTGCTAAGCTTTGAAAAGTTGAACAATTTCAAAGCTAGCTTCATGCTTTGGCGAAGGCAAAAACCTGAAGCTCTGACGTCATTTTTGAAGCTTCGCAGGCTGCTTTGCCGCTTAGCAAGGTAGTATAAACCAACCCTTAGGGTACCCAAGAAATACCCAAACAACCAGCCCACACAGACAGACAAACTGATGTACTAGTCTTGATGTATCGATTTGTTTTCTTTATTGACAATAGTTGTTTTTAAAGAAATCTTATTCTACAGTATTTGTGCACGTTTTGTTGACTTTCGTGAGTTTTCCGGGATTTAGTATTTCCACTTCATATGTTAATATCAGATGTTGTTTCAGATTTTCTAAAGAAATATTTGTTCTTTTTTTTTGTAGGCATTGGTTTGTGTCCTGTTTCGTATTTGGATGTTGCACGGATCAGTTCCTCAGTTTTCTGAACAGGACAACCCCACCTCATTTGCATCTTTGTGGCAAACAAGGTGATAAACCCTCTAATTTTCTTTGCTTCTTTTTTTTTCTTTTACTCTGTCATCTTTTCTACACAATATTATATGATTATATTAATTCATGTATAGTGTAGATAGAAATAGATGTAACAAGCACTAAACTGTGTTTACACGACAGTTGTTTCTGGTTGATCTCACTTATGATTAATATATAATTTCCATTTTTTTTTTTCGTCTTCTTCTTCTTTAAAAAACTTATGCTTTGATTTATGTTTGTAGAGTTTTTGACTATTTATTTGGCAAATTATGCTTCTATATAATTTTGTGTTTTATTTTTCTTTATGTGTATTATATCTCGAATCATTCTTTCGTGTCCAAAACACTTTGTGTATAATTTATTATCACTACTATAATTGTTTTAATTTTATTCTTCAATATTCTTTGTAAGATCGATATTGCTTCTACAACACCAAAGTTTTTCAGACCATTTTAGTCATATGGTCATGCATTGCCGTCATCATTGCCGCATTATAAATACAAAGTGTTTGAAAAAGAATGGAACTACACACATTAATAACTCCAAATCTATAAATGCTATCTATACACTTGAAATTTGCACTTTCGGTAACATTAATGATTAGCAAAAAAAAAGTTTTTAATATGATCAATGGTGTTGCTAGGTTTAGTTGCGCACTTCCCCCCCCCCTGACCAAACTGCCATAATTAGTTTATTTTGAAAGTGTGTTTGACGATTTTGTCATAAATTAAAATTTTGGAATCATTGAGTTGTCGGGCAAAATTCTGGCACCCAATTCGCCCTGATTTTACTTCGCTTGACACTTTTTAAGTTGTTGATTCATTTGCTGCAAAATGTTTTCCGACCAAAGGTGACATCTTTGCAGATACAAATCAGCATCGCCCGAGTATCCGGCGGCTTGACACTAAAGAGTGTTGTTTTGTTTCTTTGTTTCCCACTAGAAATGGAAAACATCGCTCAGCGTTTACCTAGAAATGGATACTGAATTCGGTTTGGACACGCAACATCACTTGCCACATGTATCCAGATACAAATCCCTGTGTCCGATGAAGTTGTTAAGTCACTGTATACATGTGTCCGGCGATTGTTACCCAGTTTGTACGAGGCCTACTTTAGTGAAAATGGTCAAATGCTTCTTTTTTGTTTTTATCTCATTAGAAATTACAAAAAAATTGCGATCTTGATTGGTTGAAAGGAGTGTTATGAATAGACTAATTTAATATCAGTGTTTTCCGGATGATAGCAGAATTCTTGAGAAAACACTACAGCTCCATTTTACTCCGCTTTTTTCCTATATTTTTGGAATACCACAGTGATTGATATAATTTTATTAAAGTAAACAGATATCATTGGTGGAGGACCGGGGTAGCACATATTTGCCATGCATCTTTTCTTGTTTGCAGTGAACATTACATTTCTGTTTTCTTCAGAATGTCGTTTTTTTTTTCGTTACCAAAAACACCGCTTTCGTACAAGAATTAAAAACATGTTTGAATGGTACATTATGGTAGATGTTTTTGGTACTTTTTTTGTAAGATAGTGCATGGTCAATTGAATGAGGCGTTTGGCAAGATTTATAATATTGTCGGTTGAAAACCTTTCAATGGGCCTCAACATGAGTTTGTGAGCCTCAAAGTTTGTAGTAACTATCGCATAAAGTCACCACGGTTTTTCTTGTTACTGTATATCATTGCTTGAAAACATCAGTAGTTGTTTCAAAGAGATGAAAAACAAATAGCTATTAAGATTTTTTTTTTACTGAGGGTGTAAAACACAAATGATAAACGTAGTGTCCTCTTTAAAGTTACCAAAATATATGAAATCGGTGGAAAAAAAATTGAGAGAAGGGGAGGGTAGAGGTAGTGGGATGGTTAGAGGAGTTTTTTTCTTCCAAAGTTGTTTACATTGATCGATTGAATTGAGAATTTTTTTTTTACTTTCATGTAAGTGAAAGGATATAAGTTTGCTGTCATATCCTCAATCATTTTATTTCATCTGTTCTTCAATGTTGAATTTTACAGCATTTATTCACTACTCAGTCAGTCTACCACCAACTGCGAAATGGTGTTTTTTTATACCGAGCTATAGCTAGCATTTTTTGTGTGAAGGGATTGCTATCTATGTTGGACAGACTTTGTTAAGTTTCCCTTGCAATATGATGAAGAGTGTCTATTCTGTAGTATCAGAAGATTGAGAGAGGAAGACATTTATGAGTTATATAAGGTGGATTTGCCTAGTGAGCTGAAGATGAAAGTACAGTATATGAGCTAAATTAAAAAATTTCTAGAAGCTTTAATTGTCCACTGCCAGAGAATATATTCCTAAATGAGCTGAAGATGAAACTTCAGCTGAGTAGAAAGTTGGTGGTTAGTTGGTAAAGATGCTGAGGACTAGCTGGAAAGAAAAAAAAAACACTCATATTCAGCTACTGCTTTAGCATCATCTCACAAAGTATACCTAGCTTAAAAGTTGAATTTACTAGTGAGCTCTAGAGGAAAATTTTGTACTGGAAGCGCTACCTAAATATGAGTGTTTTTTCCTGCTATTGCTTAGCCACATTGCTACCTAACAGCAACATGACAGGCAGTTAGAAATCGGTCAGAACTTCAGTTTGCTCCGCCCTTGTTATGACGACTGGCAACTTCTAATTGGCTGGTTATGTAGTCTGACGTTGAAAAGGGCGGAGCATGTGACGTCAGACTACATAACCAGCCAATTAGAAGTTGCCAGTCGTCATAACAAGGGCGGAGCCAACTGAAGTTCTGACCGATTTCTAACTGCCTGTCAGCAATATGAGGTTGTGTTTATACAGCACTTGTACATTAGTCAGTGACTGAATTCTGCATATGTGCAATATAGTGCGAATTTGCCATGCTGCTGCATTAGTCTATGGTCTGATCTGAACCTCACATGTTCAGTATAAATGCACTAGACGAGGACATGGACGAACATAAGCTGACAGTATCTTATTTCTGTTTAGGTTGATTTTAGTAGTTCATTGAAGATGGATATTTTCTCGATCAAGATGAAATAGACTGTCGTGTAAGCTTATCAATATTAAGCTTGTGCATTTATTTTTTAGATGAAAATGACATTTTCTAGATGAAACTGAATATTCTAGCTGAACGTTTGTTAAGCTAAAAAATCTCAGTTCATTAGGTACTGTATTTCAGCTAGTTGTAGCTGAGAAGTTATTGATGTCATCATCACATGACAGCCATAACCCAATAGGATTGTAAAAACGGCATTTCACTGAAATTTTTCTGTTATGAAGGCTACATGACATCGTCTTTGTTTTGTTTAAAAAAAAAATTCACCGAATTAATTATAACTAATTTCATGTGAAATGAAAAGCTCAGATGTTTTACTGTAGCTGAAAGTGATGGAGCACAATAGCTAGAAACAGAAAAGCTTTACTGATGAACAGCTAAGCTTTAGTAAAACTCTTTCTTCTTCAGCACTCTACTAAAGTAGCCTTTTCAGATCATACAATTCACATCTTCAGCTTGCTGATAATTCCTCCTTTACCTCTATTACTTCTTTAATTCTTTTCCTTTAATCATTTTTTGTGAAATGGTTAAAATAAGCACCATGGAAAAAAGACAGGCATTGAATTATTGTTAAAGCCAAAAAGTAAACAAAAAAGCTGCCTTGACGCTTCTTGTTGTTTTTTTCTTTGTCAAATAAAATTCAATTTCAAAAGTGGTGACCATATGGTACAAAGACATTCATAGATTTTTGGATTAGCTTTCTTCTAAGAGTAGACACATTCTTGATCAGGTTTCTTTTTTTGACGATTTATAACTTTGATTTATCACTAAAGGTTTACTTAAAGTTTACTTTAAATTACAACACATAAAATTTCAAGTGAACCATTTCAATTGATTTTTTTTTTTTCAATTTCGGTCAACTCAACAAATTGTAGAACAATGTTGCACAACCTATGGTGTGCTGCAAGTAGAGAATAAACATATTTGTGTGTGTATCATCCAACTCATAAATAATTGTTATTCTAGTAACTTTGCTCACTAAAAATATTCGCAGTTACCGCACTACATTAGAATCACTGTAGACAGACTTCAACATTCATCCAAGATTGATTTTTATCAATCTCTGCACAACAAAAAAATAGAACTCTTGTTGTATTACCCAAAAACACAGTCTAGAAAAATACATTACATTTTACAGAGAAAAAATTAAAACCCAGCTCAGCTTACGAAGCTTTGTAGTGATAATAACCCAGAAGGCTCATCACGATTATGAGACCCCTGGGTTGGGATTTTGCAACAATGCAAAAATCCCATGTGACCAACTAAGTCCATGGACTTTTTCATAAAATTGCCAGACCAATACCCATGGGCTTTAAGTATTTCTCTAACATAGACATATGTTGCTGTTAAGTGATGTTTTGTATAGTTGCACCAAACTTTACAATATTTGGTTAATTAGTGTTAATCGGGAACTCAAGGCTCGAATTCAGGAAAATACCTTTGACACAATGGCACTGTAACAATGTAGAGCTCTTGTTATGGGGCTCAGGTTGTAGACTCTCTTGGCTAGAGCTTATACCGCTTTTCACTTCAAGAGTTTGTGATATACTACCTGAGTCCAATCGGTGCAAGGGTCGTTCTCTGAAGTATTTCGTAGTTCACGGCTGGTGCTAAAAAGAATGGTTTAACAGGCGAGACGAATGCAGAATGTCGATGTTGCTTGTTTATTACACAATCATTTAAGTACAATAAATAGAGAAGAGTTACAAGTGTGGCGTAGCTTAGCTACCGGACCATTGAATGAGTTAGATTTACTTCATAGTTTCGATATCAGAGAATGGACCTCGAGCATATCGAAGTACGGCCTTTTATACCTACGGCCTGTGTACACCTTCTCAGGTGCACCCATGCCCCAGGGACCGTACATCGACGGGTATCCATCCGCCGATACCGGAACCAGGATGGGGCGGAAGTAGACATTTAGGGTACAAGAGACCCCAAGGTAGGGACGGAAGGGTAAAATACAGGGTGTTACAGCACTAACACTTAAATTTCTGTTTTTCAACATTGTTTTCACATTAGAAACACCATGTTCAAATTTACTTTTTTTTAATATAATTTTTCAATGTCGAAAGTCTTCTCAAAGGTACTTTCTTGAATTTTGTTTTTAAGATGATAAACTAAACATCTGAAGTCATTAAAATCTTTTAAGAGAATTTAACATTCTAGACAGACAGTCTAGTTGTGAATGACTCAATGAGAATGTATCTCTTGAGATTTTACAAGTTTAGAATATATTTTTGAAGATTAGAATTTGAATATATTCTCGAGATGTACGAGGATCGGTTGAAAAGTTTTGCATTTAGGAAGCTATCTGGGAACGCCGTATTTTCACCTGAAATATCGAGCATTTTATCTAGTTTTTTAATGTCAAAATTAATCGTTAAAACGATCACTCCAGTGACACCAGTTACACTGAAGTGATATAAAAATTATCAGTGGATGAGCCATATTGTAAGGCACCCACTAAATTTCTTGTTAACCTTATTGGATGTTTTTGACAAAAGGAAACGGTTTTTAGCGATGAACATTTTTGTTCGTTTATGGAAATTAGCATGTGTGGGCTATTTTCAGATTTTTTTTTTGTAAAAATAGAAACAATTATAATTTGGTTATGCAAAAGTATCAGTGAATGAACAATATATTTTGAGTGCTCATTGAACTTAAAATTACGTTTCAAAAACAAGTGTGCACAAAATAAACGTATGTAATCGATAACCGAATACATCATTTTAAACGGGTATACCAGGTGCTTAAACTCAGTCACGCCAGATAGCCTCTTTACGTTTAGATTTAACAAATTCGCAACTGAAAGAAAACAGTGAAATGAAACTGGTTCTTGAACATATTGTAAGCAAGAAAAATTGAAAAAATTGAAAGTGGTTTAGAAACTTACTGAGTTAATGAATCACTTACGGAAAATTTCATGTTCACATTTTTTAGTAAACTTACAGGAAGTGTTCATTTTTATTAATGCGTATCAATACAATAAAGATCTTGTTTTACTTAATATATAATGTGGCACAACAGCCAAATTCAGGTGTCCAGTTGCTGCTCTTGTGGGCGCATGAAGTAGGATGTTTTCGGTTGCCATGGTAAAGAATGCGTGTTTCTGGCATTTCTGATGCAAAACCGGTTGAATTTGAATAATTACTGTTTAAGCAGCAAAGAGGGCCTGTGACAGAGGGAGCATTTAATCCAAAAGCAGCATAGAAATGCATTGTCAAAATAAACATTTTTTTCCCAGCAGGACCAATCCCCCTCCCCCCCCCCCCCCCCCCGATTTGATTGTAATAAGTTCAATTGCAGAATCATCATATAACCTAAAAATTCTTCAAATCATAACATCCCACATGCACAACATTATCTGAAAACAAAATCTCATTTTCGATTGACCCTAGGACAGAAATACGAGTCTGTTCGTGTAAAAATTCCTCCGAATTTCTCAAGAGTGGCCACTTCTACCTACTGTACTGTGAGGGATGAGATACAAATAGCTGTAGTTTAGCCCAGCACTCAGGCTCTATGCGTGAAAAAATGGTTTAATAAAAATGCTGTAATATGTTGTAGGAATATTTATTTAAATTTAATAAGTGTTGAATGTTTAATCTGACTTCAGAGGCGAGGTGTGAGTCTAGACTTCACGTATTATTTATAGTTTTCTTAGCTTGTTTACTAACTAGAAGTGATTTTTTCTTCAGTGTTTTATTTATCTGAGGGCATATTGTTTTTTTTTTGTTGCAAATTTTCAACTTATATACTGTAATTCTACAGCAACAAAAAACATTTAGTTGCTATATTCAACAATTTTTTGCAACAATGGTAATATTCAAAAGTTAAGGATTTTGATGTGTGGGTTTATCTTCATGAAAGAAAAAAAGCAGAAAAAATGACAAATTGAAGTTCATTTTTCATAGTGCCAGTATTTTTATTATTCAAAAATATGGGCCTACATACAGGATGGGTCATAATGATGTGATACAATTTTAAATTAATATGCTCCTTTAAAATGTATCACATCCAATATCGACGTGAAGACTTCATGGGACTTTTGCTCAATGACATTTGCCACACGTTCACTGTTCGCTGCACTACGAGACATTCGAGGTCGTTATGGGGATGGTTTCTTGTTGGCGTTAGCTGTCCCACGGAAGTTATGAACAGTACCCAAGATCACCTTCCATGCTTCCGGCTTCCACTGGTGAGAAACGCTTCTACCATGTATGCAATTTTCACCCGGCTTCCACAGCATCATCAATAAAGATCACTCACCTTGTACACTGTACAGTGACCAACATTATTAACTCCCGAGTTCAGACTTTCAAATACACTACAGCATGTTATGTTAATAATGTGATAGTAAGAATAAAATGTGTCCCATCAATATGGCACACCCTGTACCTGTATATATACACACACTTCTTATAGGCTACCAACAAAAAAATTGAAAATAATAAACGTATTTTTTTCATCACCATTATCATCATATTGACTTTTTTTTCTGTGTATCTTTCAGTCTTATATTTATATTTGTGGGATGGAAATAGATTTTGTTAGGATAAATTTATCGAGAAGAAGAAGAAAAAACGCTCTGAGAGAAAAGAAGTCTTTTTTTTTGTGGAAGTCTATTTCAAGAGTGTATTACTTGATTGAGGTTTTATCAGTATACAAGTATACAGTATATAGGGATAAAATAAGAGCCCGTCATTTGAGCTAATCTTTTATGATGTGGCGTGAATGAACTTAATGCGACCTTTATGGAAACGTCATCATAAAGTAGTTTTGGTGGCGGTGATGATGGTTTGCTGTAGAAAAAAAAAATGAAAGAATAGATTTTTTGCTTCCATAATGACATTGACTAATACTGCAATATATATAGGACCATATATTTTGACAAAATAGATAAAAAAAAAAGGAACCTAGGATAGAGGAAATTTTATTTTATTTTTCCCCGCCGGATGGTGAATTGATTTTGTGAAGTTAAAAATAGAAAAATGTTGGTAGGGATTTGAAATTAGAAGAATAAGACAAAACAATTTACGAAATGGCTTGAACTCTTCCAATAAAAAATTGCACATTGGTGTAATTGAAAAATGCACATGTGTAGTAGAGAACAGCGACCTAAGAAGGTGTTGAATTGAGAACTTGGTCGCCATGAACTCTGGGTCATCGCAGGGTCTAAAGTCACAGTGGAATCTGGGGCATCATTTGGATTCTTGGGGCATAATGAGCTCTGAGCATCTCAGGCTCTGGGGGGTGGGGTGGGGATTGTGGGCTCCGGACTGCGAAGTCAAAGATAGTGCTAAACCTCATCAGCTTTTATAATTACACATGATTAAAATAAATAATGAATTTGTATTTTTTTTTGTTTTATTTTCAGATTTCTGACATATTCTTATTTACTGGCATTCAATGCTTGGTTATTATTGGCTCCCATTACTTTGTCTTACGATTGGCAAATGGGGAGCATCGTACCAATTGAAAATATTTGGGATTTACGTAATCTGGCGACATTGGCACTTTTTATAATTTTGATATTACTTGCAAGACATGCTGTTCTATCAGAAACGGTAAGAATAATTAATTAGTAGTCAAATCTTTTTTAGCCCTCTTTTTTTTTTCAAAAAAAAAGTAATTCATGTGCGTTTTTTATGGTTACTATGTTATGAAATTCATTACATGGTTTATTTACTTTTAAACATGATGGAGTTTTTTTAGGAGGAGGAGGAGGAGGGAGGAGGGTTCATAAAATTTTAATATCATATATTTAGCCTATGTACTAAATGGAAAAATGATCACACAAAATGATGTCTTTTTTGCTGGTTTTTTTTTTTCTTCTTGTCATGTTATTAGTAAATATTGCCTTCACATTCACTTTTATGTGTCATACTTTTTTAAAAAAAAAAAGGAATGAGTTTTTTTTTTGTAAATGTTTTTTATATTTAAAAAAAATGATGACAACAAGTGTTGTCGTGTTGTTGCGAACGAAACGCTTATGGCATGCTTGATTTGGATGAACTATTAGGCCTGATTCACAACATCATGGAATGAGAGTGGCACACGCAGTTCTGCCCAGCACTAAGATTTTGTTTGCCCCGCCCTTTTATGAGCGTCATCAATTTCTAATTGGTTTATTACTTAGTCTGATGTCACATGCCAGCCTTTTTTATAAGGGACGGCAATTTCTAATTGGTTGATATTTGGTCTGATCCCCATAAACGGGCAGAGCAAACGAAATCTTAGTGCTGGGCAGAACTACCTGTGACAGTCGCTCAGTAGTAATTCAAAGTAGCTCTACTCTGCATATGCATTGTTCAAATGCACCAATAAACGTATAATATTCTTTGGTAACTGCATTGTGCGCATGTGCCATAAAGCAGTGGTCTCCAAAGTGATGTACGCGAGATGGTCCATGGGGGTGTGCGAGATTTGCAATCAATTGATATAATTAAATTTGTGCTATGTTAGAATCTTGTCTGCACCAGAGTGTTCTAAACAGGAAAATGGTGGCTTTCAAAGTAACCGGTTATTTATTCTAGAAGTGCGTAATTAGTGGTGCACAACCAAAGATGTTTAGGGACCACTGCTGTAGAGGGTGACCTCGTATTGATTTTGTATTATGTCTTCGTGTGTACTAGGTTTTTCAAACTGCGTCCAAGGAAAGATTGAGAATTCAACCCAATAGCCACCTTATGCCCTGTTTCCATTGGGTCAAAATTGTATTTGACATTTTGATTGTGGTTAGTATTTAATGAATGTCAGTACAAATTTACCCAATCGTACAATCAAAATTCATTTGTAATTCCTATTCTCAGCTAATTAAAGCTATTGAGTGCGGATTGCTTACTAGTGATTTTTGTGTGAGCAACTGCTCTTTGTAAATGTTTTCTTGTGACCATTTAAGAAAACAATTATTGAATTATTCTTTAATCTTGGCTTTCAAGTGTTATTGCCAAGCAGCTACAGTACTTTGCTGAGTAATTATAAATTAGGTTGTTAAACATATGCTTTAAGAAAGCTAACGTTGGTGCTAACAATAATTAATTGATGAATGAACAGTTAGGCCCTGTTTCCACCTGATAAAATTTTATTAAAATGTGACAATTTGAAATGGAGTAAAAAAATTCGATATGAGAACACTAACCTATTGACTATACACATGTAATCGTTTGCTTTATTATGTTTGGTCAGTTGAAGTGAGAAAACCCCTATCGCCCTACCAACTTAAAACTAAACCATAAATTGCCATTTCTCAACCAAATTTACATTGGAATGGTATTAACTGGAAGTAATGCTATTATTGTTAAATCTAACCTACATTTAATTATTGATACAGTGTATTAAATTACCTGAAATGATGACTAGTAACAGGAAAAGCTAAAATAGAAATGCACCAAATATAAATTCACCAAATCCAAACAGAAATATAATAATTAAAATTACGACCAGAATAACCCTCATGAATTGAAGACAAACTCAACTAGTTGAAAATTGCAGTGCAATTTTACTGACACAGATAATGAATCATTGTGTTTCCATTTACCAGCGTACTTTTGTTTTATTTTTCTACATATTATGTAGAATCTAATATTAATTAAATAAGCTACAGGTAGTTGAAATTTTTGATAAAAGAAGTTACACACATTCAATCTCTCCTCCCCACCCACATTCTTTCTTCCACTTTCTTTTTTTTTTTCCATTCCACTCTTGAGGTTTAGTCATTTTTCATCATTAAATTTTATATTACCTCAAAGAGTTATTTGATGACATTCTTGTTTTATGCCTTTGGGATTTTCTTGCAAGCTTTTTGATGGAGAGTTTTGTAACCGACACATGTTGGTTTCAAAATTAAGTTTTTTTTATTATTATTGTGGTCGTTGTACACAATGTATCTTAGACTTCCACCTTCTCCTCCCCCTATTATTTTTTCTTTTTAAGTGGTCACAAATTAGTAGGTACTTTAGAACGTATTCACTTCAATCTTTTTTTTTATTAAGAAACATTGTTCTATGTTTACGGTAGTGTGTGTATTTTATTTAATCAAAAATATCGTATTTTTAATTGCACTTCCTTTAATTCTAATGCGGGATAAAATTGTACACAGTTTATCACTTATTATAATGTTTGGTTTGGGTTCCACAAGCGTGAAAATAAACTAGAGTACTTTCTCGTTGTTCAAGTTTTTGAAGTTGGTAGGAATGAAATGCATGAGTAGGTGCTCAAACTGGGAGCACATACTCATATAACTCTCTAATTTTGGCGATAAATTTCTCAAAGTTTTTACTAATTGCGAAGAAAAATAAGTCCTGTTCGTTAACAAGAGATAATTAATTGTTTAGGAAACAATTCTATGTAAGAGTGAGCACCTACTTACATTGACGGAGTACGTGCTCCGTCCTCTTATGGCAATTTTAGTCATATAGAAAATAGAGCACATGCTCATTTCTTGAGAACCTACTCCCCTTTGTTTGGATTAGCTGCTGTTTTAGTAAATTATAAAATATCTTTCTATTGATGTTATATGATTGTGAATAATTAAATATACTATTATAAATTAAATATATTTTCCTTAACAGATAAGCGACCGGCGAACTGTTTGTTTTGGGCTTCTTTTTACTGTGCTACCGTTTTTACCAGCTTCCAATCTGTTTTTTACTGTCGGATTTGTAGTTGCTGAAAGGATATTGTACGTGCCAAGGTAAGCAAGTATTTTACTTTTACTTTACGAACTTATAAAGTATTGTAAAAAAAAAGGTAGTCTGAACTAAGGTTCTCTTTGCACAAATTAGGTAAGGTGGCCAAGTTAGCTTGTAACTTAACAGCTGATTATAATGGAGCCTATGAGTGTGATAGGAGAAAACTTACTTTTTGGACGTTTTTTGCATCTAAAGCAACCTGGAGACAAAATTAAATGATTTAGAAATTAGAGAGCAAATTTTTTTTTTCAAGTTTATTATATTTAGTAATTAATTTGAGGTTGAGGCTTCAAATTGAATACAATTCATACTGTGTTCTAACTGCAACCAGAATTAGTAATGCTGTAGTGTTGTAAAGTTCACAGCAATTATTTTATTTAGGGAATATTCTCTGGAAATATTTCCAGGAATACTCCCGTTTTTTATTTGTTAATAATGAATAGATTTTTCAGTCTTGAGGTCGCATTACATGTGCATCCCTATCTGCAAGTAGAACCTTTTTAAACACATTCTTGTTATTCATTAAAAGCAAAATTAAAAACAAATATTAATGCTTGAAATAATTAAAAGTAATTATTTGTTTAAATGTCATTTTTTCCTCTTCCGTTACATGAAATGTGAAGTTCTGACTCAGACTCACAGTTTTCTTGTTTTGAAACAATAATTTACATCTAATTGTGGGCATTGATCAAATGATTATCAATTTATCAGATTGTATGCAGCATGATGAGTATGGCATTATTATGGCTCTTTTACTTGTTATTAGATCTGTGACTTGAAGATGATTGAAAGTTAAAGAACTTTTGTTTTGGAAATATTATAAATTCTCCAGAAAAAAACTGGGAAGAAATTTATTTTGGGGAATATTCAATTTTTAATTGGTTGATATTTGGTCTGATGCTCATATCTCATATCTTAGTACTGGGCAGAACTACCTGCATACTGGATTGGTGTGCTTTCAGACACCGTACGGCATTTTCAATTTTTAATTTCAAGACACGTACAATTCGGCGCTTAATTGAACAAAAAAATTGATTGTTAAGCTGATGCTACACGTACCAACAGTTAAGCAACAATACTAGTTGTAGCAACAGTAGTTTCCCATTTGTTGCAAGCAACACCTAAGATACATGTTGCAATGTTCATGAAACTTACATGAAAGCAACAACCAATGAAACAAAGAGACTGTGAGCCAAAGATTGTAGACATTTTGTTTCGTCTTCCTCTTCTTCATCAGTTGAAAATTTGAATTAGTCATGTGATTATTCAAGCCGTTTTTATTGGCTGTTGGCTGAAATGGTTGCTCAAAAATAGAACCAAGTTCTATTTGAAAATTCTGTTGCTTTCAATCTGTGAGCAACAATTCGGGTTTGTTGCTCTTATGACAGATGTTTCAACTTTCATGAAACAATAGAAGCAACACGGCTATGTTGCTCTTAAGTTGCTGAATTGTTGCTACGTGTAGCATCGGCTTTAGAAATATTTGGCCTTTTATTGTTGTATTTTATGTTTTATGTGTAGTCAACTTGTATAAACATTTGTGTGTGTTTGTATCTATTTCTGTTTTGAAAAAACAGTGATTCAAACATATTTTTATGAACTGTGAACTTTTTTTTAATTTTGTAATCAACAGTTTTTGAATGAACTTCACATAAAGTGTAGACAACATTGATCTAAATTGTATTATTATAAACCCATTGAATATGCCAGACAATTTTGTTGCATTTAGAAATATTCTGAGGGATATGGAATACATGTAGATTGATCATAAATGTACAACCGAATATCGTTTATTATTTGAAAGAGAGAAAGAAAAAAAAATACTTTAAAGAGATTTATGTTAAATTGGATTTACAGCCACAAATTAATTTCAAATGTTGGGAGAAAAAAAAACAATGCAAACCATTGGACATACATGTATATATATGTATATGACGTATATTTGCATATGAAATGTGCTATTCTTTTTCTTGCTTGAGGCAATACACAGTCACATAAGTAGAATTTTGATTGTGTGTGTGTCTATATGGGCGGCATCAGTTTCATGTTTAAACTCTACAGTTTCTCATCCTCTTTAATTGAATTTTTCAATTAATGTTTTCTGTTACTGCGATTATTCGAAACGTTGTCATGAAATGATAAAAAAAAAAATTGTAAAGAATAAGTTGGTTAAAACATGGCTTTCTATCTATTTTATTTCCAACTTTTTCTCCCCTTCTCCTCCATCGTCGTCTAAATTCTAACTGCAGGGTGTGTAATATGATTACCAAGATCATAAAAAAATTTCCAAATGATTTTTTTTTTTGGCAAAAACGGGTTTGCAAATGGCTCTTTTTATTCCTTCTTATTTTGCATAAAATGTTTCTGGGGTTGTTTAGAAAATCTCTTTTTGCAATAAGTCATTCTATCTCAGTCGTCACTTTCACTTAATTCTTTTTTTTTATGAAAATGTGTTGGTCTGTTGTTGAGTTTCGTGGGATTTTGAGGGGTTGAAGTGAGAATTTGCATCCATTAATGTGTTTAGCTAAATGTACAGGGTGGGTTCTATTTGTGAATTTTTGAAGTTATGCGATCCACAAACAATTAAGACAGATTTTCTAGTGAGCTGGAGATGGAAATTGCACAAGCTGATGAAGAAATGTACTGTGAGCTAAGCTGAGATCACACATGCAGAAAAAAAATTGACTGTAATGGGAATTTATCTAATTTGAATTATTCCATTGTTATTTATTTGGTTGAAAGTATGTAGGAAACGATAACATTATTTCTCCTTGTCGTGGAGATATTATCTCGATATATTAAGATTACAAATGACTAAAATAGTTTTGTATGTGTCCTAAATGGAGCTCTGTATATTTCAAAATGTGTCCAGACAAAATCGTTTTGGGTCGAACAACTTGAGAATGGAGAAAGATTAAGAGATGCAGTACTTGGTATTTTACACTAGATCACTATGGGATGTGCTCTGTAAGGCCGGGCGCAAATTAGGGAACCAAATGAGCAAGCTACCAGCAACGAAATCATGATCACGTGACAAGAAAGTGGTTGCTGGCACACAATGGGTTTCCAACTACTAATTTGGTACCTGTAAATGCAGTGGTGGTGCTAGTGTAGTGTCCTGTCACCTGCAATCGTTGCTGGAGATTGTTGCTAGTTGCAAGCTTGCATTGTTGCCTAATTTGCGCCTGGCCTTAGACATCCGCTCTGGCAATCATTTAAGGTTGATAACTTCTACATCCGGTGATATCCCGGCCCACTTAGCTCAGTGGTCAACTAAGTATTGTGGTTCATTTAGCCCATTGGAGAACTAAGTGTGTAGTGGTGATATAAACAGTTCACTAACCACCAACCAATCAGATTGCAGAGAGTTAGTTACACAAGGAGAAATTCCTAAGAAATGCCATAAAAAGCATGTTTTTTTATGAAATCTATTTTCATAAAAAAACATGCTTTTTATGGCAGCATGCAAAAAATGAAAATCTAAAATTTTAAATTTATGCGATCAAAATTTTGTTTAAAGATATTAATATGAAAATACAATTGTCATTTTTTTTTTTCTTTTAGTTTCATGATAACACTTTCAATTTAACTTTAATGTTTTCTTCTTTAATGTTTGTTTCTAGTCTGTTGTTCTTTTGAATTTGCATATATCTTGCAATGGCTATTTTTATAAAAAAAAAAGTTGTTATGCTCTTTTGCTCCATAGAGGCAACTGGTTTGATTGAATTTAAATCTACCTTTGAAGCATTATATTGAATTTCGATGTTTTGAATAAATGCTGTTGCGACTACAAGTAACTTTTACTAAATTCGGTTTGTTTTCGGAATTTAAAAAAAGCGTGTTTAGAAAAGCATTTAACATTTAAATAGGATTATGCAAATTGTAAAGCGCCTGTAAGCTATTTAGCATATTGATGGTGTCTTGTTCTGTTATTGTGAGGTGAATGTTTTCTCTCAGTTGGACATTTTTTCTATTAAAAAAAATGGTAAATTTTGTTTGCTGTTAAAGCTAGTCTTGTTTACATTTCACCAGAGTTAAATTGAAACCCTTTTGAGTTCAGTTTATGATGTGTTTGTTATTAATATTATTTTTATCTAATTAAGAAGCACTTGTGGTTGTTCGACAACAAAATTCGTCTATTTCAAACTGGGCACACTTTATAATTACGTTTTCACAAACAAACAAAAAAAATACTTTTATTTCATTAACCTTGTATTCAAAATTAATTTATTAATTTTTTATCTCACGAGGTAACTTCAAATTACTAATTAGATTTAATAAACAAAAAAAAATTGATACGAGTAGATTGTTTTCTTTTAATTTGAAATATTTTGCTAATATTATTGCTAAAAAAAAAATTGAAAAGTGTTTTTTTATTAATAATCTCTTGAAACGGTTTACGGCATAACTGTTGTAATACAAAAAATAACAAGATATACGGCTTCAAATAGTTTGCTAAATCAACTAACATTTTAACAACAATTAGGTGAAGTCAACGTTTTAGGTAACGTCTTGAGTCATCCTCAGGGCACTTATTTTTGAGCAAAAACACACATGATTGATAAAACAAAAAAAGGAATAAAAAGCTTATTTATTTTTCTAAAAAAAAAAGTAGAAAAGGCGTCAGTTAACAAATATTTAGATTGCGTTTTATTATTAGTATAGCACACAGGAAATTACGAGCGTCAGACCAAATATCAACCAATTAGAAATTGAAAAGGGCGGGACATGTGACATCAGACCAAGCAACAAACCAAATTGACGACACTCATAAAAGGGCGGGGCCTATAAAATTCTAATGTTGGGCACAATTGCCTGTGTATAGCACACCTTTCTAGCGTAAAATTTAGTTTTAAGGCGTGGCTTAAATTTCCTTGTTTTTTTATTCGTGTGTCAAGTAATTGTATCTTGTGTGACGCTCTTCACATACCGTCTTTTCTTAACGCGGCCAACTGAGGATGTCCTTGATGAACCCAGCTGGCAATCATAGAGTTAAGTTTTCTTAAAACTAAGTTCATATAAAGTTAGTTCTTATCTGGGGCTTGCCGTTGGCTAAGATGGCCAGTGGCGATACTTGGAGCATCAGATAGCTCTGCCTCACTGGGCAAAAATACATAAAGAGCTTCATGTCATGTTTTCCTAGTCTTGTCTGTTAATTTTAGAGCGTGGTACCTATGTCCATTTTTTACTATTTTAAGACAAAGAAAATAAAAGATAAAAGTTAACAAAGGAGTTTTATTCAGTTGATGAATTGAGAATTTCGACAACTTCAATGAGGAGGCATCATCATAGAACTTGGGGATGAAGGTAACCTAGATAGTCTCAGCCAACCTTTTAGAAGTCTCTTTTAGAAGGTCGAATTCTATCAAGGAGGATGCTATCGTGATTCTAATCGAGGATTCTACCGAGGACAAAGTTATTCTAGCAGGGATTCACAACACGTGAATCCATCGCAGATGAAGACAGCTGACTTTGGTTAATTAGGAATTCCTGAGTTGGAGGTCAAGTTGACCATGTTATTCAACGGATTCTGTTCGATTTTATAGAAGAACAAACATTGAATCTGACCCCTGAAAGCAACAGTTACAGACACATGCTAGGTGAAGTCGAGGTCGTGACTGACTCATGGAATGTCACACTAGATTGGTAAACTTCCTGTACCCATCAACAGTCTTTAAACATAATAACAGATATTTGCAGCTGAAATTGTGGGTGAGATGGGAAATAAATCAATAGACACTTAAAACCCAAGTTAAAAGTGTAAAAAGCTTGAGTACCACTAGTGACAGTTGGTGAGAACTTTCCGCCATCTATTACGTAAGATCACAACAGAACATCATGAGTTGAACATAGGAAAACCAATTTGAATGTTATTCAATAAAATGGTTGTTTTTAATATTGGAGTTTTTTGTCAGAGAGTTCAAGCTGCAGTTCAAGTGCTTAGATTTATTCTTGAAGTTATGCCTAATTTCAGTTCAGTACATAAACAACAATTGGTAATTAACTTATTTACTTTCTTAAGAAGTTTATGAAAGAAACTATATATGTTCCAAGTCATCAAAACATTCTAGATTCTGATCAGGAAATTACAAAGTTTGTGTTAAAAGGAAATGACTTGCGTTTAGGCCATCTACCGGACGTTACAAGGTATTAAATTGTGAGACCCACTTCCACTTTTTTTTTGTTTACGCAGTTTACTTCTTTTTTTTTATTTTTGGATGATTTATTTGGTAATTCGTCAAAATTCTAAGGCTGAAAGTTGTGAAACACAATGTAACAGCAGATTAATAAAATTAGCATTGCCATTATCTGATTAGTGACAAGAGAAATTTCATGGTTAGATAGACACCTATGAAGAAGCTATTTAGTTCGCTTGAATGCAATTTTTACCTTCAGGGTTCACTTGCTTTTCAAATCCCCTCTTATTTCATCTTTTTGATGAGCTAAAAATACTCCACTAGTGGACAGAACTAATTTAATGCATCTTTTTTTTTTTTTGATTTACATAATTTGTATTATGGTATAGTTGCATCCAATTCAATTTGATATATAGAGGTGTGTTGTACACATGTATTAAATTGAGAGTGGTGATGGTGATGGTGACTGCAATGTATTAAATGGCATCTCTTATCAACCCCTCTGAGTTTCAATATCAAAAGAGCGGGTGTCGTTTTTAAAAGGTCCTCCTGCCTTCTACGAATCTATCATACATTGGATGAATAATAATTTTATTTATATATATATATATATATATATATATATATATATATATATATATATATATATATATATATATATATATATATATTTTGAATGTGTCACTTGACATTTTCAACTTTTATTGTGATAGTGGGAAGAATTTATTTTTTTTAGCATGCATCCAAAAATGTTTTTCTTTGCATTTTTATGTGTGTGTGGATTTGTAACAAATGGAACCCACCCCATAAAATTCATTTCAATTGAATATCAATCCTATAAAGAAAAAGTTGAAGGTGGTGATTTTTTTATTGTTTTCTTTATGGAGTTTTAAAGCTAAGTTAGAATTGGATGTATTTTACTTTTTTTATTGATTCAGGGGTTTTTTTTTAGCTTTTATTTTTTCTTCTTCTCGGATATTCATTTATTCGTAAATAACAAAATATTGATCTTTTTTATTTTTGAATAAAAATGAAAACTCAAATTGAAGATTTGAATTTAAAAGAAATGTCAAAAAAATATGTTGAGGCCTATTTTCCTGATGTTCAGACTGGCACTAAATACGATACTGAATTACCCGTACTCATTACCGCGTACGATGTCTGTAACAGACCACCTCCTCAGGACAGGCATTTAGAAATCGGGACGAACAGAAGTTGGCTCCGCCTTTTTTATGACGACCAGCAACTTATAATTGGTTTGTTGTGTGGTTCGACGTTGAAAAGGGCGGAGCATGTGACGTCAGACTACATAACCAACCAATTAGAAGTTGCGTTCGTCATAAAAAGGGTGGAGCCAACTTCTGTTCGTCTCGATTTCTAAATGCCTGTCCTCTTCAGGTGGATTCAATACTGGATTAAGCTAAGTGCACATGTACCCATCACGCTTTGCAAATGAGTTGAGTTATGGCGCTTCAGCTGAAACTGTCTAAAATTCGAATTCAACATGTCAATAAACAGGGATAAGAATTTGTGTGGTTTATTTTCACCTATATCGCTCTAGCTAACAACATAGCCTGAAAACGGGATTGAAAGTGGTAGTCTGAACAACTGGCCGTTGGCGGTAGCTTTGCTGCATTTGGCAATAAACATGCAGTATTTTCTCCCCAATAAAAATAAGCTCTGTGAACAGTATTTCCCCATTTAGTAAAAGTAGCAGTGAATGTTATGCTTTAGCAATATTCATGGGGGCATTAATTTGGTTTGATGATGGACGAATAACTTCTTCATTTAAGGTTTGATGAAATATTGTTAAAAATAATTTTTTTTTAAATTCAATAATTTTTTTTTAATTTTTGCAGTGAAAATCAGCTTTAGTATTCTGTTTAGAATATTATTGATTCTGAAGAGCGAGTTTATATGCTGCAAGAATAAAATATTGCATGTCTATTGGAAATCAAATGGAGCAAAGCTACCACCAACGACCCTGTATCTGAACACATTATTGGCTTCAATGCTGCTTGAATGTCGTATTTCCTAACGGAGGATATTCAAATCTGATAGCAGTCTGAGCACAGTATAATATTATGAGATTTTTTTTCAAAAATGTGCTTGCAGTGATTGCCCATTTATAGGATTTCAAGACACGAACATGAAAATGACATTGTTGGTCAAAACTGTTCAGTGTGCGTAATTGGACGAATATTGAAAAGTCCCAGAATTAAAGAAGGGGACTTTATACTTGAATGTAAACTTGAACTCTCTACGCTTCTAGGGTTTCTAACATAAGGGATTTGTCTGATCGTAAAAATAATTTGATGAGATTCATAGATTTTTTTTCTAACAGTGCATTTTATCAACTTATATCATTTAAATAAGGACATAATAGGATTTGGCATGTATGTGGCGTTTGGACTGTCATCCCTCTGTTACAGGCATATATGGCTGCTTACAGAGTAACTTATTAAGTTCAAATTCAAAACTTAATGAAAGTGCAAAGGGTTTTTTTATGTTGTAAGGTTGGTTCACAGTGTTCAATTTGAAGTTCGAATGGTAATAATTTAGTCATAAATCTTGAAATTTTTCTTCGGTTAAAATAAAATGTGAGTTACTAAAATAAATTTACAAGTAAATTGAAAGGAAATATTTATTACTTATTTTTACTTTGTGATTATGTTACTCTTCTAGTTTTTAAATGACATGCACTGCTTTTTGTATGTTGTTTTCAATACGCAAAAGAACCGGAATTTTCAGAACATTCTGATGTGAAAATGAAGACTGTATTCCACATGAAATACAGCATAAAATAAAAATATAAGAAAACAAACAAAAAAGTTTCTGCTAGATTTCTGCTTTACGTCGCATTTGAAGGGTTTTTTCGCAATTCACAATAGAAAATGGAATATTTTTGCGTTTCTAGAAGGAATTAAGACTGATGCTCCTCAATTACGCCTTCTTATGGCCGACTGACAAATTTCATTGTTTTCAGCATTTTTCGGTCAATTCAAATAAGTTACTTTTTAAGTCGCATTTTTTTTTTGTATGTGGGATCTTGGCCTTAATTGTAATAACTGAAAATTTATAGATGTTGGTTGCTTCAGAGGAAAAAAAAAAGCAGATTCTTGCAATCTGGTGTTCATCAATCAAAGATCACAACCCGTAAATAAGTGTGCTTTTAATGAATCGATGAGAAGCTTTATTTGAAAATGTAGCATATAATTATGGTTGATGATTTTTTTTTTCGGTTTCTGAAAGTAAAGAGAATCCCATTTACTTTATCAAAAAGGTGATGATGCTCTTTTTATATCACTTGTGTGTCAAAAGTATGTGTGTATCTGTTATTTGAAGTGGTGATGGCGACATAGAAGAGTTTCTAAAACTGCTGATTATTTTGTTGCATGTTATTTACAATTCCGCTAGCCGGAAAAAGGTGTGTGCCTGCGGAAGTAAAGTCGCCTTTTTACTATCCGTTTTTTTTTCTTTCTTTTTTTCCACGATAAGCACCTCAATATCGACGGCGGGGCGTCCACTGTGTATATTGTATGTGTGGGATTGTGTTTGCCTTTTTGGTTTGCCCATTTTATTGATAAAGAAAAAGTTGCTTGACATCAATTTTTATCGAGTTTGCTCTTTTCTTGCGGTGGTCATCTCTTTTCGCCTTATGCAAAGAAGAAAACTAGTTTTTTTCTTCTTCTTCTTCTTCTGCCCTTTTTACTTTGTAATAAGTAAACCACGATGACCTCAATATGCAAAATGTTTTGTAAATGTCCCTACATATAGTTCAGAGTTCATTGAATGATGAAAAGTATTTTTAAAGCTAGAAGGAAGACACCTTACATAATTATAGGGCCATCTATTTTTTTTTTGTATGCTTATTAAATCGTATTTTAATTTTTAACTTCTGCTACAATATAAGTACAGTTGGCGCAATATATCGGTTGTGAACATTCAGCCATGGTACGAAATGATCCACGAGAAAAGTTCTTAGTTGATTTACCTCTGTATATTTCTATACATTGGAACAAAATGGGCCAATGTCCGTTTTATTAAGTTTTGGGAAATGCCAAAATTAATGTTTAGATTTTTTTTAGATTCTGTAAATGGTTTGCTATGGGTAAGGCACTAGGGTGGTCCATTTTACTATGTAAAAATAATTTTTAAAAAAAAAAATGAAAGAGGCATGTTGGTAATTTAGTTCCTTTTGGTCTAAAAACTTTCTGTGTGGAGTTTCAGGTAGGAATTCTAATATTTAGTGGTCGCTGGACATTTTTGTCAATTATATACTTTTGTTTACTTACTGCTTTTTTAATTCCTTTTTTTACTAACTACTTTTTTGTTTTGAGAAGAAGATGAAGAGACTAAAAAGGCCCTACTCCAGGTGGTGGAGAAGCACCGTTGTCATCACCCCCTAAAATAATTACATTGTTGAACATTGTAAAACGGACACCACCACAAATACAAACTGTTCTGATTGTTTCATACAGTGTACAGTAATTATAATAGTATGTAATAGCATCGTAATACATATTGAAAGTTTAATAGAGTTGAGCGACCAGTAAAATATGCTCAAATGTTGTGGCATTTTTTTTTTCTGTACATAGTTTTTTAGAACAGATGACTAAAAAAACAACATGCCTATAAAAATTTTGAGTCTTAATTTTTTGGACTACCCTAGTAAGGCACGGTAAAGCAAATGGAAGGAGTCGTTGGTGCGTGTTACACAGTTACATTGGGCCGGAACATGCTCGTGAGGATAAAAAACAGTTAGTCTAAAAGGGCCAGTGTTCAAGGAAGAGAAGAAGCTCACAAAAAATACGGGCTAGTAGTTGTGTAGAGTTAGTTATTAGAAATAAAAAATCAGTATATCTTTATGGTACTTTGCACTGAAGGTCGCTATTTATACGTATGGCACTTCTACTAAATGTTTTAAAAAGTGAAATTTTGTGATATTTATTAAGCATGTGAGCATTGCGGTCTATGCATCATCATTAGAATTTCTTTTCTGCATGTGCGATCCAAACCTAAATTGTTTATTGTGAACTTTCTCAGCAAAAATTTACTGATGAGTTGTCTTATTTTTTTTGGTGCAGTTTTGGATTTTATTTGTTAAAATTTGGTACGAAAATCTGATTTATGTATGCTATTTGCACAAATCTGATGAGATGTCAGCTAAATTTAATGTTCATTGATTTTTTTTTTATTTCTGCGGCCAACAACAGAGAAAGAGAAGAAGAAAAAAAAACCTTTGCTTAATTGAGAAAACGTGCTTTTTTTCTCATTATATGAAATGAAATAATAGCCTTCAAATAATAAAAAAATGTTGCAAATTATTTCGTCTTCCAATAATAGCCTGCGGTTCTAATAATAATATTCACACTTATTTGCTTGAACGTCAACAGTAATTTATTTCCATTCAAAAGGAGTTCGTGTTCTCCAAGTTATTTTTTTTGTGTTTTTAAATGGAAAATTCAACTTCATTATTTATTTTGTTTCTTCTTAAAAGTGTTAACTTGCAAATGGTGGAATAAGTGTGAAATTATTGGCCACGCATATTTGATAATGAGCTTTTTTGCTCGCAGATATTATTAGGTCCAAATTCAAGTAAGAAACTTAACAATTTCAGTTCAAATTGATCTTAGAAAAAGGACTGTTTTATTTAGTTAAGGGTGGTTTTAAAGTTTAAACAGTGCAAAATGAGGAGAAACTTGAATGTGTTTTAGAAACTAGAAAGGTATTTATTTCATTTTGATATCGTTCAAAATAAGCTTATGTGAGTTTGAACATTACTCAATATTAAACAGATTACGCTTAATTAGACGGTTGTCTACGAAATGTTTACTTTGAAAGATATCAATATGAAAATATCTTTTAAGTGAATGAGCTACCCTTCTAGTTTCTAAAACACTTTCTAGTTTGTTTTTTTCTTCTTAATTTTGCTCTTCAAAGACAGAATAATCAGAGGACTAAAATCAGAATTCTTTCTCTTCAGGGATTTTTGAATTTGAATAATTACTCTGCAAGCAGCTCATTGAGCCTATGACAGAGGGACCATTTGGTCCGAAAACAGCTTAAAATGCATTGTCAAAATAAACATTTATTTTCTATGAAACCAAATCCCCCTTTTGAATATAATAAGTTGAATTGCAGCATTATTATATACGTTTTGTTCAATAGCCCAGCTATAAATTCCCCAAATCATAACATTCTTCATGCACAGCACACCCTCTGGAAACAAATTCCATTGTCAAATGACCCTAGGTACAAATGACCAGAAATACGAGTCTGTTAGTGTAAAAAAAAATCCCCTAGAGTGGTCAAGCATACCAATGTACACAGCTTTACACAGTGTACTAGCAGCCTGTCTTCGACAAGACCCCCAGTAATATACTTTTGTTTTCAGAATGTTAATCCTGAACGAACTGCTAACCAAGTCTCAATGAAGTTCTTTGAGAATCTTAGTCACACTCTCTGGTTAATAATAATTCTCAGTAACAAACCTTGTGTGTGTACAAACGAGAGTGAACTAAATTAGCAGTGTGTGGACTCCACACGGAGCAGCAGTACTCCAGATGAGGGCGTACCAGTGATTAAGGGATTGTGGGAAGTCAAATTGAAAGTTTTAAGTGCTTAGTTTTCTTCTTGAATTTGGGCCTTTCAAATATAAAAAAAATGTTTAGAACATTTTTACACAAAATCTAAAAGTAAATTTTCATCTACTCATGCGATAAATAACCATTTTTTTTCTTAAAAAAATAACATTATCATTATTATTGTGTATATATATGTGCGTGCTTCTCTTTTTGTGTGTGTGTATGTGTGGTTTGTATTGGTTCTAACCCCCTCCTCCCATCCATAATGTTCTTTTTATTTATGGGTCCACTTTCATTAAGTGGTGTGTCTGTCTGATCTATTTTGTGCTGAAGTTTTTCATAATTTCACTCCGAATTTATTTATTTTTGTATGTTTTGTATGTGTGGATACAAACAGACCGCATTAATACCATTAGATAGATTCCAAAAAAAATTTTCATTGAAAAATGGTTATTAGTGTTTAGGGTACATTTATTTTTAAAAAAACTCAACACTAAAGTTTTTTTATAGGTAAGAAGGATGAAAAATTTGGACTGAAGCTTTGTTTCAATAAGGAATGGTTCACACATGCAGAGAAACAAGCAGAAACTAAACATTTAAATAATTTTTGTAATAAAAAAAAACATTTCAAGGGCATCGTTGATTTTATAGAAGAGGGGAGAAATAAAGAATAATGCAAATGTCCTGCCTTCCTATTGGCTGATAACATGGAATTTCCATGTGGCAAGAAGAAACAATTTCACTGTTTTTGTCTGCATACATTCAGCTTAAGACTACAAATATAGGAGTAAACGCAGGGCCTGCAATAAATTTTGGGAGCAACATGGCGCAGGTACATGGGCGCCCGAACATAGGGGCAAGATGGGCGGTCGCCCCCTTTCCAAAGCCATTTTTAATGTTGGCCCAAAAAGCTTGGAAAAGCACAAGGCTTCAAGAATTTTTAAAATTCGAAAAAAATGGGTCAAAAGCCAAGTCTAGTGTTTGGTTTTTTTCAAAAAACAGCCAAAAGTTGAAAAATATTTAATTGCTCTAAAAGCTCTAAAAATGCCTCAGAAGCTCTCAACTGGCCCCCAGAAGTCCCCATTTTTCTTGTCGAGGGCGCCTTATACCCATTCAGCAGTGCTGGGAATCACCGCCCCCCATGTAATTACTAATTATTCTGCAGGCGCCACTGGACTGTGGACCAAACACTCACTGTGAAACATGACATTCCTGAAAAAACTGCTGAGCCAATTCGGATGCACTGTCTTTCAGTAGCTCATATGGCTCATGCTCCGCCTACCTCTATACATAGTCTAAGTATTCAACCAAATAAATAAATAGAATTATTCAAAATAGATAAAAAAAAATTTCAGTGAAATTTTTTTCTGTCTGTGTGAACCAGCCTTAGTGCAATTGACGCCAGCATACTTTTTCTTTTAGTATAAATTACATTCTCAGAATTCTATTCTGTACTTTCCACTTAGCTATTTTAAACAACTTTTTTATTATATGTATCACGTTTAAATCTAGTAATATTTTTACACATGTGTATTGTAACTGACTGATAAAATGCCTGGATATATTTTGTAAGTGCTGCAAATACTTGTTAAAAACTGTTAGTTAGTACAATGCGCCTGTAATTGCAACAAAATAATAGAAGCAGTTGGGCGCAGCCAGAAAAGTTCGTGCTGATCGGTTATTTAGGTTTGTTACGTGTTTGATTGGGTTTGTTATTGGTCAGCTGCTCATAAAAGGGCGGGGCTAACAGAATTTTTGCTGGTGGCGCCCAACTGCCTGTTAAAAAAATAGGTGTTTTGAAAATGTTGCACCCATTGAGCCGATTTAAATTGCACTCATGGCTTGCATAAGAATGGATAGTTGTCTCTCTATATTACTGTTTTGTGTGGTTATTTGGAGTGTCTGTCTGTGGCTAAATTACTTTTTACTACTTTGTGTTACTAGAAAACGTCTGATACACCCAAGTCTAGTTGCTCATACTCTGGCTGATTTTAATCTGTATACGTTGCTGAAATGTTACTGAAAATTAGTGCATAATCACACACACGCTGAAAAACCACAAGAAAATAGAAATAGAAATAAACTTCGTGTTCCTTTGCACTCACAACTTTATGGCGCTTCTGGTAAATGTTTTACAAAGTGGAATTCAGTGGAATTTTTTCGGTGTGTGTGATTCTTCTTTTATACCTTGTACACACATACACAGTTAAATGCATTTAAATATTAAACATGTGTAACGTGCCTGGAGACCTTCCAGGCGGTCCACCATTCTGTAGTAGGGCTGCTGACCCCTGTTGTCCAGGCATTTATTTCGTTCTTTCTGCTTCTGTTGTGGTGGCTGGCCCTATGCCAGCCGGTTGAGTTGAGATCGTATGCCGCTCCGCACCTCTCAAGCTTGGGCTCTCAACCTGCAGGGCGATCCAGGTCGACTTGATGACCTGGATGCGCGGCCCTTGGTCGTGCCTCCGCCTCTGGTTGGAGTTGGACTCCTCTGCATGTTGTGTCTTTTGGGGTTCCGTTTGTACGGGACTCCTAGTTCCTACAATTTAAAGAAACAATGACGACTTGTCACAAATAAGAAGACGACTCCCCTTATTTAGATTCAACTGACTTTATTTTATAATAGTTGTAAGAGATTACAAGCGAATATAAAATAACCTATGCACTAATGACTTCTACATAAGCGACTCAACTCTTTCAAAATGATATTTGTACTTAGAATATTCTACCTTCAGACGAGGAGGGAAACATTCTGGTCCCACAACTTTTTGCCTGTTGTCCTCCTGAGGATACCTTGCATGCTTGTTTTATTACTCTGGCCCTTGAGAGGGGCCACTCGTGACCAGCGGCCGCCCATCGGTCGTACTGACCAATGGCGATCTCTGGTCCCAAAATATTGCCTTATTTGGAACTTATTTCCCTGAAATATGCAAATAATTTCCTAGAAATTATTCGGGTCTGTTCAGTGTCACTGGACATAAGGAAAAGTAATTTCCTTTCTTTAATTGTTTCCATATGCGCCGATGAAAGAAAACTTTTTCTGGACTCAGACACTCGTCTCTATGGGCTGCCCTCCCGCCCAAAGAAAAGGGGTGGTCAACTTCAAAAAGACCAGGTAGCGACATCCTCCACACATGTGCAGGGGGTGTCACACGTTCTACAGAGCCCCCCCCCCCCTTGTGAAGGGCAAACAAACAATATGTCGAATTCAAATTAATTTAGTTAATAAATAATCTGAAAATAATGAGTTAATACTTAAATATAACTAATTAAACTATTGACAAAATATTGATTTATTATTTCAATTTAAAATATTAATAATAAAGTCAATTTTTATTTTGGTTTATTTCCTTAACTGGATTCCGTATAATTCACCTGAACACATTTAACGTTGAATTCATGTGTGTACGGTATAGGCGTAGGTGTAGGTATTGTAGGCAGCGCGCTGGGATCTGTACTGTAAGTCACGTAGACATAACCAGAGACGTCATTACAGGAAAGTTCAGAAAATATGACACTCATATCTTATGATAGACCGGGATATGATAGACCGGGATATGATAGACCAGGGAATTAGTCATAAAGATATGATACACAGATGTCAGTGGCAGTCACAAAGATATGATACATACTGTATGTCAATATTTGACATATAAATTAATAATGTTCTGTAATTTTCTTTTGTGATTGTTATAAAATTTTGAGATAGATGTGATTAATTTACTTGTAAGATAGTCTTATTATCTTTCTTTAATGACTTACCAGATAAACCAGTCATCTTTAAAAAAAACCGCTGTATTTGCGATTGAAAAATTACTCTGGTCGCAGCCAAGAAGGCATGTGGCAGCGGGACAAAAGTCCAGTTTCAAATGAAGCCTGTGTTTTTCAAGTTTTAAGTGACCATTTTGTATTCTAAGACGTCATTGTAGGCGTTTTTGTGTCAATAATAGAATTTTTCTGGTTACTACCGTGTGTATTATGGTGTAATTTTTTCTTCTAATGTCAACTACCATTTTTCTAACTGTAATTTCCCTTTTGAGTGCTTTTATGACCATAATCTCACATTAGTTTTATCCAAGCCTAATTGTTTCTTAGTAAAAAAAAACTCCTTTAATAACATGGTGGTGACGAACACCAGTTTTCATTTAAATAGTGAAATTTTTTTTTCTTGCTTCAACATTTTCTCTCATTTTATTTGAAGTTGTTTGAGAAATCTGAACCAATTTAATTTGTGTTATGAGTTGGACGTGCTTGCTTGCCATCATCATCATCATCATCATCATCATCATCATATTAACTTGTTAACTTTTTTGTGTCCCATTTAATCCTGATTATAATTTGTTCTAGTCTCATTATCGTTGTCATCTAGGCAACTTTGCCTCTTATGTACTGTAGTTATTTTCAATTCTTTTTTGGAGAAAAAAGGAGAGGGGGTGATGATGAGTGGGTTGGTTTCCTTTTTTTATTAAATTTATGTTTTGTTTTTTAATGTTTTTGATGTAATATTTAAAATGATTTCTTTATTATTTTTTTGTTTCAGTGTTGGGTTTTGCATTTTAATTGGACACGGGCTGCAAAAGTTAATGGTTCACAAAAGGATACGTCAATTGGTTGTAGGAAGTGTTGTCATTCTTGTAATGCTTTTTGCATTGAAAACATTTCGTCGTAATTGCGTCTGGAATTCTAGAGAAACTCTCTTCAGGTAAGAATTTAATTTCAATTGTGAGTGTGTAAAATGTTCCAACAATAATAATTCTTTCTCTTATTTCTAGTAACTGAAATGCATGTTAGGCTTGGTTTCCACATGCTTGAAAAAAGTAGACATTAGTAATATAAAATCAGAAATAACCTTTTTTTTCCTTATATTTCTGCTTTTCTAATACCTCGTTCTCACTTCAAAGATTAACTGCAGTTAAAAGTAAATGTGGTTACATTAACCTTGGTGAAATTTCTGAACAATGGTGGTTAACCACATTATTAAATGGTTAAATACATCACTTCCAGTTGTTCAAACAAATTTAGCCTATAGATAATATGGCGGATAGTGAAAACCCTCCATTGTTGACTGAGTAACGGAGTGAAAATTTTCAAAAATTGCAGAAATGTTTTACAAGAAGTGAAACAAAATAATTTAATCAATGGTGTCTTAAAAATTGAAACACATACAAGTACCACTTCTAGCTAGTCTGCAGTTAATTAAATGTATAACCTTGGTTATGTAACTGTAGTTAATTTTTGTTAGTGGGAACGAGGCATTGGCGTTTTAAGGGTTCTCATCCATTACAATAGAAAATACTTTGAAGACATTTTTACATTTATAGAAGAAAGAATAGTAACAGAAGTCATAAAAATGATCCTTCTAAAGGACTCTCTTTTTGTTGGCTGTTGAATTTCTGTGCGGCACGGAGAAAAGTTTCACCCATTTTTCTTCATACTTTTTGCCAAATAAATTTTATGAAATTACGCCTGGATGACACATGCATAAAACAAGAAAAAGACGGAAAAGGAAATAAAAATTATTTCTGTGTTCTTTGGCGTTTAAGAGGTTTGATAAGTATAGGATTCATGAAGAAGGATGACGTCTCTGATGTTCATCAGAGAAAAAAGCAGTTTTCCTTATTATCTGCCTTACTTTCTTTCTGCCAAATAAGTTGATTTTTTTTTTCAGTCAAACTTTTTTTTTTTTGCATGTGAGATCTTGGTTTTATTCAAATTAGATATTTTTTTTCAGTCAAACTTTTTTTTTCAGCTTGTGGAATCTTGTTCTAAGTGCCATGTTATTTATGTTTGTAATTATTTGAGATATGCATCCAGAAGTGTCAAGAAATTTTTGTCGAACATAATTTGCAATCCAATTTTGTCTTTTGTTTCATGGTTTTTTTATTTTTATTTTTTTCTTATTGTTTGTTCAGTTTTGCTCTGAAAACGGAAGCTGAACTCAGCTGTGTTTTGCCTTTAGCAATAAATGTTTAAAAGATTATTATTGGAGTCTTTTTAAAATGATGAAAGAAAGAGAAAAGTAAGGCCTAAGGATAATGGAAAACACACAAACATACAGTAGACGTAAACACACAATAGATTTGTAAAATCATGTATTTTTTTAACAAATACATTTTTATTTAAATGAAGCACTTTGAAAGGTATCTAAGAGCGTTAGTTTCAATTTAAAATATTCAAAGTTTAAAAATGGCAAAAATCGAAAACTATTAAAATACTTAAATAGTCTAATTAAAGTCTTAATTATGAAAAAAATTAAATTTAATGCATTTGCGGCAAGGCCTATTTGGAAATAGATTAAAATTCAAATCGATATGAAGAAAAAAAGAAAATATATTTTTCTGAAAGGTTCATTTTGGGATTTAAATGAAACAATTACACACACTCAACTATGACAAAAACAAAACCACTCATACACACAGGCATCTATAGACAGCTTCAGAATTTATTTCGCTCGGCCCTTTTATGAGCGTCAGACCAAATATCAACCAAATAGAAATAAAAAGGGCGGGGCATGTGACGTCAGACCCAGTAACAAACCAATTAGAAATTGATGACGCTCATAAAAGGGCGGAGCCAAAGAAATTCTGAAGATGTCTACAGATGCATGTCTCATACGTATACACACACACACACTGACAAAAACACACGTGCATGGGCACATTGTGACAAAAACACACGTGCGTGAGCACACTGGGACAAAAGTCACACACACACACACAAATAGCATACAACCTTACTCTAACAAACGCACGTACAGTTACAAACAAGCATACGAGCGTACACACAGTGACAAATAAAAGCACACACTTACGCACAGCGACATACAAGCAGACACTGATAAACACTGTGACAAACACGCGCATACACGCTGTACCAAACACACGCTCACACTGACAAACACGCGCATACTGTGACAAACACGCACACACTGACAAACACACTTACGCACAGTGACATACAAGCAGACACTGTGACAAACACACGCATACACGCTGTACCAAACACACGCACACACTGCGACAAACACGCACACGGTGAGCAACAAACACATAATGTGAAAACGATGCACACCGTTTTACTGTTTACGAACGTAAAAACACATACAGACAGACAGACAGACAGACGGAGCACAAAAGTGCACAGAATTACTTGTGGTTTCAGTTGTTCAAACAGCTAACAAACTTCAACACGGGTCAATAATACACGGTTCTTTTTTTATTTGTCGGGTTTTTCTTGGCTTCATCTTTTGTCTGATTCTCATTCTTTTCTATTTTGTATTGATTTTTATTCTTAGCATCCAAACAGATGGTGATGTGTTTTGTCTGTCTTTCAGTTTGTGTCTGTGTAACACACTTTAGTTTTCATTCTAAGAAAAAGAAGCAATATATAACAATTTTTAATCTCAGAAAAGCCCTTTCAAAGGCTTTTTTTATTTTATTCAATGAACATGGCTTCTTATAAATAAAATGGTGAATTCAAATTTGGCTGCCATCTGGTGACATTTCTTTAGATATTCCTTTAAGAAATTAAATTTGCATGTATTTAACTTTATTGGAAGTCAAAGATTTGATTATATGCTTCAATTCACAATACGCAAGGACTAGAATTTTTTTTAAAAGACGCTTTTATTTTTGTGGTGGTTTCTGCAACTGACATAATTTTAATTATTGCTATGAAGAGGTCCATTTTTTCCTGAAAGAAATTTCCGCTTATTTTATGATTAATGATTGATATATTTTGCATCGAGAACATGTTTATTATAAGGATCTGAATATTTCTAGGTAATACATGTATAACTGACGATTTTGGATGTGTTTTGAGTCTTGGCCCCATGTGGCTCAAATTCAAAAAGAATACATTTGAAGTTCAATTTTTGAGCCCTCTAAGCAACGTTTAAACATAGTAAAACCATGTTCATTGGTACAAATAAACAAGGGTTAATCTGCTGTGTTAGAGCCCTGTTAATGAGGATTTCAGGGGAAGTTCAAGGTGAAGGTTCTTGGACCTTAGAAAGATACACTTCTGTATATGGCTACATCTTTCTCAGATACGCAGCTAAGGTGGCTTAAATAATTTCTAAGCTTTTTAGGGTCGTGTTCTTAATAATTTTTAAGTTAAAGCATGTAGCTGCTAAACTAGTCAACTTTTATAAAACAGCCTATCAAAAGTTCACGAGTTTAGCACCAGCTTTAACCTAGCAATCATTAAGAGTTCGATCTTTATTATTAACCTCTTGGAGAGTAGAACTTGTTTAATAGCTCTACTATTAATCTGTTTAGAAATTACTTCAATAATGCCTTCAATGTAACGCCTAATTTCTGATATGGTGAGTTGGGAACAGAAGACAATTGGTACCGCTAATTAGAAATGAACACATGGTTGAGATGTATTGCTTTATGAACAATGCATCCTAATTGACTCATAAGTTACTCAGTTACATGTTATTAGAAGCTGATAGTTATTTTCTATAGTGCTATCAAGACTACAAACCTAGGTGTTTTCAAATGCACCCATAGAGCTCGTGCGTGTATTGCTACAGCCGTTGACACAGCCTAAACACTCTTAGAATTTCACTTGTCTTGAGACACGGTCAATTTTGCGGTTCCAAAATTGTTCAAATGGCTCAAGCAACCAAATTATAACTAGGAAGTTGCCTTAATATTTGAAGAACATATTAAGAAATAAACCCAAATTTTCTTAAAGCTCAAAGATGTTTCTAAAAAAAACTGCAAATTAGCTGGCGTGTGGTGAAAAGTCGAGCAAATTAGCATAATTTACAATTATTTAAAACAAAAACCTCTTGGAATATTACAACCAAAAGATGTCAATGACTGATTATAACATTCAAGAAGAGATTACAACTTCAATTGTCTTTAAATCCAATTTAAAGGTATTAAAGGTAGCTAGAATCGAGACCACGTTTTCGGACACATTAAATTTCACTTAACATTGTTGCGTCTATGGAGTCATTGGAGCACCTGCACGTTCTAGAGTGTCTACTCTCTTAATCGAAGAAGAGTGTTTTGTCGCATACATGCAGGCCTACATGATAAGAAATTCAATTTCTATTCTTCTTTCGGGACGAAACTGTGGCGACGGATTCACTTACATTTATAAATCTAATGATAAAATAATAGAATTTTTCAATGCTTTTTTTTTTCTTCTTCTTTTGAAAAACTGATCAGCAGAAGAACCACAAAGTATGATTGCCCTTTACTAAAAGTTTTTTTTATTATTATTTTATGAGACCATGAATGGTGACAAAAAATGTTTTTAAACATTTTTGTGCATGATGGCTCTTTTGGAATGTATTGAGAGAGAGAGAGAGAGAGAGAGAGACATACACAGAAGCGAATATCAGGAATAAAAAAATATTCTTTCATACTACTGTATGTATAAATTGGTTATCGTACGGCAAAAAAAGTACGTGGAAATCCCTGCCATGGTGCAACATTTTGACGCGACGTTATGACCATTTTCTTTTTCTTTAAGAAAAGAAAAGTCTCACTGCCCAATATATTGTCCATATAGTATGCTATATAAATGCCCTTATAACCAAACTCCCAATTGGATTGGCTCATTCATTGATGCTTCTACGTGACTGTGTTTTCTTAGCCACATATTCCCTTTCTTACTTTACCATCATTTTCTTTCCTCCGAAGTCATTCGCATTCATGTACTGTGTTCGAACAAAAATCTATGGGATATATAGATTTTAAGAGTTTTCTGGGGGGAGGAGGAGGAGGAGGAGGGGCGGACTTTTATCATTCCACAACAACACTCCCTTTTTACCTTAAAATCTACACCCTCAGCTTCCACCTTTTTACAACAATGCAAGTGCATTTTTTTCTTCTTCTAAAATTTCACATATGAACACACATATATTCAACCTCCTCCTCCTCCTCCTCCGCCTCATTGTCCCCACCCCTCACCATTTCCATCCCCCTGTCTCTCTCAAATATATTTTCTCTCCTTTTTCAGTAACATTCAAAACACATACATTTTTGTGAGGCTACTTTGAATAAGAATGTGTAGCATTTTCCTTTCTACATGTATTTTGTGTTACCGCCAATGTGAAAAAATCAGTCATTTTACAAACTAGCTGTTTAATTTACAAAAGCATCGTTTAGGTAGTGTACCAGCCTCATCTTAAGAAGAAGCTTGTGACGTCCGAGGGGTTGACGTAAAATTTACGATTATGTCATTTAGTTTGATTGAAAAGGGATGATATTAATTTTTTTTTTGTTAGAAAAGGGGTCGGAACACACAGACCACCTTTTGACTACTTTTCTACTACAAAATGAAGTAGAAGGTTATTGAAAGACTCAAGGTGATCGGTTTTGGCAAACAACCCGTCTTGATTTTGCAGTCGAAAAGTTATCAAAAAGTGGCTTGTGTACCAAGGGCCTTTTGGCTCTTGGTACACAAGCCACTGACACAAGCCTAAATTTTTCGTCAACCCTTCTGAAGTCACAAGCAGAATTCTTTCGACGAGACAGGTATAAATCTGGTGTATTGACTAACATTTTAGACAATTTGCCAGGATGTTCACATAGACTAATTTTGATTAAATGTTTAATGATATTTTATAAATTGCCTTATTGTTTTAGGCATTTTTCGCATTACCTCAAATGCTAGTAATTTTTGTTGTAATGAAATTTTTGATTTTGTATATTGACTGGTGAGTTTTCAGAATGACGGACTTTTTACTTTGGTGGTAACAAATGTATATATTTATTTTTGTTTTTTCTTGTAGATCTGGTCTTGAAACATTGCCTCATAATGCAAAGATGCATTACAATTTTGCTAACCTTCAAAACGACTTGGGAAATGTACAGGAAGCTATAAAACACTACAAGGAAACATTAAGGTAAAGTCTCTCTCAATTTGATGCTTATGAATTCACAAGTTTTTTTTTTTTTGGTGTTTTGGTGGTTGTTTGTTATTGTAATTTCGAGTGAGTGTTTTGTCTTCGATAGCTCTTTAAAACTCTTCTTATATGATATCAGTTTTCCATCCGCAGTGTTTTCATTTTTTGATATTGTGTTATTTTCATGTCAACATCTTATGTATATATTTTTCGTTGATACCCTGCAGTTAGGCAATCACTTACTGCACCTTTTTTTTACGAGACACCTTAAGACCCGGGTCTCACATTATACATATATTAGGGACAAAACGTAGAAAATAAAGATAAAAAATAAAAATAACAGAAGGAAAAGTTTTTTTTTTATTATTTCTGCTTTCCGTCACAGAGCTATAATGAACGATGCGTCTAAAATACGACTTTCTATTGTTGCTAATAAAATAGAATTCCGCGTGGTAGAATAGAAACAGTGGAAACGATTTCATCTTTTTTCGCCCAACTTTCTTCAAATTAGAACAGAAATAAATTATTTAAATTAGACAAATTCTATTTTTAATCACATTTTCAGTTTGCTTTTTGTCAGACCATGAAGTAAGGTAGTAAGAACGGCGCCATGGTGTTAAACCTTTTTTTTTCCACTATGCTTATTGAAATTGGAGAGGTGTTTTTTTTTTTTGTTTACTAAACGTTGATGGAAAAACGACAATTTGATCAGTGAGCAAACTTGTCATAAAAAGTATTGTAGCAAGAAACCACAAAATTACTTCTTAGCAGATTTACTGATTATGCTATGTAGTTTCTAACAAAGTTTGTAATTTTAGTTACCAGCTCGTAAGTAGGGCGTTATAGTTACTTCTGAAAAAAGTTTGTTCACCTACAAGCTTAAAAATTAGTTGAGCCTTCGAGCAGTTTTCATTTAGAATGATTTTCAAGATAGGCAGGAAATGTGATCTCAATTACATTAGGAAGTGTGCAGAATGTTTTAAAAGTAGAATGAGCTAGTTGTTTTCAGTGTAAACACTTTTAAGGTGAAGCTAAATTGTTGTTTTGCCATTTTCTATCAAAGATTACCAGGAAACCAATTGGGAACATTTACAATGAACTATTTTCAGAATGTGTTTTTTGAAGTTTTTGAACACTCGAGGTTTATCCTTTACTATTTGGAATAAATTGTTTTGTGTGAAATTGTAGTCAGGAGGTTAAGGTGTGTTTTCATGCGCGCTATAATCTTTCAAATTCAAACTTTGAGCTGTGTTGCAAAATACAGCGTGCAACTCAAAGCTTGTACTTTTCATAGTGGGAATTAGCTGTCGACTTTCAGCTGTGCGCCATAAATGATCATACAGCTCCAATCCGTGTTCGCCAGATATTTTGCTTTGTGCTGTGCGCTGTGTGCTGCGTTTGCACTCATGTGACGTTAAGTCTCTTTCAAGTCTTATTCAAGGACCCAGTCCACATTGAAATATATAGCGCAACACTTTGTAAAACATGTCACATGATCTTGTGACACAGCAAACAACGCAAACGCGCAGCTCACAATGCAAAAAAAAACAGCGTGAATGGAAACCAACCTACCTTTAGAAGTTCATATACTGTATGTGATTTGAACCACAACAAAGTTTTGTAATGGTTATTATCTGAGAAAAAGTCTCAGTGGTATCATTAAGGAGTGAAGTTAATTTTGTGTTTTCGTTTCTTTAACAGCTATCTGGGGCGAATACGTCGAATAATTTTTTTGTTAGGTTTTTCTTACTGTTTGTATTTATTTTTGTAATGCTGTTTGGCAATGACTGAAATAGCCAGTCTCACCAGCAGCATCTTTTTTCCCCTCAAAGTATCTCTGAGTATTGGCTTCTTATTGTATGAAAGACATACAATCAACAATATTGTTTTTCAGGTGTTCTATTACTTTTGTTTAGAATCATTTTTCCTCAGAATCTTGCATTGAAAATGGGAATATGTTGTTGATTTTTTTTTCTATAGCAAAGCATTTCAGTCGAAAGCTGTGGTCACACTACTAACCAAATTGTTGTATAACATTTTACAACTTCTGGTGTGCAACTGAGAATGACAAGAAAGCATAGGTTGTTTGATAACATTTGCTTGAAAGCATTAGAGTTATTAACTTATTACTAAAGTGGAAAGATGGCAGAAACAACCAAAATAATGTGCAGAAGTAGCAGACAAGTTAAAACGAGGTGGAACACATCATGTCGTCAGCCAAAGTGACAAGCACGTTTCAGTGCTAGTATATTCTTTATGGTGCTACCATTTTTGAATTCTACAAGCATTGATATTGGTACAAGCAACTAGCTTACAATTTGCGTTTGTATCTTTTTTTTTTGTTTTGACGATACATTTTGCATGCTGCAATGGGACTTTTGTCTCGCTGCCACAGGCCTTCTTGGTTGCTTGTATAGTAAGTTTTCAAATTCGAAAACAATGCTTCTACCAGTGCAACAAAAGTTGGCATTCACAAAGGCATGCTTAAACTCATCAGTAATCTGTATTTTAGTGACCTTCATCACTATTAATTTCCATAGATAAATAGCATGCACCACTGTAGCCAAACCTTAACACTCTACATAGTTCTTCAGCTTCATGCTATTTGCAACAACATTTGCAAAACAAAACTGGAACTCTCAAGGTGGATTTACGTTATATTAGACAAAAACTTGTAGTAATGGATTATACAAACCAATAACATAATTCTGAAGAAGAAAAAAAAGTCTTTTTTATCAACTGCAACGAATAGAACTTTTTTATATTACCCACAACACAAATACAGTATGTTGCATGTGGTGTTGTATGGCATTGCACAGCACTTTATAAATGATTTTGAGTGAAATTAATCCATTTTTAGAGCACACATCTTACATTGTGAGAAAAAGAAACTCGAAAGAAACGCCATTGTAAATTGGATGTAAAACCACTGGATTTTTGAATTTCTCGATTTATAGCATCCCACTAAGATTGATGCATGTTATATTTGTGCAAGGTGGCACTGATTTAAATCACATAATTTTCTTACTCGTTTGTACTTACCTGTTTTATAAATTTCAGTTCAAATTTGAAATGGGTTCTAAAATTCTACAACAAAGGCCTTTGAGGGCTTTTTTTTTTGTGCGTTCTTTATTTCTTATGTTGGACTGAATCAGTGTTGAAGTGAATGAGACAGACAGACATAAAGAATTGTACAGTACAAGCGATTTCTAGGAAGGAGCCTTGGAGATAGGCATCAGCTGTCACTGAAATGACTAAAGTCAATGACAGTTGCTGCTGTAGATATATTGGACATGTTGATCACTAAGCTTTAAGATGTCATACATCCAAAACACTGATGAAAGACACTTGGGGGATGAGGAGGTTGAAATAGGTTTAGAAAGACTATTGAGTGGATTTGATGGGAGGTTTTTTTTTTCTCTTTCTTTTGGAATTACACCATGGACGTCTATTGGCTTTGCAGGATTACTCTCACCATTTTTTTTTAAATATTGTCTCTTTTTTTTCTAGTTCTTTTGCGTCATCTTGTGTTCTTTTTATTTTCTATTTTGTTTCATGAGAAAAAGAAACAAGAAGAGAAAAAAAACCTAAATGTTTTATCTTAAATGACAGCATGGCTACCTAAAGTACACGAGAATTGCAAAACATTCATCTACTGAATGAAACAGCTGACGTTGATGTTATTGGCTGATTGTAGTGAAATGTACATCGGAGACCATATACATATTATTATATGGTGATCTTGTAGATGATATTGCGTTCCCAGGTTGCTACTCCAATTTTCACTGGTATTGGCTACGCTATTATGTTGCTTGTGTTTTGTGTACTTATATGTAGGCCTACATATAGAATAGGCGTAGCTGCATTTGTGTGTGTGTTGCATGAAAATCACTGTGTGACATGAGTCCCAATTTTGGCCCGTCAACATTTATCATTTGTGCAACATTTAATATGTTTGTCTGTGTCTGTCTGTCTGTGTGCACTTTTCTGTCTTTTTTTTTGCATTTATTTGGCTGTTGTGGCGCAGATTTAACATCAAATTGGAGAAGCGTCAAATGAAACAAACGAAACACTAAAGTTTGTATAAAAGGTAAAACTTTGGTGATAAACACTGATTATTCAGTTTGGCGCTTACTTCAATTAGTGTTAATAAGTTTGGAGCTTAGAATATGACCAGTGGTAACTAAAATTCTTATGGTGGTACTTCATCCTATTATGGATAACTAGTTTATACAGTGAGTCAGCTAAATTTTGTCTGAAGTGTCACATATTGCTAGTTATTGCGGTTAGCTATTAGTCTCTATAGTGACTTTAATCACTCATAGCTATTTTGCAGTGACTTATTTCCAAGTAGAAACTAGGTCCTAAGAAGTAGCAAAGTGGCCGCCAATTGCCGCATTCTCCTTGGTTTTCTGACTTTTTGAAGCACGTTGTAGATAGTCTGCACACACATAGTTAAGAATCAATATCAAATTAAGGTGGATTCACATTATTCAAAAAATTGTAGTACAAGACGTCACGTGACCATTAAATTGTATCTGAGTGGACGGTAAATAAAACCTAGTTTACACAGGAGCTCGCGAACAGTTCTAGAGCTGTTTGCAAACCGGTACAAAGTTCGCTCTTGAGACGGTACATCAAAGACATTTAGCAGACATTTACCAAACAGAAAGCCCGGTCTTGACGTGAGTGAGCTCGTCTCGCCAGTTGACAATTATTACAATTATTACATATATCATCGTTTGATGATTCTTTAATAAAACATGAACCCTATGCAAACTCTTGACAAACTCTCGAGAGCTAATTGCCATGCGAACGTGGCATTATGCTCTCGAACAGTTCCGCAGCGGTTCGTGAACATCTTAATTTTAGTTTAAATGCGCCTTGATGATGCTTATCACTAGTAATTTACATACTGGCCATCTTCAACAATGACATTTTATAGACACAACTGTAGTTAGGATGCAGCAATTTCTTCATGATAAGAAAATGGAATGGTGTCCTATTTTCTACAAAAGACAGATTTGCAAGTAGTATTTTACTACACATGCTGCAAATGTATGATGTTTTCAACACATTTTTGAGTAATGTGAATAAGCCTTTGGGCATATTTGGAGAACAACAGACTTTTTGCCGCCACATTTCTTCACAGGCTTTTATTTCGACTTCATATGAGCTTCCCCCCCCCCCCAAAAAAAAGAGCCATTATAATATAATTTTATTGTGGCTAGTGTGTGTTCAGTTCTCTTTGTGTTTTGTGGGAAAATGATTAATTACTTTGGCTTGTTTCTTCAGTGGTAGGTTTATTTTGACGACATTGATGGTTGTACGCTTGACAGATTATTATGAAAAACCATTGATGTTGTTAGCTGCTGCTTCTTCTTTCTTTCTTTCTTTCTTTTATTTTTGTATACTTTGAAGCCTATGTGTGGTGCTTTTACTGCTTTTTTTTGTTGTAATTTCTGGGGTGTCTGAAAAGATATTATGATGATAGCATTTGGATTATTACTAGAGCTTCTTCTCATTCAATAAGCAGTCATAAATTATTTTAAGTGTTACCCTTTGGGTGGAATCTTAACCTTGATGATTAAGATGTATTTTGAAGACCGTTTCATGGTCAAGAACTTCTTCTGAGGTGTAATATATTATTTGTTTATATTTGTTGCCTTTGGTCGTTTTGTCTGGATACTTAATATCATTATTAAATGGGCTGCTCAGGAAAAATATGGCAAGTCATAGGAATAGAGGGCCACAGGAAAATGTGCAAAAAGACTAAATAAATGGCGCAACCTTAAAGCGAGGGTCACACTACTCAGTAAATTGTTGCAAAATGGCATGCAGAACAACATTATTTGTAACATGGCTGTTTGGAATCTTTGAGAATCGCATTTTATGTTAAGCTGGAAGAAAAGCCAAATAAAAATAATTCAAATGGTAATAAAAAGCTCATTTTTAAAGACACCGACATGAAAAAAATCTTTACTCTCGTTTTTGACCCGTATACTTTCTATATGTGGGTATTGGTGGCTAATTCTAGCGCGTAAATTAAAAAAATTGTGGACTTTGTTTATTCAATCCAACTTTTATTGCTTTTCAGTTTTTGCTCAATCTAGGTTTGTCAAGCCGTAATTAATTGATTGTCTATGGCCAGTTTAAAATTATACGAAATAAAGATCTTAAACAAGAAAGTTCTAGACCCTAAAAAGCTTGACAAAACACCCTCTTAAAGTTCATTTTAAGAAGATGAAAACAAAAATGTTCTTTGACCATATGTCACAAATACAAGACTAGAGTGTGCTCAACTTTGTTTGAACAGTTATTTGAAATTGATATGACAAACAAATCAAATACTTTCGGACACAATCTGTGTGAAATTATGGAAGCAAAATATTGATACACTAATTCATGAAAGATTTTCTTGAATTGTGTCTTTCAGTATTTTCAAAACTCTCCAAAACTGAATTGAAATGCGCAATATGTTAGTCCTTGATTCATGTGCAAGTTACAACCATGGACAAAATCACAATTCTTTCTTTAGATAAGCAAAAAAAAAATGTGAATCTCTTAAGATATTCTACAAGGTGTTTCAAAAATTCCATAACAAGTTCTAATGGTAAAGAAGAATATTTGGGAAAGGAATGCTTGATGTTTGCAGCTGACATAAACACAGTATTGACTGTATTTTTTAGAGAAATAAGAATGTTTTTGAAGTACAGTCTTCAAATAGTTTTTTCTCTTCTTCTTCTAATATACACTACAATGGATGCAATGCAATTTTTTTAATGTTCTGTAAATCTCCATTTGCTTTGCATATGTTTCAAAACATATAGGGAGTCACCCTGTACAGTGAACATTTTATGTGGCATACTCGATTATTAAATGCATCGATTTCTTCAAGACTTCTTTTAGTTTGGCAAAGACCAATTTTGTCCCGTTTGTGTGTGTGTGTGTGTGTGTGTGGACCTATATTTTCTATTTAAGAGTTCCAACACCAATTCCTTTGTAGAAAAGGTATAGAATTATACAGTATGTCTCAAAACTAATTCCTCAGTCAATTATATATCAATGCATGTGAGGTGGCGCAAATAAAATGTCTGATGTTAAAAAATCAATTCTCAGAAATTACAAAAGCTACACATTTTAAACCTTAGAGTGGATGTTAAAAACATATCAAAATTTAGTGGTACAAAAGAATTGAAGAAATTATCAAATTATTAAAGAATTAAAAAAAAAGTTCTTAAGGTGGTTTTAAAGCGTCTCAAACTCTGAAGAGAAACTTGAAAGTGTATTAGAAACTAGAAGGGTAACTCAATAACATAAGGGTAATTTCATGTTAATATCTTTCGAAATACCGGTTAAGCATTGTTATGTGAGTTTGAAAATGATCCAATTTTAAAAAACGAAGCTTAGCATACGATATTTATTAATTTTCTCTATAAAAATTTAAATTGAAAGATATCAACAACACGAAAATGCCCTTAAGTGATTAATATCTGTCCAGTTTCTAAATTACTTTTTATTTTCTCTTAATTTTGTTCGTAAATGGCACATAATCCATCTTAAATGTCAACAAGAGGTTCAAGGAATCCTATAGACCTTTATTGTATTCATTATTTCCAACTTGGAGTAAAAAATAAAATTGACGATTTCAATTTGCATAAAGTTTATTTTAAATTTCTAATGCTTTGTAGATACAAAGCCTTAAAATTGATGAATACAGAATAAACATTTAGTAAATCTCGTTTTTAAAATTTATTAAGAACAATGTTCCACCTCGTCATGCAGAAAACACTTACTGAAAATAGAATTTAATTTGAAATTTCTTTATAAATCTTTCTATGTAAATGCTACTTTCATTAATATTATTTGCCCGTAGTATTTACAGGGAGTGTGTTAAACGACATTTAAAATTTCGTTATGTTTTTAATGAAAACAACCACGGTAAGACAGAGAGTGATAAGAAGGCATTGCAAATTATATAATTTAAGGAAGAACATGGACATTTTTCGAACTTTGTTTCACACATTCAGAAAGTAATTTCACTGAAGAAAAAAAAGATTTCTATTTAATTTTAATAATTCCATTCTATTTGTCTGGAAGAATGTGTGTGGACAAAATTTGTGGAAATGTTTTTTTTTACCACATGGAATTACATGTTATCAGACAATATGAAGGCGTTTTTGAGTAGCAGTATATCCTTTATGCCGCGTCTGATTCTTTTTCCTCTCTTTTGTAAACTCACCCATGTCCTTTGAATGTTTTCTGTTGTAATATGTGAGAACAATTGATTGCTGAAAAGGGCAGAAATCTTGCTGACACTTTCTGAATCTTTTTTCAGCTCTTTAACTTCATATTTAACTGGATCTAAGCTGAAATGCTATGTCAAGCTGCTGAAATATAGAAATACATTTTCAAAATATGCAAATGAAAGGAAACAAAGTATGTGGACTATATTTCTGCATTCCTTCGCATTCCGGGGTTCTCGCACATTACAATAGGAAACAATTCCATGGTATTTTGATACATAGAAGGGGTGATAGAGAATATGAGGATGAGTCTTAAAGAATAAGCTGATAAACATGTCATTTAGTTTAGCAGAATAGAGAAAGTTGAAATAATTTCATTTATTTTCTGTACACAGTCTGCCAAATAAATGGAATGAATACACTTACTTAAATTAGACAAATGCTGTTTTGAGTCAAGATAGTTAGAGTAAGGGAGGTACACTTGTTACCAAAGAAATTTTGCTCTACTTGCTGTTGTATAAATTTTGACCGCTTGATGAGTCAATGGTAATGTACGGAATATGGCGGACAATGTATATTAAGGTAACCATATTGCCAACGTCACCATAGACTTACTAAGCTGTTAAAATTTCTATTTATTTAGGGGTGGGGAAATTCCTAAGTTACGACATGGTTTTGAGTTAGCTTTTTCTGCATGTCGGGCCTTGGCCTACATACATTATTAGGCTGACCATATTTTTTTAGACAAAAACAGGACATTCGGATGGCAGAATGGTATGGACCGGGCGAGGGTAAATACGAGCGTAAACAATGATTATACAAATTATGCAATTATACAAAATTATACAATTATACAAATGATATTGATATGCGATTATAGGTTATGATTATGAATAATAATTTATGATTGACCCAATATTAAAGTATTATATATTATAGTTTTTATTAAAAAACGGGGAAAAAAATTGACATTTTTATTAAAACGACGAGGCGGCCGGTAAATAAGAAAAAAAAAACGGTACTGTCCCATTCAAAACGGTACGTATGGTCAGCCTACATATTGTTTGTAAATGATTATATTTTTAAACATCAGACATTTTACCTGTGTCACTTGGTTTATTATTATTCTAGACGGGGGCATTGGTTCCGAAACATACTGTATAAAGAATAAGAAAGTGGGTTTTTTTTTTCTTCTTCTTGGAATTTGAAGGTGGTACAGAAAATAGATATAATATATTCCCCTCTACCATCTACAATATAGTACAAAATTGAATAGTTTGAAATGGAAAAAAGAAGACTAATCGAGAAGCAACTGCACACACATTTGGGGGGGGTGTTTTTCTTCTTCTTATAGGACCTGGCGAGGCGAGGATGATGTGTTTCAAAGTGAAGAATAAAGAAAGGGTCATATGTATATTCTACTGTATACTGTACATGTACTGTATGAGGGTCCCTGGACCTGTATAGACATTATATGAGAAAAATGGGGGGAACATAATGGCTCACTTGAACAGTTTTGTATGCCAAAAGAAGAATCGCATTCACTAAGTTTAATGTCTCTTGTGTGCCCACCAAAGAACATTGGTAAAGAAGAACCCAAGCACAACTATTTTGTAGGGACTCATAAAAACGAAAAACTATGGCCGATTTTCTTTTCTTTCAATTTTCTTTTTTTCTCTCTCCTCTCTCTCTCTCTCTCTCTCTCTCTCTCTCTCTCTCTCTCTCTCTCTTGCTTTTGCAAGCAATTTCTTTAGTTTTTATTCTTCTTGTTAAGTTTTCTTTTTTGCTTTCTTATATATAAGATATATTTGGGTAGAGAAAAAGAGAGATTCTTCGTATTCTTTGGCGACAATCAATCGATGAACGTTTTTATTTTATTTTCTGGATGTGTGTTTTTTTTATATTGACTGTATTTTTTTTATAAAAGAAAAAGAAGAGAACGCAAATCAAAGAGAGATGAGTTTTCATCTTGTGTACGTCTATGTGCATGAAGATTTTTTTTTCTTCTTCTTCTTCTTCTTGCGTTGTTTTTATCAAAAATCAGCTGATTTTTTTTTGTGAAAATAACAATGTTTATGTACAGGTTGTATACAAAGTTCAAACGCCATTTATTTGTTCTCTACTGTTTATCTAACACTATACAGTTATGTTCAAGTTATGTACTATTGTTCAATGTTGCCGCAGGTGTGGTGAATGGAAAGACTAATGGAATTTCATTTAACATGCAAAAATTTAAAGATTAAGGCCTTTGGCATTTGGACCACTTTTTCATGGTCGATTTCGACTGCAAATTGATGTCGCAGGTGGTTGGAGTGTGGTTGCAATGTCTTACTATATGGAAAAAAAAAACACCGGACCTTTGCGCAAGAGGCGCACACACCGACATCATTTTTCGTGTGCCAAGGTTCTTATGGTTGGTGTACAACTGTACATTTGTCAGTGGCATAGCTTGTTTTGGTTGCGCCTCCTTTACATCCCTCCACTTAGTCCTCATTTTATCATTCCACGCAGCCACTTCATTTTAAGGGGCTACATCGCAAAATTACTTTGAAAAATCTCCGCATAGAGTGCTAGCATCGTTTTTCTATTGAGCCCATAGACCCGATGTTAAAGAAAAAAACTTTAATTTTTAAAATACACAGTCGTGCGGCAATATGTTTATTTTTCTTATTTAATGTTGTCCAATATTAAGTTTTCAAAGTGCAATGTACACCTTAAATATGTTGATCGAGTGATAGAATGACAAAAAATTGGTAAGTGCGGTTCTATTTTTAAAAGCTATTTCAAAATTGCGATTTTCTAACTCTTATAACACCCATTAAAATGTCGGTAAAAATACGTAAAAATAATTTTTAAAAACCAGAAAAAGTTTAGCACGTGCGCCAATTTGTTGGCTTCACTGATTTACTTGTGGTTTTTTTACGAGCATTTTAATGGATTTTTTTTCGCGAATTTGAAATATTTTTTTTTTAAAACAGAACCGCACTTACCAATTTTTTCTCATTCTATCACTTGATCAGCATATATTTAAGGTGCACATTGCAATTTGAAAACTTAATATTGGACAACTTTAAATATGAAAAATAAACATATTGTCGCAACTGTGTATTTAAGAATTAACGTTTTTCTTTAACATGAATGTCTGTGGGATCAATATAAACACGATGCTAGCGCACTTTGTGGAGATTTTTCAGAGTAATTTCGCGATGTAGCCTCTTAAAAGTAAATTTTAAATGAAAATCGTCCATGCAAACTCTCTTAACATTGCGTCCCTGGCCCCCGGTACGCCAGTGACATTGTCACACAAAGAGTAGTGATGTGGTTTACCATGCCATGGTACAGAAAATCCATTTTATGGCACCGGTAGTATTGTAGAAACTAGAAATATGTTCTACTTTTTTTTTTGTACTGAAAAATATGCTCTAGCAAATGATAAGTTGCGACTTATCATTGCACCATGAAAGGTCGCAAAAGGGGTGCATATCAATGACCAGTGCTGTCTAATATAAATTGTGCCGCAACTTGCTGTAACAGTGTAAACACAAAACACTATGTTGCATAACAAACTGTACAACACGTGTTGTATAGTGAATTACTATTTATGTTGCCTAATGTAAACTCACCTTAAGAGGAGTGGCTCATTTGAATATTTAAGAAATAAGTAAATAAAAATTCTTTCTTTTAAAAACACGAAATTCGTTTAACACGAAAAATATTTTGGTTCCTTTTTTATTTTTATTTTTTCGTTGTGCTACGGTACTGGTACAGTACTATTGTACAATGTGTGTTTTCAAATGTACCACGTGGCAATTTCAAATTTCCCCACAAGAGCATGGCCAATTCGCCACATACGGCGATTGGCGATACTGCTGGTACATACACCTCTGCTATAAAAATGGAAAGAAGAAATGAAATTGGTTGTTGAAAATACGATAAGAAAAGTGAGTTTGAAGCAATGTAGCCTTTTTATAATAAAACACAATTATCACAAGAGTTTTAAAATGCAATTGTTATTTTTAAAGAAGAAAAAAAAAAACAATTTCAAATAAAAATGTGTGTAAGTAGATGATCTACATTTTTTTTTTCGGACCTTTTCTGATAGTGTTTTATTTTTTCGTTTACTTGATAAAGACTTTTTTTCATCTATTCGAGTCTACAGTTTCAGGCAATATTCAATACTGCATAAAACACACTGTATGTGCATATTTCATTTGGTGTAAAATGTGTTTCTTTCATCATCATACATAGCATCTGTTATTACAAAAATAAGATTGGCGATGAACCTTTTGAGGTCTTTTTTTTTTCTTCTTCTTCTTCTTCACCCCATCTCTTTTTTTTTTGTCAACCCTTATATGAAATAATTTTTTTTTTCTTATTTCTTAGATAAATTTTTCAAAATAGAAAATGGGGCAAACACATACGCAGGGAAGAAAGAGTGAAGAGATAGTGTAGAAAAGTTGATATGATGAAAATAGGAAAACATGCCTCGGAGTAGAAATGTTTATACATGTATTATTGGTGGCCAGTGAAGATTACATAGAAAGGACCTACTTTTTTTTACCATGTGGTCCAAGTGACCCCAGAGAGTTTATCGAATTGTGGGGATGTGATGTGGGTGAGATTGCAGTTCATAAAAAAATCAAATTTTGTCTACAATAATTTTTTGGTTGCATTGCGGATTAAGAAAAGGTTGGAAGGGAGTGTGTGGTGGATGCATGTATGTATGTACTGTATGTGGTTGGGTTTAAAAATTGTGGTTGAAAAATGAAAAAAAAAAAGCCATGGCCATGGGCATTGGGTTTCCTGTATTGATGAGATATCTACTGTATATTATATTCTTTCCATATTTCTACTATATTTTTGTGAGGTCTGTTTACAGTGTGATATAAATGTTTATGGCATATTCTAAAATAAGACAATTGTCAGTTGGGAATATACAGGGTGATTGTAAAATCCAGTCATTTTTTAAAATGTTATTACTCAAGCATTATTGTATGCCTCATAAGCTGTGGATTTATGTTGTTGCGTAATAAAAATGAATTGCACCAAAGATGTGTGTTATTGTCGCTCCCGAAGCGACGTGCTGCATTGTAAAACGTGCCCATTTTGTCAATGATATGTCTGTTTTGTATGAGCATAATGTTTGAATTAGGAATTTCGCACCTGAAGTGAAGACATTGCTTTTTAAGCCTACAACAGGCTGGGTGATAATCTCCAGAAACATTGTCGCCATTGATGTTTCGTAACAAACTGGAGATGTTGTTGTAGATACAATGCAACATCGCCCGAGTATCCAGTACTCTAGCATCAAAGAGTGTTGCTTGTTTCTCTGTTTCGCACTTCAAATGGAAAACACTGTTCCTACTTCTGTAACTAAAAGTGAACACAAATGCAGCACTAACACCACCAGTGATCAACAAATCCATTGCTGAACTGAAGAACAGACACTGAATTCGGTTTGGACGCACAACAACACTGACCACGTGTATTCAGATACAAGTCGCTGTGTTCGATGAAGACGTCGTCGAGTCACTGGATACATGTGCCCTGTGTGTACTAGGCATAATGCAACAAGTTTCAACTCATGCATGTACTCAAGCCCATTGTATGAACATGTATGGCTGCAAGATTGACCAAATTAAAATAAGGATTGCTTCCAAATGGTACCACAATTGGCTTATGATGTTATTGAAAGTCACTGAACAATTTGACAAGATTTGTTTCACCAAGGACGCAGTGAGGGACTCGGTTTGCTTGAGCAGGGATGAAATGGGCCAAAGAAACTGCTCAGAAATATTATTTACCTCTGGTTCTAAAAAAAATCCGAAAATTCCTAGAACCTCACCACTTCGATTATATTTTCATTTTTGTCCACAATAAATGTGTCATGTCGTTTGCTATGTGTAGCAGTTAATTTTTGTTGTAAAGTACCCCAGGCAGCACGTCAATAAAGAACCAACGTAATGCCAACCGTTGATGTTTATGTAAAGATATTGACATAATGATTCGGCCAACATTGTGTTTGGCCGTTGGTTCCACTATTGGTTGCACTCGATGGCTCATGTCACTGTGATTACTATTACTGTGAGTACTATGATTTTGGTGCCAACATTAAATGGACCAAGTGCTGGGCCAACTGCCAACATTAATTCGTACATTGGGCCAACATTAATTCGTACATTGGGCCAACATGTTGTGCTACTTGGGATGCGACCTAGCAAAATTACTTTGATGTTTAAATTTTCTTCAACAAAAATGTGTCAATGTCTTTTTTTCAAATTTTCTACTGATAAAAATATTAGTTTCCCATTCATTTTTTCAATTTTTTTTGTTTAATTTTTAAATTTTCTTTGCGTTTCATTATAAAATTGGCCATATAATGTAAAAGCCACATCTCAAACTAAACAGCCCATCGGGAAAATGCCCAATTGCCCAATATATCAGTCCGCCTCTGTGCTTATGTGTAGTGTAGGCACCTTACCCTGTGTGTTGGTCTGCACTCTGCAATTAGAACAGAATCAAAAACACATTTCAAACAAGGTGACGCACAAACATATATGGGCAAACAGAAATATTATTTAAAACCTAAGTTAAATAGTTTTCAACGCTTTTTGACAATTTCAGAAAAAAAAATATTAGACTTGAAAATAAGTACTAAATTGGTAACAAGACTGCGTAAGAAATCTACAAAGAAATGAATTGAGATGCATCATTTGCATTAGATCCTCCTCAGCTAGTGTCGTTTTTTTTTTTTGTTCTTTTTTTTGGTTAGCTTATTTCTCGTTTGAAAGCAGTCAAGCACCTATTATCATCAGTATGCATATATGTGTGTCAGTGTATGTGATGATAAAAATTCATTTCAGACTTGGTTGCTTTCATCTTTGATGTGAGAATGAGAAAGATGAGAAGACGAAAAACTTAACATCTTTTTCTCTCATCTATATTATAGCTGAAGAAGTAGTAGTTCCTTTATTCGAGTCTTGGTTTCAAGACATTTTCTCTCACTGCTCTTTTTTTTTTCTTCTTCTTCCTTTTCCTTCTTCTCTATTGGCAAAGAGTTAATCGTATGTCACCGTCACTTGCATCTCATTCAAGTGTCATTGTTAATGCAAAATAAAATGCTTTCTTCATTCCACTTTTTTTTTCTTCTTCTTCTTTTATTCGTTCTATCTTTCTTATATGTCTGTATGTATACATGCATATATTTATCCAAAATGGAATATAGTAGACAATGACAAAAAAAATATACACTGAGAGAGTGAAATAGGAGTCTGAAGTTTGAAATTGAAAATCGTGCTTCTATTTTTTTTTGTCAAAACTTTTTAATGTCTTTTACTGAGGGTGGGAAGTAGAAAGAGAATTATCTTTTTTTTTTTTGACTGGATATGATGCATTTTCATTTGTTTTTTCTCTTTTTTACATTTTTCATCATTACTTTTATGTAATGATTGTTGGAAATGAAATATTTGGTTGAGAAATTTTGTTAGATGGTATATTTTGAAGAGAGAGAAAAAAAAGGTATTAAGGCCCGGATCCCACAAAGAAAATAGAAATATAAATAAAAGTTTATGCTACATTTTTTTAACATTCAAGGATTCTCATACATTACAATAAAAAACACACTTTAAAACCATTTCTGAGATTATACATTAAATAAGGCGAGAAAGAATTTGAAGGAAAGAGGCTGGGTACACAAAATCAATGCAATCTCATCCATCGTGGCTTTTTAAAGACAAAATTCATCCAAGTATGGTGGTGGATTTTGTTAATTCAATCCAACGTTTTTTTTTTTGCTTCTGCAGCGTTGAATCGAAGGATCTGCTTTGCCAGACTTTCGCATTAATTTTTGGATTACATTTGGATGGTGGTGTGGCGTGGATGGACTAGCCCCTTTTATCATCAAAAAATGCTTTTTCATTTCTGATTTAATTTTAATTTTTGTGATCTTCTTAAGTTTTCTGATTAATATTTTTTTATGTTAATTAGTAAGGCATCCTAAATGGGCGCCCACAAGTACTGAACAGGAGAGCGTTTGCCCCGAGATTTGCCTCCTTTCATGAGCTAATTTTCTTGTTTTATATGTAATTTTTATATTTTGTTGGAAGATAAGTGTGTGACAAATATAATGTGTGTGTGTGTGTGTCTAACATAATATTAAAAAATGCTGTACACAATATTTATGGCTCGCATTGCTCGCTAGAAGTTATGAGAAAAAGGACATTTTTAAGAAATTTGTCGCTTGTTGCACCCGCGGAATTGAAAAAATTTTATTCCAAAGCTTTAAAAATATTTTGTACTACACAATTCCACTGAATTTCAGAGTGTTTTTATACTGTGCAACTCTCATAGAAAAAGAAAATGAATATTTAATTGGAACCGTATCCAAGATGCAACATCCCACGAACTTAATGTTGCATCTTGGATACGGTTCCACTTGTGTGACCACCCCGGTCAAGCCCAGTATATGTAGTTCAGGCTGTTTTCCACCTTTTGTAGCCATTTTCAAATTTTGTCTTATGTCGCACCAGTCCCCCATGATACAGTACTGATCTGGCTTTCTATTCTAGATAAGGCTTTGCTAGAAGCTAGTTTGACTTCTGGATTTTTAGCCTCTAACCAGGTTCTTCCAATGAAAATAAAACATTTTGGGGGGTTTTCTTATTATTTTTTAATCATAATTAATGTTTTTTGTTTGGAGCACTCAAGACTTTTTTGCTCCCGGTGCCAAAAATCTAGCTACGCCACTGATGAGAAATTAGTTAAAAAGAGAAAAAGATGGCCAGTTCCCACATATTTTCAAAAAAAAAAAAAGAAAGAAAACAATGAAAAATAGACAGAAATGATTCCAACGTTTATGGCGATTTTGAGAGAACGTCATATACTAAGCCAGGATGGACAAACCAGACTTGATCGTGTGTACCTGGCCTAAGATATTTTCTTGAATTTATGCCTTAAAAGATGTTTTAAAAATGCAGAATTTTCAGAGTTCTAGTGACGTTTTGATGTGAATCTTAGCTGTAAAATTTAAAATCCACTATTAAAAAAAAGCTCTGTCCTTAGTAGGCCTACTACATAGTTTCCATTTTCAATATTTTGAAAATTTGCTTTACTCGTTCTTTAGAGTGAAATCCTGAATGTCTGTATGCCTCTACTACACCTTTCTCTGAAATACATGGATGATTCGCGCCAACATTTTTACAATTTGGCCTCCGGAAAAATAAAATTGCCAAGATCCTTAATCACAAAGATCGAAAATAACAAATTTCAACATTGAGTAACATATTGAATGAATGCATATTTTCACTTTGTATGCCAAGTAGTAGATCAGCTGCTGCTCTTTTTTTTTTTTTTTTTTTGGCTCCACTTCTTACTATTTCCAATGTATGCTTCGAAATATATCTTGGCAGATTTATTCAAACTCTTTTTTTTTTAGCTATCTTGCGGACTTACTCGAAATATATAAAAATTTCAAGCCTAAAGCATCGAAATAAAATCAACTGAGAATTGATATGGCACAAACTAAGATAAACACAATCAGAGAGGTTGTCACTGTGGATTTCATCACAAGCTATAAGACTGTATAACTGATACGCAAGTAGATACATGTACATATACTGTATATCTATAATAAACCACCAAGCCACCCACCTACATACATGAACATCACCAACAAACACCTTATGCTTGGCTACACCCTTTTGCACTTCTAAATTTAATTCTAGAGGCAATATATACATCCAAACTATATATATATATATTTTTTTTCGTCTTCCAACTTGAGTCCCCACACTCAATGAACAGAAATACACAAACACTTTCTTATATTATGCATGCCAATATAAAATTCTATGCCTTTGCATTTCGATTATAGTCCTAGACACATCGCTTTAAATTTTTTTTCTCATTTTGTTACAATCTATAGGCATACAGGGTGTAAGATAGCAAGTGGTAATAATTGGTTATACCCTTATGCCTGTTTTATGTAGAAGGTTAATTTTCTGCTCTTTTTACGGAAGAGAAAAAATGTGACGTCATGAGATTCTATCTAAATCTCAACAGAAGACTTGATAGTATAAGAGCTTTAGACTAATTGAGTTTTGCTTGCTGTAAAACGGCTACTAAACTGCTACTAAAACCACTGCTTCTAAAAAGGCGCGTAGATGAGGGATTATATGTAGCCTGGACTAAACAGATGCAACTTCAGGAACAGACTTAGGTAATATGGCGCCCTGTGAGAGGCCAAAATGTGGCACCCCTTAAATATTGCTTATTTTTATAATTCCTTTTCGTACATTTTTTTATTATAGATCTTCTCCATTGGCCCACTGAAACTTCACATTATTAAAAAAGCCTCGATGAAAGTTACAAATTTTCTTAGACCTACAACAAAAACATACAACCGAACCACAAGTACTTTTTGTGATGAGCCATCACATCATTGTCAAATGGAAAGATAAATAATAAGAATGTGACACTAAGTCTGAAATCTATTATGACAATATTCTTGCAAAAAAAAAATGAAAATGGAAATATTCATAAGAATATTTCCGGAGAAATATTTCCCAAAAATAAATTTCCGGTAATTTTACGACACTATTTTCAAGCTATAGTAATCAACATCCATGTTGCATTTAAATTGAAGGCAAAAGTAAACAAGTAGCTATATCAATCTACTTTGAAATTGTGGGAAATATTTTACAAACATTTTACGTACTAAAGTTTTTGTCCGCAACTTTATTTTACTATAAATTGGTTTAATAACCACAATTAGAGAGTTCATTCTTTTTTTAATATTATTTATCAATTTAATGGAATTGTAATAGCACTAAATCTGCATCGAAATCTACTCCAGAGAACAGAGCATTGTTGATGCATACTCGAGGTGTTTCTTTCCAGATGTATTTAGACTATGGGATTCGCTTCCTGCTGATAGTTCTGTTTAAGGACGAATTCTATTTGACAAGGATGTCTAAGATTTGTCTAAATAATAACCACTTATGACTGGGAATTATTTCCCTCACCTCATTGCTATCGAGGTGATTCCAGTTGTACTTGAGTTGAATTGAATTAAATTGAATATTGTGTTTAGTTAAACTTTGGTTTACTGCAGTTAATATTCTGGTTTTTTGCTTCATTGCATTACTTTAGTAGTTGTACCAAGTGTGCCAAGTAACCATTGCAAATTGACAATTAAAATAAAATTTGCAATTACAATTTCTTCAAATTTGTAAATATTGCTAATATGTTAGCAGCTTTAGGACTGACACACTTACTATTTTTCATAATAGATTAGCTATAAACAATTAATCAAGTATTGCTTTTAATCGTGTTCAATGCTTTGTAAAAAAAGCCAAGATCAGCGTTTTCTGCCAGGCATTATACAAGAAAAACGTATGTAAATCTTGCAACATTATATTTGCGGTTTATTCAAGGAAACAACGAATCTTGCCGCCAGTAATCGCCATTATCATTGCAGCTTTACTGTAATTACTAAGCAAGTAAACACATGGCAGTTCTTAGAGCTGACTTCAGGCTTAATGATCTTAAAAAAATGTATTGGGGGGGGTTTAAAGCTAATTGCTAGTGTGCTGCATAAAGCTGTATGGTATATATGGGTAGTGGTGACCACTCTAAGAAAATGAGAGAATTAGTTGCACGAACAGACTCATATTTTTTTGTCATTTGTACCTAGGGTAATTTGATAATTAAATTTACTTCCAGAGGATGTTGTGCATGGGGGAACACACGGAACATTTTGATTTAGGGAACTTAAAGAGATGCTATTGAACCATTCTGTCATAACTTTTGAAGCATACCGTGCACACTGGAATAGAAGACATCTCTGCTTTCCAGACTTCTCTGGGAATGCATCACTTTCAACCATTCCATTTTGGCTTGTCTGGTTCACTTGCAATGAATTCTCGAAGTTTATTTTTCATGAGGAACAATAGTTACACTTCAACTACGTCCACTCTGAACGTCATAAGTTCCATTCATATAGGCCCTATACTAATGCTACCATTCAACTTAAAATTATATTTGCATTGGGAACTGTTTTAGTGAGTTGTTTATGGGGACAGTGCATTTCTATGGTACTTTTAGACTAATGTTACTTTTGTACTAAATAGTTGCTCTGCCACAGGCCTTCTGGGTTGCTTGCAAAGTGATTAGTCACATTCAAATTAAAGTAAATAACTTCGAAAAAGTTAAATCAAATTTATATTACTGCTAATAACCATTGCTATCTAAAAAAATAAATTATTTTTGTGTTTCTCAAACAGTAACACACCTTGTAATTTGTTTTGTAACAATTTTTATAGGTTTTTCTATTTTTCAGTATTTCATTTACTTGTATTATATTTTTTTATTCTATATACATGTATGAGGGATATAAGTTCAATCATTGGAAATTCTTCGAGAAATAACTTGGAATTGAAGAAGACGAGAACGAAAAAAAAAATGATAGAAATTACTGTTTTGCAAATCTATTTTCTTTGTTGTTGAAGTTTATTAAACTTCGATGAGTTGAGGGAAAAAAAGAGAAATGTTGGTGTATATTTTTTTGGTTTCATCATCTTATGCAATTGGTAACCTATGAAAACTACTATTAGATGAACCAAACTAGATTTTTCTCATAATGTTCTTTCTTGATACAGTTGTGTAACAAGTTTTGATAAAGTATGGCTGCAATGCACACAAAAATGTATACGTCACACAGACATAATCTTTATTCGGAAAAAAACTCCAAAAAAAAAAAAAGGTTACGTTTGGTAGGAGGGTGGTGGTTGCGCGTATCAAGACTGAATTTTGCCATTTAGGAATCAATTATGATGTATTATTACTAGGTGCGTTTGAATATAACATTACTCACGCTTGTAGAGAAACAGCAGACGACTTGTGAAAATGAATAAGAAATAATTCAATAAATTAATGGTGTTTAAAATAGACTGTTGTTCACTATTTAAATTTACATGTGTTGTTTGTTTTATTACTAACAGACAGACTGTCACTGTTGAGTGCATTTAAAGAAATTCACTCCTGCTAACAGCAACCAAGCTACAACCAGCAGTGGGAGGCTAAATGAGCTTAAGCCCCCAGACTATGAACATATTTTTATGGTGGCCTAAATACTACCAATTTTTTTTAAAAAAGTTGTACAATAGAAGCTCTAATTTGTTGAAAAGAACACTAAATTTCTTACATGTAATGTGTACAAATTGCTAACAATCTTTTTTACATGTTGCACGGTTTTTCTACTGTTTCTTCTTTCTTTTAGCATCTTATGATTTTTAGCCCCTTTCTCCTAGATTAAAATCCTGGCTGTGCCACATTTTCAAATGTAGACCTAGTGTTCAAAATAGAATGAATTCTAGGTACTATTTTTAACAGTTAAAACTTTCAACTGTAAGTTATGTTATTTATTATATGTATCATAATGTATGGACATATTAGCAGTAGTTTTCAAACAGACAAAACTCTCTCCGAAAGTTTATAAATGAAGCCAAATATGGAAAGAAAAAAAAAATTATTAGGAACTTTTTATGTATTTCTAGAATGTCGACTTGTGGTTCACCCTGTACACTCTGTAATATATTTTGTGTGACATCTATGATATTGCATGCTGTCAATCAAATGAGTTATTAATTTTAAATTAGCTTGGATGCTTTTATATAATGTACATGATCGTAATTAATAATAAGCTTTACGTAGAAGTTGGAGGTTTTTTTGGGGTGGTCAGGGAAGTTTCTCGATAAGGCGGTTTTTGGGATGTTTCAGGTGGCCTTGCGTGTTCACTAGAGGTGGGGGCCCAGTTTTTTTTCAGACATGTTTTGTCATAGGCTGTATCAGTATTGTGATTATTATGGTATGCAGTCTATTGTGATTTATTATTACATTGTTGCTTTATGATTAATGAATCTAACGAACTGGTAATACAATTTTAATCTGTTTTCTATCTCAATAAATTGCAAACTCCTGTGATTTTCAATAGTGCGCCCCCGATTTTTCTGAAGCGAAATTTCTAGAGTAGCAATTAAAGCTTATGTCTCATTGAACAAGCGTGCTGGTTTTTTTTTAGTTTTAGTTTAAATGAATTTTCAGATTTAATTAGGATACTAGAGTGTCGTTGGATAAGTAGCACGGATTATCGTTTAGATTTTACGTGTCGGGTTCCATGTAAATCTGATTATGGAATTTTGGACACAAGTGTTTTTAACACGATGTCAATCACCTATGATAAAAATGTTTGAAATTCTGTTTTGTTAATTAGTTATGGCATAAACTTGGAAGTAATTAATTTTATCAGTGCTTATTAGTATTTAGTTTGTGTTTGGATTTCATTCTAGTAATAATATATGGTCATGACGAGATTAGAATAGATCTGAGAGAGATTATAGAGACATGAGTCACATGACTGTCCTCTTATTTGTTGTATTGAAATTATGTTAAAATAAGGCAACAAGTTTACGTAAAATGTCATAATTCTGAACTTTGAGGCAAGAATAAAAACTGGCGCCCTCTTCTTAGTATTTATCATTCTGGTTAGTTTGCGCCAGTGATATGCTTTGTGCCCGAGGCAGGTGTTTCACTCGAATCGCCTATTTACGGCCTTTGTATAAAAGACCCAAATCCGCGAAAAGATTTTTTCATTAAATAACGTTTCAATCATATTGCGCATTTTTGTGTTTATTTAAATAACTTGATCAATTTTTGAAAACAATCTACAAATTTTTGAATTTTTTATTTGCAAAAAAAGTTGTGGCCTTGTTAATAATTTAAATGTTACTTATTTGTGAAAGATGTTATCTTAACTGCATTGTTGTATTTGTTTGTTAATAGGCTATGGCCCGAACATGCTAGTGCTCATAATAATCTTGGGACATTGGTTGAAGATCCTCTGGTTGCCAAATTCCACTTTATGGAAGCCATTCAAATTAATCCCATTCATGCTCGAGCTCATTTCAACATGGGAAACTTATTAAGGTACTGTACATACTGTAATGGATATATCTCTCTATACAAATGCATATTTGTTTTCTTGTTGTTCATTTTTGTTTATTATGTGGTTCCTTTTACCAAAATATAATTGTTCTTTTTTATTTCTAAAGGAAAATATTCCATTTTGAGGTTTTGAAAATTTGATCCTCTCAAATTCCTTCGTTATTTTCTTTCTCTTTTATCATCATATTGGATCCTGCTGAATTCTATACATCTGAATAAATATCTTTCATAATTGAAGAATTGAATTAACTATTTATTCAAAAGTCTATATAGAAATTCAAGCGAACAATCATTAGTTTTTTTTTTATTATTTTCAATTGCAACAACAATGTTGGAATATGAGGCTATTTTGTTGTCTCAGAAAAAAGAACTCCAAAAACTTTTAACTGTTTTGTTAGCACAAGTTTTGTTGAAAACTGAACTTTTTTGTTTTTTGTTTTTTTACATAGTGAACTATAGATGAAATTTCGAAATAGGATCTCATCGGAAATATGATATTTGATTTTTGTGGATGGACATTATGGCTGAATTTTTATTGACGTGTTTTGTTTTTGTTTTTTTGTAGGTCAAATACATATATTGATTTGGCTAGCAGTTATTTTTATTCAGTTTTCCTTTTTATTTTTCCTAACGACATTTTAGATTTCAATATATATTAGATATCTGAATGCATCCACACAAAAGCAAAGTTTTGTCTTTTTTTACAACAAAAAAACCTTTCTGTTGTAGTCATAATGTCAGAAGCGCAGTATGTTCTCAGAAATACAGTACTGTGAGGTACTTTTTCTACTTGGACATACATCTTTGCATAAATTATGGTTCACAGTTTCGAGCTACTTAATGTAGGCTATATGAGTTTGTTGTATGCCTGAGTCAGTAACCTGACCTTGACAACAGAACTTTTACATAGGCTCAAAAATGTTGCTAAACAATTAAAATGTTGCTGGGCTCATGAACATGAATTGGCCTGAAGGAAAACGGGAAATGGACATACATTACGTGTAACGGATAATTACACCAAATGGATGCGACATATACCTTATCACAGGACGATTTTATGACAGTAAAATCATCGAGTCGCTTTATTTAATAATAAAACCAATTGTGTAGTAAATTCTTGAACATAAGAATTCAGATACTATTAATTAAAAATTTTATTGCATCAAACAGATTTTGAATATTAAAAAAAAAATAAGTTCTTTAATGTTTTTATTTGCGAATTTAAGGATCTGTATTTTAATTATATTCCGATTAGCTTATAAAAACAGGACAAGAACAAAATATACTGCAATAATTTTGCAACAGCTGTTGTGTATTTGCAGCAGAAATACAATTGGTGGTGTGTCCCTTTGTGGCAAATGAGTTAGAGGAAATTATTATCAAAATGTTACTACTGTAAGTTAATGTCCACATTTAGAAGACCACATCGAAAAGCACACTCGGACACACTATAAATTAATTTCTGTATTAATATGCAGTAGTCGATATTTTTTTTATGTTATTGTGTTTTTGTCTCTTCTTCAGTAAAGAAAACCAAATGGTAACTGCTATACGTTTCATGGAGCAAGCTGTTATTTTGGAACCAACTTACAGTGATGCTTACACCAATTTGGCCGCAATGTACAGTGAGGTTGGTCGGTTGGACGATGCAGAACGCATTCATAAATCGTTACTACAATTGGAACCCGAAAGTCCAGATGTTCATAACAATTATGGAGCTTTTCTACAAAAAATAGGTAAACCACATTTAAGGAGATCTCATCTCTCTTCTTTTGTGGTAAATTTTATTTGTTTTGTCCGTTGTTATTTTTTTTTTGTTTGTTTTGTTTTTAACATATTTCTCAAGACTCAAAACTCCGAAATTCAAACTCTTGCAATAATACCTACCACCAATTAACCACATTCCACATTCTTCTTTCTCAATTAAATCTTTGGTTTCTTCTAAATGAAAAAGACAAAAAAAATTATACCATTTGGTTGCAGTTATATATCATATGCACTATTTAATTGCTGCATATTGATTACATTATTATCTGGTTCCTTCCTTCCTTCCTTCCTTTGAAATCATTATTTTTAAGAGATGATGGAGAAATTATGCTTATGGCACTTAATTTTCTTTCGGTTTTTTTTTTAGAATTTATTCTTCTCTTGTTTTTCTTCTAAAATGAATTAATAATCCACATTCAAAGAAAGTTAATTTAAGATTGAATTGAAGTAATTTTATTGGTCGCTTTTTCTGAATATTCTACTTAATCTTTTTCCTTTCTTTTAAAGTGGATTGCCAATTCTAATATTTATCTTTAATTTATTTTTTTGTTGCCAAATGCTTAACCAATGATAACATTCTTGTCTATTGAAGCAACAGTAATTTGGAAAACCGAATTCAGAAGTTTTAAGGTTATCTACATTATTGAATCAGGGTTTCAAACTTAGAAAATGTGAATATACTCATGACAATTTCAGCACATGTGTATAATTATTAACACTCGAGAATGCTCACAAGAAGGAAATTTAGCACTTGAGCTTCAACTTGAACCCTCGGAACAAAATTTCAATGCAGACAGACAAATTTTTATTACTCGCGAACAGGGTAATAATATCTGTACTCAAAAGGTTCATATTGATATGCAAGTTTTCTTCTTGCATTTTAGTGTTAAGGATCTATACGTTTTGTTGGTTTACAAATTACAGATATGGGCGGATGAGTGCCCACCATAGTGCCTAAGGTGGCTAAATGCAGTAACGAACATGTACAGGTTTTGCATTATGGTTGAGTTGTGTGGTAACTCAGTTAACCAACGGGCAGACAGTTAAATTGACAAAAAGACAAAGATTTGAACTTTGTTGATTTTTGTACAATATAATAGTTGATAAATTTTATTCACTGTGAAATTAAAAACTTAAGATGGTTTTAAAGTGTAAACGCCTCTTGAACTCTTGATTTATTTTGTCTTTCAGGTGCAAAATGAAGAAAAACTCGAATGTGATACTAGAAGGGTATTTATTTTGAAATATATCAACATGAAAATACAAATAAGTGATTTAGCTATCCTTCAAGTTTCAAAACACTGAACAGTTTCTCTTAATTTTGCTCCTGAAAGACAGAGTAATCAGTGTTTGAAAATCAGTTTAACATAAACCATCTTGGTTTCACAAACCATTAAAAAAAATTGAAAAAGTACATCTATGACTTTTTAGCTGATTATTCAAAAGGGTATTTATTTAAATTTTCATTTATTATGGATATTTTCTAAAAAAAAATTAACCATAAATAAAAAATAAAAAGGAACTATTTCTTGATTTAAATAAAAAGAAGTAAAAAAATCGGATTTTTTATTTTTTGGATTAAAAATCATGTTTTTTTTCCATTCTGTTGTCAACTCAAGATTACTGAGTTATTTAAATAAGGAGTCGGTTTTCTGAAATTTGTATTCATGCGCGCTTCAGAACGTTTGGGAAAAGGATAAGATTTTGGGCTCATTTAAATAATTCAACTTAAAATATTATTGAATTGCAAAATGAATAATATATAAATCTACAGCCAAGTTATGAAGCTTAAGATTTCTATGATACTGTGGATGGTCGACATTCTCGAAGCCCTACGTGTACATTCCTCATTTTATGTAAAGCTTCAGTGTATAAAAGGACTTTTTAAATAAATTTGTATGACTTTTCTTCTGATTTAATTAACTGTCAAGGAAACCTTTTGAAATTTAGCGCTGCCTTTTTATATCATTATAAGTTATTTAAAAAAAAATCAGTAAGAACAACAATGCATCCAGGCTGATTGTTTTAATTAGTGGAAGTTCTGATTATAAGAATAAAAAGTTGATGTGATGGTGCTTCATTTCTTATTATTAATTATTATTTTTATTATTATTATTATTATTATTATTATTATTATTATTTTCATTATTGATAATTATAGTCCATGGAAACAAGAATATTTTTGTCAAGAAAAAAAAAGATTAAGGTTTGTTAAAAAGGAGGTTTTTGTGATTTTGCTTTGTGTTTATAGTTGCATTACAAACATGCTTCAGATCACACTGCTGAGCTTTTAATTTTTTAGAGGAATAACAGCAGTTTGTAAATTTATATTGTTCTTTTGCATTGTTGTTTAGTATTTTTCACTTGTAGTTTTTGTGCTCTTGTGTTTGTCGCTTTGAAAGGATCTTAGGAATTTCTTAATCTGGATTGTTTCTTAAAATCTTAAGAATAAGTAGAAGGTAAAAAGTAGAAGGTTGAAATAGGAGCATATAAAGAGATTATAGAAATTTTCAAATGGCCATAGTTTATTTTTAAAGATATCACCATGAATATTAACGAAACTATTGAACTTGGAAAAATGAAACTAGAAGAAATTTTCTTAAAAAGAATTGCTTGTTTTATGTTTTACGTTTAATAAGAAGGAATATTTTTTATAGTTTTTGTTAGCTTACAATAAATTATAAATAAAAATGGAAACAAGAAGAAACTGGAAACAAATTGCTCCCTCGCTGTGCTCGATTAATAGAAAATGCAGTTATGTATTTCAAAACTTCAATGCAGTTCTGTGTTACACAATTCCACCAAAATTAGCATTGATGGAAATTCTGCTTGAGTTGTCTAACTAGTAAATCTACCAAAGTGCAGTTTTCCAATCTGTGCAGTTCATTACTATAATAATTACAGTATTTAATTGCATTGTAAGCCAAATTCTGTGCTAAGGGAATATCTAAGGGAAGAATCACACATGCTGAAAAACAAACAGAAATTATAAATACAAAGAAAAAGTCAGAATATTTTTATGGTCCTTTGAATGGAAAGATATATGGCGCTTCTGTTAAATTCGTTACAAGGTGAAATTCTGTGATTTTATTATGCGTGTGTGATTCTTTTCTTAACTGCACAGCTTAGCAGCTTGCCAGCAAGATTTGACAGTAGTTATAAAAAAACAAGTAGTTACATTACTACTTAACTGACTATTTATTTATTGGTAGTTTCCTTTTTGTGTTAATTCAATCTAGTATATATTTTAGTTTTTTTATTTGCATAAACTCAATGCAACACCTATTAAAGTAATGAGTAGGTCTACATGGATTACGTTTTTAATATTCTAATGTTTTACCTATGACATGTTTTTTTCATAATTCAAATTTTTATATGAGTTATTTATGAACCCAATTTCGCAGGCATTCATTAAAATATCTAAGCTCTTTAGATTATGATTATCATAGCCTGTAATTTAAATTATAAAGAGAAGGAGCAAAACCAAAACCAAAAATAAAATAGAATTCACAAATTTTTGCAAGAAAACAGTATTCAAAGGAAAAAACAAACATGTTAGGTTATATAGATAAGCATAAACAGTTGGTAGGTGGGTTACTTGTCAAAGATGCAAAACACAAGGATTCAAGAAACTTTCTAAAAATGTCTAGGGAAATTATTAACAGAGTCTAGACTTAGAAGAAAACCGCAATTTATTTTTTGTTTTTTCTTAGATAATAATAATGCCATTTCTTGTTGTTCTTGATGTTGTGTGTACTTAACATTTAGAAGCAAACAACAACAAAGACAAATGTGGATAAGATTAAGAATATCAAAAAATGATGGAAAGGTGGATAAAATGTAATATTTTATGGAGAAACGTATCTGGAATTCGGATTGGTTTTAGACTTAAATACTTTTATTTGTAGCAAAATATAAGTCTCAATAATATACAGTATAAGCTTGTAAATATATGTATTCTAACATTGATGATTATATTGTAACATAACTTTCATTAATTTTTTTTTTCTATTTGTTTTGTGTGTATGTTTCTAACAAAGGTCGTAAAGATGAATCTCTGAAGAGTTACAAAGAAGCTTTGGCTTTACAACCGGACCATTTGGTTGCCATTGTGAATACAGCTAAATTATTGCGGTCTTTCAAGAAAAATGTTGAAGCTGAAGATCTATACAAAAGGTTTAAATTGTGGTTTTATAAATTTATTCACACTAAAATGCTGCGCAACCTGTGGTTTACACTTTTAAAAGTGTCCACACTAAATTGTACTCTCAACAATTTGAGGCTCATTAGAGCCCTAACTCAGTTGCACACTGATTATCTTGATAAATGACATTTTCTATTGACGCAACCCAATAGCATCATTCTAGCAGAGGCAATGTACAATCAGTGATGCAACCACGGGTGCTGACCTATGGGAGCTGAAGCCTCCCCAGGACTTAAAAAGAAACGTAAAATAAATATAAAATTATTACTTTGTGTTATTGTTTGGGACTATCTCGTGAGTGAAGGAGTTTACCACCTCTTCCCAGATATAAAATACTACTTAATATTTAATTAGCCCCTCCCAGATCAGAATCCTGGGTGTGCCAGTGATAACTCATAACTGGTTTGCAAGCAGAAATAAGTAAGCTAGGTTAAATGAGAAAGTTCGCACCAGAGAGCGAATGGATCGCACTAAGGTCATAACTTCATAAGTAATTTACCAACTGTTTTTATGTTTTGATTTTAGCAGATAATTTCGCTTTTTCAACTTTTTTTTATTAAATGTAAAACGGAAATGGAAACTTTTAAATTGCCATTTAAGACATTTTTAAATACAGTTTCAAAAATTTACTATGAATTTTGGTATAACCATTTTGACTATGGTAAAAAAAATTGCAAAATTTGCAACAGGCGAACTTCGTGCTTTATTTACTAGTGCACATCGTTGTTGCTCTAAGGTCGCATTTTTCACACATATAGCATGCTTTTTATGTTACTTTCACTTCTGGTTTCAAACCTTATACATTATATTGGCTCTGTTTCTAACAAGACCCTCAATCTTGAATGATGGCTTTTATTGGTTGCAATTATTTCTGATTGACAAAAATGAGGGTTTTTGCCCTCACTGTGGTGTTGCACTGTGTTTTATAACAATTTTTGAGTAATGTGATTCCACCTTTAGAGCACACCTTTTACATTGGGGTGCTATGCCTTAAAAAAACAAAACCCGAAGGAAACGCCATGTAAACTCTATGTAAAATTATTTGGGTATGTTGCAAGTGGTATTGTCTGGCATTGTACTACATGTACACTTTTACAACATATTGTTGTTTAGTGTGACCCTACCTCACTTTTGTCTTTATGTCACAATGTGTTCGCTTGTGTTTTCGTTACATATATGTTTTCTTTTCAGAGCATTGGAAATTAAAGACGATTCTAAAATTATGGACAGTTTGGGAGTACTTTATATGAGCACTGGTCGATTTGCTGAAGCTAGGACAATATTTGAAGATGTACTGGAAAAGTTTTCTGAGGAAATGGATGCGCGTGTTCATTTCGTAAGTACATTTTTGGTTTTTCTTTTTACTTTTTCAGTTGTGTTAAGTCCTTGTGTAAGTTGCTGGGAGGGGGGGGGGTGTATGATTAAGCTATTTGTTAAAAAGATTGCAAAATATATGCAAATGAATAAGAACAGTAGAAATAAAATTGAAAGTTCTTTTGAAAGTTAGTTAAATAAGAATATTGTCACGTTGATATACACGGTAGTCTGATGGTTGATATCACCTGATAATGTCCAAAAAGTGCATTTTTGAATTTGAATAATTTGTCTGCAATCAACCCAGAGGACCTGTGACAGAGGACCTATTTAGTTCAAAAGCTACCACCCACTATAACAATTTTCCATGAAAATCTAATTTTTGGTTGATTAGCAGCGTTTGTAAACAGTATATATATGCCTTGTTCTATAGCACCACTATACATTCCCTAAAATCAAAACGTTTCTTGTATACAACATGACCAAAAATATGAGTCTGTCGTGCAAAAATATCCATTTATTTTAGTGTTCATCTCTACCCTTTTATACAGCTTTGTGCATGAGTACAAGTGAAAACAATGCTTAAAAACGTAATGAAAAAATGTCATGACAATACTTGTAAACTTCCTTTATGTTACTTGGGTTAAAGAATACAAATTAGTGTTAGGTGATCATGCTGAAAGTATTTTTACGACGATCCGATGTTAGTTTCAAAAATAACTTTACTATGGTATTTATCATAATTAACGTTTATTTTTAATTATGAAAATATTTATAACATGTTCACCTCAACCACTTGATAGTCTAGTTTTTAACAAACTTCGAATTATTAAAAAAATGCTTGCCAGAAGGTTTTTAGAACGCTGTAGGGAAATTTTTAGAATTGATTTCGGAGGATTTTAACTCAAAATGGTAATGATACAGTTACAGCCATATAAAGTTAACGTTTTGTCCATTCTAACTTTTTCATTTGGTTAATAATGTGCATCCAATTTGTCAATGAATAGTGCACCAATTTTGTGCTTTGTTGTGTAATATGATTATTATTGTATGACCCCATGACATGTGATTCTATGGTTTTTGTCACTTCTGTATTACAGTATTCATTTGGCAATTGTTATGTGAAATTTCTGACAAAAAGTAATTTCTATTTGGTTCTTTATGTGAAGTTAGCAATATCTATTTTTACGTTACCCATTCGTGGGTTCTTAAGTTGTGTGTTGTATTTTAAATTTTTAATAATATGAATTTGATAGAAAATCTAAATGGAACAAGATCAATGGATGATAGTTTGTCATTTTTATTTTGTGACTATTTTTATCTGTGATGTGAACTGGAGACATAATTAACGGTGGTGTCGATCTAGCGCGGAATTGAATAAGCGTCGAACAGAACAATGGCGCTTAATCAGTTGCCTCAAATTAACGTTCTCTACTCAGGTCAAATCCTCAAATGACTGCTAGCCTGCTAGTGGGAACTTATGTGGACCACAATTAATCATACTCCAACTCCATAACTCAAAAGTATTGCTAGCCTCCTTCGCCAACTGTCGTTGTTGTGAGACGTTATGTTGAGATGGAATTCGATGAAATGGGACACACTTTCTCGATGAATTTGAAATTTTGTTACAAACTCAAGAAATTTATCAAAAACCGAAATAATTCTTTAAACCTGTGGGGAAATCAAAATTTCCTAAGTATTTTTTTTTTACTTTTTTTTATTTTGATTAAAAATAGTGCTGTTATTTTGACGGTTCTCTCTGCCATCGAAGATTTGTAGTTAAAAAGGGAACATGGGGAAATTTTAAGAATTTTTTTTTTCTTCTTCCTGTCTAACAGAATAGGAAATAAAGACATTCTTAAGCACTGTTTCCACTCAGATTCATGACCATGTATGAGTCTGAGTGGAAGCATAGCTATCAATTAAAAAGCTTCAACACTTTGAAATCTCCTAAACTTCAGTGTTTCTAACTCATTCTGGAAAAATCCGCTAACTTGCCATGGGAAGACAAATAGCTATCTGAAAGTACAGGTCACTGCGTGACCTACAGTACTAAAGTGTACTTCATAAAGTGACCTACGCTTCGTCCTAGTGTAGGTCACCTAGTGATCTACGATTGGTCTTTCCCCTTGCCATGTAATAGCTGAAAAATTCAGGGAAAGAAAAGTAGATATTTGATGTGAGCCAAATTTTGAAAGTTTTTTTTTTCTTCTAAAAAGGTATTTTTAAACTGAAGCATGACTTGCCTACTCCTTTTAGCAGTTTCCGAATGATATGTCACTGAAAAATAGGACATAATTATGTAGTAATGGTCATTTTTTAATCTTTTTTGTCTGCTTTAGTTCCATCATCTCTAAGTACACTGTGTGTTTTTTTATATTTGTAAACACATGCAAATGAGCAAGATTATTTTTCATTCTCATATAACACAAATTGTAAAAATATTCTAGTACAATATAATTTAGATTTTATTTCATAAGCTTTGAGAGGTTGTCAACATGCATTTTTTTTCGTGAGACCTCACGTATAGCATTATATTTTCATCTGAAACTGTAGAGTTCAGAATAATAATGCATTTCATTGACAAAGTTTCGCACAACATGTAAAGTAAAGGTTGCAGAAAATAGAATTTCTATTGTTGTAATAAAAAGGAAGTTGTATATGGTCCCTTTCTATATATATATATATATATATATATATATATATATATATATATATATATATATATATATATATATATATATATGTGCTTGGCTAAGACTTTGTAGGGTTTAGGATCGTCGTTTTGCTAGTAATCCTTTTTCTTCTATTTTGGCTGTTCATCCTAGGTTGCATTTTAAATAAAGCGGATTACATTTTGAAATGAGACACCTGTTTACGTATGTGTCGTACTTGGCGTGCATTAATTCATCTTCTCTCTTATTTTCTGTACCCCAGTTATTTTTAAAGTTTTTCTGTTTGATTGATCTGCAAAATAAAGCAAATAAAGGAGAAAAATAGAAATAGAAATTGGAAATAACATTAAAAAGTTGAATGTGTTTTCGAAACTTGAAAAGTAATTTAAGGAGGAGCGGACTGGCCTATTAGGCAATGGGGCATTTTACCAATGGGCCGATTAGTTTGAGGGCCTGTTTTTTTTTCATTAGAGGGCTGATTTTACCATAAAGGAAAATTATATGTTTTGGAGGGAAAAGAGGAGGAGCAGAAAAATATTTTAGAAAGTAAAAAATAGTTTTGCTGGTTTCATCTGCACACACTCTTTCCACACAAAAAACATTTCTACTCGCTTACAATTCTGCAGAAAATAAAAATTCCGCTTTTCCAAAAAGAAAATAAACGTAACTTCTGAATTCTTCCATATTTTAGCAATTTTAACGTTTATTCGAGACATTTTTTGTGATTTTGTTCGATTGACATTGATAAAAAATGCTGTTAAAATGCAGATGACAGACGACAGTCGCTGACGGACTAAAATGTAGTAAGGCCAGCGCTCACGACCGACAATCTGTCAGTTGGTTGAGGCCGGCAGAATGCAAGCGCACACGTCCGTCAGTTTGTCGGTGTTCGTGCTTGTGTGTGGATGCTTGTCATCATGTGCACGCATCATCCATAACCTATGTAAACACTATTAACCGCAGGACTAATTAGTCGTTCGTGTGCGTGCATCCACGACCGTGTGCAAGTACTTCATCCCACCGCCGACAATCGGGTTGAAGGGGAAAATGAAGCATTTCCCATTTTTTATGTCCGTTCGTCTATTTAGTCGAGCCGTGTGCGTTGTCCTGTAAGGAGCTATACTGTTCATTCTGACCGACTGAACTATCTGGCATTGTCTGCAACGATTGTCTGTCGTTTGCGCTCACCCTTAACAATATTGAAAAGGATAATAAAATAATATATTCCAACTGTCATTTATTTATTCAAAGGAACTTTTTGCAATTTTTTTCTTTTTTCATGACATGATTTTTGTGTGTTTCTTCACATTCACATAATAATAATTGTTGACATTTTTAATAAATGATTTGCGAACACTTCTTGTTATAAATTGGGCGAAATTGTTATCTTTTTTGTACAACTTGAAAAATCAACAATGTAGATGTATAGGCGATCGCGTTCATGATACAAATTGAACTGTTAATATATAAACATAAATTTAGCCAATATTTACGTGAATGGCGCCTCAGAAATTGTCACTTTCTGTAGTGTTTGTTTTAAACAAAACACTACAGAAAATGACAATTTCTGAGGCGCCATTCACGTAAGCTACGTAGAGCCGAGTAACTGAACGCACCCAATGTATCTTAATAATGTGTAATTTCTGCGCTTGATTTTATTTTGTTGGATTTCAAATCATTCTTGGTCGTATTTAGAGTAAATAGGTTTTTTTTTAAGTTAAGCGATTATTTATGCTAATTTCGCTCCAAAAAAAACCATTTTACTTGAAATTGTGTTTTTTTTTTCTTCCTCAAAAAGGTTTAATCCTCATAGATGTAGTTGTATTTTTTTTAAAGCAAGATAAAAAAAATGACAGCTACTTAAAAACAGTAGGCCCCTACCGTCCTGTGTAGCATATGGTGAATATCATGAAATGGATGTCTAGACTATTGCAGTATTTTCCCACATTTAAATTTAACTTGTTTGAGAAAGATTTTCTCTCTTTCATTTTATTATAGAGGTGTTATGTAGACACTTTGAAATGTCGTTTTCTTTCTAAACTGCATTGTGAAATGCTTAATTAATTCACTAATTTAACACAATCTGGAAATTGTTTTTGCCGGTTTGCGTTTTTTTTTTATATATATAGACCCTATATTTAATCCTGAATATACCACCTGAATGGCTCGAACAAAACGGCCAATTTAGGATTTATTTGGCGACTGTTTGATACTTATCTTTTAAAAATTATTACATTCTTTTATATAATAGGTTTTTTATTATTGGTGTGGTTTAGAAGCATACTTTACTGCATTTTTAGTGTTTTTATTACTATTAGTTTTTTCTTCTTCAGTGCAATGAATTTTATTCATTAGTTTTTGTCTAAGTTTTATTACTTTTTAAAGTTTTATTAATTATTTTTTTAATTAGCCAGTCAATTTTGTATTAACCGGCGATCACACTGGCTATTTTTCTCGCAAAATGCCATGCAAGAATTAAGTCAAATATTGCCTTGAATCTGACAGTTTCTTGCAACATAAAACTTAAGCTAAGTGTTTTTTGTAAGACGGTGTTGCAAGAAACCACTTTTAAGTCTTGCACGAGTATTTTTTGTAATTGTAATTGTAAGTATACGTGGTCTAAGGTCTTTGTTGCAACAATGTATGAAGATGGCAACCAAGGCAATTCTAGTCATTGTTTACCAGTTGGAACTAAAAAAATAGATGGGGGGGGGCGCATTCAATATCATAAATTTCACAAATTAGGATTGCAAATTAAAACAAAAATTCTATTTGCTTCAATTTGCAGTTTTTATAATGTAATTTTTTTATGTAAAGCGTCCACTTTACAATCAGTATTCAGAAAGAAACTAGTTTTAGTTTTTTTTTGTGTGTGAAATGATTAATCTTTAAATTTACGGTATTTTAAAAAAAAAAAATTTATAGAAAAGTTCTGAAATATTACGAAAGAAAGCTCGTTGTGTATTTATTGCCACGTTTAAGATGTTATTTTTATATGTTCACTATATAGAAACTTTCAAACCACTTTTATTTCTCGTTTGGTGTTTTTATTCGAGATAAACTTTAAAGATTTATGCATTTTTAGTTAAGTATTTTAATGGAGAAAAAAAAATCTTGTATAGAATGTGGTGTTTGATTCATATTTGGTCTCTGAGAGTCGAATGTGGTTAGCTACCTTTTTTTTTTACTTGGCACATATTATTTTTAGGCTTACCCTTTAAAAATGATATGTAGTATTTTAAACAAAACTTTTTATGCCTCGTAATAAATATGATTTTTTTTTCTAGCATAGTTTATTTGGATACAAGAAATTTTATATTCACTTTGTACATGTAAATTATACATAATTCAACATGTCATAAGATGGGTGGTGCCATTAATCTTTGAAAAGAGGATTCACAATTATTTTGTATGTCGTACATTGCCACATATATAAACCACACATGTAAACCGCAAATATATTGCGGTATTTTTATTTATGTACTATTACGAACGTTAGCATTTTTTGTCTATAGTTATAGTTAAGTTTAGAATTTATTTAGTATATAATAGTTATAGTTTTAGTCAATATAATAGTTGTACCGACTGCATAGGAGCTCGCATAAGACCCAATACGAGTAAAAAGATAAACAGTTTTGTGCTTAACTTAATTTAGTGAAATTTTATATAAAAAAAAGAACAGTAGGCCCTGGTTGAGAAATTTAAAAACACGTTATGGATTATAAATTATACACTTAAGAGAATAAGAAGAAATTTCAATGGTTCAATATGAACCTTTTCTACTAAATTTCACTGCAGTTTTATCGAATTTCACTCCTCTGCAAACTTTCCAGAGGGGCCTGTGGCAGAGAGACTATTTAGCAGAAAAGCAGTATGGAAATGCATTGACGAAATAAACTTCTATCACTTACTGTAACAATTCCCCATGCAAATATAGTATTGAGTTGAATGGCAGTATTAGTATATGTGCATTTTTCAATAGCAGCCTTAGCATTCCTTAAATCAAAACGTTCTTCACGCGCAACTCTCTCTGGAAATAAATTCTGTTGTCGAACCACCCTAGGTATAAATGACCAAAAGTACTACTCTGTACGTGCAAAAATCTCTCTTATTTTCTTATAGTGATCCAAACCTCCCCATGTATACAGCTTTGTGCCGTGTACTAGCGGTCGTCTTGTCACAAGATTCCACTAACATTTTTTAAGACTATTGAGGCTGACGTCAGCTCTAAGATTTGCTAACATGTCCCATCCAAATTGTGATAAAATTTTAGTGATGCTTTAGAACATTTTAACAAAAGGAAGTGTGGCAGTGTGGGGACTCCACATGCTGCAGTAATATTCCATATGAGAATGCACCAAAAATTTGTAAGCCATATACATTTTATGTGTTCCTCATGAAGCTTCAGTGGCAGTTATACTCGTACCGTTAACCTATGCAAATTTTAGTCAATAATAGTGCACGTGTTACACAAATATGATAAAAATTATTTAGATTGTACACGAATGAATGAATATTAAATTCCAATTTGGGTCTTTTAAAAAAAAACCATCGTCTTTTTACTTAAGCATTGCCTATCTTTTTTTTAATACACTTTTTCCCTGTATTGCACTAATTGATGATCCTAAATTTGTAAAACGAGGTAGTGTAACATCCCCGTTTCCGTAGGGTTAGTAGAGAGATCTCTACTAGCCATCTAGAAGTGTCGAATGGATGTTGATGATTAAGTCTTTCGGTCTATTGGCTCCTGTGTTGCACACTTAACCACCAGGGACACAAGGGTCGGTACCTCAGGAGACCTGTGGTAGAGAATATTGTAGAGATGTCGTCTTACACTCGGCTGCTGGAGACTTCGTTGTCCGGTGGAAGCATCGGCTACGTGGCGGCTATAATTCTAAGTCCCACTCCCATAAAATGACTGAGTCCACACATTGAATTCGTATGATGAAAATGCTCTTTTATTCAATAAACAGAGAGTCCTGTAGATTGAGAGATATCGCATCGGTCTTAAGCATAAAGACGGTCTGTCCGATCTGCCTGATCTATCCGATCTCTCCTCTCAATCTACAACCTCTTGTATTTATACTCAAAATACAATACAAACATCTGATTATGATAACAAAGGCTCCAGGTGTGTCCAAGTCTCTTGGACACACTCGGACCTAGAAGTGAACTATCACTTAACAAGAAAACGAAAACATCTATAAGATGTATAAATTATAACAATACAGAAGGATGTACGATCATCCTCCTATTAACAATTTGTAAAGATTCTCACGTCCAAAAGTTCTGCATCGATGGTTCTTCTAGGATCTATCCTATTAACCATCGATGTAGTACTTTTGGGCTATTCTTCTCATCTTTGGAGGGCAGGGAGTCATCGTCGTAATGACCTCCCGGCCACCCCCAAGCATGAGGTGAGAACCTTTCATCGATACAACTTGATTACAGGGTGTCTACAAAAAACGGACGAATTCTAAACGGTGAATTCGTTACACCCCCCAACTAGTTTAAGAGTACGTCCCTGTACTCTCAAAAAGTTAACTATTAAAAATACCCGTTGGTATGAAAATCTATACGATAAAAATTATAATCCCGTTGGATAATAAAATTTAAAAATCACAACTCGTGATACTAATAGCATCTCGCTATTTTAAAAATTCCCGCTTGGAATTAAAACAATTCTAAAAATTGACAAATAGGCGAAAACCTATCAAATTACAAAAGGGACAATCCCCTAACATAAAAACTTCTATAAAAACGCAGGCAACTGCCTTAAAAACTACGAAAAATAAATAGACAACGGTCTATTAAAAATAAATGCGAACGTGCATTAAAATACAAAATACAAAAAGTATAAACATAATACTTAAAATACTAAAAAACGAACGAACAAGTATACAGGCGATACTTGTGAAGAATCAGTTCACTTTCTGTAACCTAATATTCCGCTTCAGCCCATCCGTTGGCAGGACTCTCGGGACTTCTTCGGAGGGCTCCTTCTAAGATGATGGCAGCGTCCGATGACCCTCTGCACTGTCGGTAGCTCCTGCGACCTTCCGCATAGCTAGTGGCAGCGTCAAATAATAGGTGGGGTCGATCATCATGAAAATGCGGGCAGCGTACGGGACGTCCTGTCAGGTGAATGCTGGCCTGCTGACTCCACTGCAGAAAAGTGCGTGTCCACTTCATGATTCCGTTTTCGACCTCCCGGATTCTGATGTCTCCTTCGTAATGAAAGACCATGATGTCTCGGTGCTCTACGGCGATGACGAGGATGGTGGGCCGGCTGCAGACAACCAGTCCGATGAGAAAGGTCTTCGGACCTTTCGGGATACGGTTTCTTGGCGGTGTCTCATCCCATTCGAAGAGCCCCAAGTAAAGCTGATGTCTCGGCGTCCTTTTTCGCTGCCAGTGTACACAGAGATTGTTCAGCGTGGTCTCATCTCCTCTGGTACTCCGGTGTGGATGCGCGATGTTCCTGGGGCCTGAAGTCTCCATGGAGTCCGCTGGAGTCTTTACTACAGACCCCAGGCGCTCCTTTACTGGTCTCTTCGGTATGGCCCCTGTCGCTTGACTTGGTTCTATCTTGGGCTCGTCGGTCGTCTTCATTTTTGTTTCTGATCCAACTTTGATGGTCACAGGAGACGTTATGGAAGCCCTAGGACTCCCAGGAGCTTCCTTATCGCTCCTGACGGTAGTCTTTGGCTCCATCATCGTGATGTCATCTCGGTATAGCCCTGACTCACGAGGGCGGACATCTCTCAATACGACGGTGTTCTTCGGTGCTTGATGAAAGAAACTTTTTACTTCCGATCTCAATTGGGTTCGCAGGCCCCTGCTGGGCCGGTTTCGCTCGACGAGAGGCCTTGGCTGCCTCCAGCGCCGAACTCCGCGGACCAACAGGTCTTCTGTGGGGCCCGAGTTGCCAATTTCGATTGGAAGGGCGGTCCCCTTACAATCCATAATGCGGCCGTCGTATAATACGATACGCTCCCCATCAAAGGTTTCGTAGACCTGATCCACCAATGCCAACCCTCGGAGGTGGTACTCGACCGCGATGTCGACCAATAACCTCAGTTGCGCATGGTAGTTGTCTCTTGGATCCTCCATGACGGTAATTTCTTTATGTTCTGAAGTCGCGAGTTTAGCATATATCTTGGGAGGAGGAGGAACAGCGGTTTCAACTCCTCTGGCCTCTTCTTCAGGCCTGGCCCCTGGGAGCTCCTCATCATCGGTGTCGATATACAGGACATCGTTGTCCTCGTCATGGGTATTTCGAATGGTGATGACGGGTCCCTGCGTCAGACTCTCGACGACTCTTTTTGGAGGGAGGTGGGCATCGCAGGACTCCGCGAGCCCTGCCTCTCGACGCTTCTTTGCCTCCCTGTGTCGCTTGCTCAGCTTATTTTTCTTGCGCTGATTAGGTTCGATGACAGGAGCGGCTGCAGGACATTCTACTGGAGCAGGTCTTTTTAGAGTATGGAGGCGGTCCTTCGTTTTGACTGCTTCCGGCTCTACCAACTCCTGATATGCCTTCTCTGCATCTTTCAGTGCTTGACTTCTGGGCACATACCGCCCTTTACTGTCCCAAATCTCATTTAGGCTTCTGTGTGGGACTGGTGGTCGATTCCGGCGACTATGGCGCTCCCAATCGGCAGGGGTCCATTCCTCCGTCCCTTCTGGCTCTCCGGTCTTGCCCCAATGGCGTGGTTCAGCTCCTCCGGGAGTAAACTCTCCGGGTTTGATGGATTTGTAAAAGTTGGGCTGTCCAGCCCCGATAAATCCTGGCAGAATCTTCCTGGCCTGACGTTTCTTGGCCGCCTTGGAGATGTTTGGGACAATTGCATAGTCCCAAAGACCATCGGCTATCTCTTTCTCCAGTCCGACTGCAGCAGTCTCAAATATCATCTTGGACCCTCCTTCTATCGGAACAATAGAGCTGGATTCGGTTCGATCTCTCTTGAATCCCCTCTCTTCGTGGCCACGACCTGACAAGGCGGGTCCACGGACACCGTGACCCCCACCTTGCCTGGTAGCGGCCACATCCCGATATAAATTCTCCAAAGGAGACGCCATCTTAAAACTAGGAGAAAAAGGATTAAAATTTCGGAGACCGAAATAATTCCGTTTATTTCGCTCCTTTTCTACCTTTCTCTGCCCAAATTTCCGTTGGATGAGGATTCCAATCTCTCTCTGTCGATGTACTCCGTCCGTTGGCCCGAATAAACCGAAACTTTCCACGACAAAACAAGACTTTTCCAAGATGTTTCCAATAAAACTTCCAAAATCTTTAGTGGTAACGGTAAAACTTTTCCAAAGATGGCCGATAACGGTACAAAAAGTGGTGATATGAAGAAGATGCCATAAAATAGTGCCGGTACATGTGTATAGCACATGGGCACAACTGTCAGTTGTGAAGAAGATAAACAATAGGACCCGGATCCATAGTGGTGCGAGGCTAGTAGACATTTCACTTAATGTATCCCTCCGCCCACGTGTTTCTTCCATGCTTGGTAGCGTCATTGACCACTCCCTGTTCACTTCCTCATTTGGGACGTCATTTCCATCTGTGGCGTCACTAGCATCGATATCATCGTCCATTTTTGTTGTTTCATCGATAACTTCCGCGTTTTTCACCTCCATTTGAAATTCCATCGGCGAATTTACATCTTTTTCGTCGATTTTCATCGTTTCTTCAGGAATTTCGCTGATTTCTTCAACAAATCCAATGGTTTCCATGGTAAAATTCGTCTTGTTACCATATTCTCTGGTGAATTTCATCGCATCTTCGCCAGGTAAGTATGAGAATTGCTGCTGGTTATCGTCTGCTGCCATTTTTCTTCTAATTTCGACGTTACGGTCAGAATGCTTTCGGATTGCTTTCGTAATTATCTCAATTTCTTCTTCATCCTCAGAAGATTCGATCCAAGCATTTTGGCATCTGCAGTGCCCACAACACCTCTTCTTACGCGAAGGTAGGTTCTTTTTCTTGACAAACGCTGTCATTTCTTTTTCTTTTACAGGTTCCGATTCGGATTCTTCTGGCGATGAGTTACCCATGGACTCCAGGGTGTCTCCAGTCGTTGGAACATTGGGTCCGTCCTTTTGGTAAGTCTCATATAGTGGTCTCAGGTTTGCAACGTTTACAGAGTCCTCCACTAATCTTCCAGCTCGATTCTCGTAACTCAATCGGTATACGGTGTCCGATACCTTCGACACAATCGTATATCCCTGTCTCCATTTTGTTAAGAACTTCTTGTTCTGTCCAGGCCTGATTCGCATGTCTCGTACAAGTACTTTCTGTCCGATTTGGTACTCGTAAGGCTTCTTATGCCTTTGGTCGTAGTACTTCTTTCGACGATCATGTGCTGCTTTCAGGTTCGCCCTGGCTGTTCTTAGTTCTTCTTCTTGGCGTTCTTCCGCCTGTTGTCGAACGTCCACGAGGTTTCCCGCCTCGTTATCCACGATAACTGGTCGTTCTGGAACTAAGGTGTCTACTTTAGTTCTGGGCTCCCTCCCAAACATGAGTCTGTACGGCGTAAACTTCGTGGATGAATGTACAGATGAGTTGTACGATTCCAAAACTTCATCCAGTTTCGTTGCCCAATCAGTCTGGTTCTTCGCAGGAGTCAGATACTTTTTCATAGTCTGAATAATGCTTTTATTCGTCCTTTCGGCGAGACCATTACTTTGCGGATGGTATGCAGTTGTTGTTTCGTGCTCTATCTTGTTTATTTTCAAGAATTCTTGAGTGTTCTTCGCAACAAACGGCGTCCCTCGATCCGAAATAAGTTTCTCTGGTATCCCGAAGATTCTCTTTACATCTTTTGCTAGGAAGTTCATTACGATTAGTGCGGTTGTGCTTTTCACTGCTTTAGCAACGCAATATCGAGTGGCGTAATCGACTGCCAACAAGATATGCTTGTTTCCTCCAACCGACGGTACTAATGGTCCAATGAAATCCATTCCCCAGCAATCACAAGGCTTTCCAATGGGCATTTCTTGAAGGAACCCTTCAGGTTTCTCCGTACCCAACTTGTGTAATTGACAAATCTCACATGATCGCACATATTCGAATATGTCGTGCTTCATGTTATTCCAATAAAATCTTTGCCTGGCTCTATTCCAGGTCTTAGTTTGTCCTTCATGACCAGCATCGGGCTCGTCATGGCACAATCTCATTACTTCTGGGATGAGATGTTTTGGCACCACATTCACGAGTGTGGGTACGGAACTTCCGTGAAACACACAAGCGAACAACTTGTTGTCGTAATCGCAAAACAACTTATGAAGAGGTGACTCTGGTTGGTTACGCAACTCCTCACGAAACTTCAAAATCTCTGGGTCCAATTTTTGCTCCACCTTCCAATCCCATTGTAAGGTTACATTAAAGATCACACTGTCATCTAGGTCTTCCGCTTCTGGGATGGCCTTCCAGTTAACAGGCACTCCTGCTGGATATCTTGAGAGGCAATCGGCTTCGATGTGAAGTTTCCCCTCCTTGTAGATGATTTTGTAGTCGTACTCCTGCATTAGCAGCTGCCAGCGACCAAGTCTTCCTTCCAGACGTGCTGCAGTCTTCATGTAGCATAATGCATGGTGATCCGTCACAATTGTAAAGGGCTTTTGGAACAGGTACGGCCGGAACTTGGTGACTCCATAGATTACTGCTAGGCACTCCTTATCCGTCGTACTGTAGTTCTTTTCCGCGTCCCTTAGAACTCTGGAGACACTTCCAATGATCTCCTTTCTTCGTTTATCCTCTGACTTCTGGTAAAGCATCGCTCCAATTCCGTATCCACAGGCATCAGTATGCATAAATATTGCAGCCTTCGGATCATATACGGCAACTAATGGAGATTTCGACAACATATTCTTTAGCGTGCGGAATGCATTCTCGCAGTCAACTGACCATTCGAACGGTATATCTTTACCCGTCAGGTCTGACATTGGCTTCGCTATGTTGGCAAATCCAGGTACATGCTTTCGATAATAACCCGCCAATCCAAGAAAACTTCTGATTGCGGTTACATTGTCAGGAACTGGGAAGTTCTTTATGGCGACAACCTTATCTGGATCTGGCCGAATTCCATCAGGCGAGATCAGGTGTCCCAAATACTTCACTTCTTGGAATCCAAAGAAGCATTTCACTGGATGCAACTTCAGGTTTGCTGTCCTCAGCAGGTCCAAGATAGTTCTCAATCTTTCCAAAAATTCTTCGAACGTTCTTCCAAACACTACGATGTCATCAAGGTAGACAAGGCACGTTTCCCATTTGTGCCCGGCGAGTAGGATGTCCAATGCACATTGCATAGTGGCAGGAGCGTTTCGGAGTCCGAAAGGCATTCTTACGAACTCGAACAATCCTCGATGAGATGTAAATGCGGTCTTCTCGATGTCGCTTTCTTCCATCTCGAACTGCCAGTATCCACTCTTCATATCCAGCGTTGCGAAGTAGCATGCTCCTCTCATGGAGTCTAATGCATCATCAATCCTCGGTAATGGATAAGTGTCTGCCTTTGTAATCGCGTTCAACTTCCGATAATCTACACAGAAACGGTAGGAGCCATCCTTCTTCTTTACAAGGACGATGGGCGATGCATACGGCGATTTCGATGGCCTTACAACCCCAGATTTCTTCATCTCCTCTAGCGTCTCATCAATTACGATGCGTTCCCCAGGCCCGCATCTTCGTAACGTGTCTCGAACAGGTAAATTATCTCCAGTTTCGATCTTGTGTTTGGTCAAATTCGTAGCTCCCAGGTCCTTAGATGAAAAGGCGAAGATCGGTTGGAACTCCTTCAGTAGGATCGTCAACTCTTCTCTTTGATCATCTGTCAGTTCAGGACCAAGTTGAATTTCTTTTTCAAAATCAACGGGTGCTTCTCCGATGTCTCTAAAGTTTTCCTCTTCGGAAACTTTGCAGGCTTGCTCTTCTTCTAGTTCTTCTAGAAGTTCGAAGTGTCCAATAGTCTCGCGGTCTCCAATCCCCACGGACTCCAGTGTGGTATTTAGGAGTTGGACTTCCAGTTGTGATGTCCCATTCCCTTGTAGCACACTGCTGGCCACAACGATGCCTTTTCTATTAAAGAGACTATCGTTCGTTTCAATCATGAGTACTTCGTTTTCCTCAATGATCCGCCCTGCAGCTACTTTGAGGTTCAAAGCCTGGCCCGGATTTAACGTAATCCTTCCTTGGGCTTTTACGCAGCTTTCCTCTCTAGCTTTTATGGCATAGGAGTTATCCAGATGGCTATTCTGAGCACATCCCTCCTCTTTTAACTCTTTGAAGAAATTCCAGGGAAGGCTACTACGCGCACTTCCTTTCTTCAACAATTCTCGTGTTCCTTCGTAGAACATCTCATTAGCAAAGTAGATCTTGGAGGTCTTCATGGAAATGATGAGATCAAACGCAGCTCCCAGGTCTCTCCCCAGCAGTGCTTCTCGTTTTCCATCTATGATGAGCATCCTTGCCGTTACTTGCTTTCCGTTCAACTCGAACGTTGGCCACAACTGACCAAGTACCTTAATCGGTACCCCTCCTACTGCGCCTAATGCAGGTGCGTTCCGGATTGGTCCATATCGAAGTCCGTACTCTTTGGCCATTGTGCCTGACAAGATAGTGAACCCAGTTCCGCTATCCGCCAAAAATCGAACTGGTGTGCCATCAACCTGAATGGTAATCTTGGCAACACTCTCATCGGGCGTAGTATCTCCTACCTCGATGAGTTCGCATGAGGTGAGTAGGCTGTCTACAGTGATTTCGACACTCTTTCGACAACAAGCCCTACTCCTCAATAAATCTCCAACTTCAACGGATTCAATAACTTCGCTGTTCGCAGGGATCCTGCTGGTATCATCTCCTCTACCGATAGCTGCGTTTACAATAGCCTTCTTGGATTTCTTAGCATCAGTTTCGGCCTTGCCCGAGGCAATAACATTGGATGTTACATCTTGAGGGATTTCCTGAGCATCATTGCTTATCCCCGGTATACACGCCGCAGAATTCTGTTGGGTTCTTCCCTCAATTCCGACTGGCACCGCAGAATTCTGTTGGGTCTCTCCCTCAATTCTGTCTTGATTAACTCCAGTTTCCATGGCTTCCACAATTCTCTTTGCTTCCTCCAAGCTATTCGCGTAAACTACCATAGCTTTCGTAGGTGACCAGATGATGGGTTCCGGAAATATCTCTTCGATGATTTCTCCCCTTCGACCAGTATCCTTTCGCAGCTTCTTGTATTTTCGTGAATTCCGTTGTCGTTTTCCATTCGTAATGCCGACTAACAACTCCGACGATTGCTCAGGGAGTCCTTGAGTGTCCAAATCACATGGTCTCTTCGGTGCTCCAGCCTTTGGTCTAGTTGTGGCGACATTCGAAATGCCGACTAACAACTCCGACGATTGCTCAGGGAGTCCTTGAGTGTCCAAATCGCATGGTCTCTTCGGTGCTCCAGCATTCCGTCTAGTTTTAGTGACATTGGTAGCTTCGCTCACGCCCCTATTCCCCCCCAACAAAGCTTTGTCCACAATGTTTTGGGAATTGGCGATCGCTGTTTCGTTTCGATTTTGTCGTTTTCCAGAGGGTTTTCTGTTCTTAAAGGGCGGTAGGCCCCTCTTTACTGCCACTCTTTCTAGTTTAAATCAGCCGGGTTTTCCTCTCGCAGGAACTTCTTCTGCCCGTTCTCGCTGACGACAAAATACTGCTGGCCATTTTTTCCAGTGGCCATTCCATGTTGAACAAGTCCAACGGTTCCATCCGCAACTACTTTCTTTGGGCAGTTTCTTGAAAAGTGACCCTTCTCGTGACAGTGATAACACTCTACTGTGCTGAGATCTTTCAGGGTTTTACTTCCATCTTGCGTTTGCTGACCATTGTAGTTCTTCCGCGGATATCTTTGGTTCCATTTACGACCTTGTTGCTGATTCGAGTTCTGGTTGGTCTTCTGTTGCGCTTGGTTATTTGAATTTGATGGAGTCGAGTTGTTCGTTGGGTCCGCTTGATCTTGAGTAACAACCGCGTAAGAACGTCCTCCGTCCATTACTGCTTGCGTCTGTTTGGCATTTTGGCGTTGGTTATTCTTCTGTGGACCCTTGGAGACCTGGGTCGTTGTTTGTTGACCCATCGTTCCTTCCGGTATCCATAACCCATCAGCCATCAAAACTTCCTCGGTATCCTTGATATATGTCGTGTACAGCTTCAGATTGCTATTCGGTGCATTCTGTGTAGCATTACGTATAATCGGATGAAGTTTCTGCCGAAATTCCACAATCCGGTATTTGTCGGTTACCCCCGGTAACACTTTTCTACTCAAGTCAAGGTAGCGACCCAAAAACTGATTGGTGTCCTCTCCTTTCCTTTGGAGCATGGTATCCAATCTCAGCTTCAGTTGCACTAACTCGTCTCGACGTCCAAATCTTTCAATTAACTCGCTCCGTATGAAGTCCCACGTGGTTTTCCCTCTATTCTCTTTGTAGAAATTGGATAACCAACGTACTACGTCCCCTTCTACCGCTTTACGTAAGTAGTAGGTCTTGTGGACGTTGCTCCAGTCCTCCAGATCTGCGATACTCTCGTAGTCCTCCAGAAAGGTGTATACAGACGTCAATCCTTTGAAGGTCTCCAGATTCCGGAGTGGGTGAAGACTCTTGTACTTCCCATCCAGCTCCTCACAGGTCCGATGACGATTGCAAATTGGATTTCCTTCCAGCTCTTCTACGCTGGGATCCTCACTTGTTAGGCTTTCATCCTCTAGCTGGTCCGGGTTCTCTCTCCGTAGAATAGGAGTCTCAGGTAGGCGACCTCTCTGGGTCCCTCCACTCTTCTTCAGCATGAGCGGTGTCTGGAATACATTAACCTGTCTTAGGTTTTCAGCGTGGGCCGACGAGGGCTCCCCTTCAGTGTCCAATCCAGGAATCACTGTATGACGCTGCGATTCAGCGTGGGCCGACGAGGGCTCCACTCCGGTATCCACTTCTCGGACTACCGTATGACGCTGAACTGTACTTACACCACGCCCGCTCCGGAGTAACATCGATCCTGATGGTTGCTGGGCTTCGAACCAGGCCATCAGTCTCTCCCGTCTTTCAGCACTTAGATTTTGAAGGATACCTTCAAGTGGATCTTCTCCATCCATTTGGTTTGTATCGTCCTTCTCCCGTGTCTTCGACTTCGATTTCGGTCTGCCTTTCTTTCCTTTACCACCTGGTGTAACTCCGACATCATTGGTATTCTCTACTGGATCTGTAGTGAGGTACCCCGCACCTCCACCATTTTGTAACATCCCCGTTTCCGTAGGGTTAGTAGAGAGATCTCTACTAGCCATCTAGAAGTGTCGAATGGATGTTGATGATTAAGTCTTTCGGTCTATTGGCTCCTGTGTTGCACACTTAACCACCAGGGACACAAGGGTCGGTACCTCAGGAGACCTGTGGTAGAGAATATTGTAGAGATGTCGTCTTACACTCGGCTGCTGGAGACTTCGTTGTCCGGTGGAAGCATCGGCTACGTGGCGGCTATAATTCTAAGTCCCACTCCCATAAAATGACTGAGTCCACACATTGAATTCGTATGATGAAAATGCTCTTTTATTCAATAAACAGAGAGTCCTGTAGATTGAGAGATATCGCATCGGTCTTAAGCATAAAGACGGTCTGTCCGATCTGCCTGATCTATCCGATCTCTCCTCTCAATCTACAACCTCTTGTATTTATACTCAAAATACAATACAAACATCTGATTATGATAACAAAGGCTCCAGGTGTGTCCAAGTCTCTTGGACACACTCGGACCTAGAAGTGAACTATCACTTAACAAGAAAACGAAAACATCTATAAGATGTATAAATTATAACAATACAGAAGGATGTACGATCATCCTCCTATTAACAATTTGTAAAGATTCTCACGTCCAAAAGTTCTGCATCGATGGTTCTTCTAGGATCTATCCTATTAACCATCGATGTAGTACTTTTGGGCTATTCTTCTCATCTTTGGAGGGCAGGGAGTCATCGTCGTAATGACCTCCCGGCCACCCCCAAGCATGAGGTGAGAACCTTTCATCGATACAACTTGATTACAGGGTGTCTACAAAAAACGGACGAATTCTAAACGGTGAATTCGTTACAGTAGTGAACAAGTGAATTTGTAAGTGATTTGTAGTGAATTGTAATTCGTAATCCCAGTTGAAAGTTTTAAGAGTGAGGAAATCAATTTAATGGAGAAGTGTTGGGATGGAGAGTTGTGTAGTGGACAGGAGCTTGGAACATAGTAATTGAGAACAGTTCAGTATTGCACTGAAGGTGAATATTTTGCAGCTAAAGATGAAATGTAGTACATAAATGTTATAGGTGGTTATGGCATGAAATCTTTACCATAATCACCTATAACATTGATGACAATATTTCATTTTCAGCTACAAAATGTTCATTTTCAGCGCAATATCATATATCGGCCTTTGGGGGTGCCCCTGTCAAAGGCAGGCTTTGATTCAAATAATGTTTAAATGTTAATCTATACCGGTATTGTCGTACAGTAGCCAAAACATACTTATCACAAGCTATATGGTTTTGGTTAATATTCCCGTCCGAATATCCAATTTGTAATAGCAAAAATAGCCGAGTTAAATTAATCGGAAACTCATATTTTATTTTTGTGTATGTACTGTATATGTGTTTTACACATTTCAAAAATAAATGGTGAAAATGGTTTCATGTGGATCATAGCAAGCGTATACTGTATTTGATACTACCCCATATATCGCAATAAAATGTAAAATATTTCAACATTTACTTGTTCAGAATATGTTTACATATTGAATAGTTTATGTAAAGTTTCGAATAAATGTTCTCCATGGAAAAAAAAAGTGCTTTAGACATTGTTTCGTTCGACGTGTTGAACGTTAAGAACAAATGTTTCGCACACATAGATCTACATGTACACACGACACATATAGAGAGAAGAAACTCTTGTATAGTAGTGCTTAGGTAATATGTATGATGGAGTGAAAAAGCGTGGGAGTTTGTCACATGTTCCGTATTGACTAAATGTACTGTGTCTTTTGTCATTGTAGGCGGGAACAAAAAAACTACAACTATAGTGTGTTTTCAATGTGAAATTTGTCTCGTTTGCAGCTAAGCATTTATAACTCAATGGAGCGTTAGCAACTACTTTATTGCTCATTTCACTTATTCATTGACTGGAAATGTCCACTAACTTTTTTTTTGTAGTTACCAACTTCTAGTGTGTGTTTTTTTTATTTTGCTAGGTTTGTTTATGCAAAATTGAGACAACTACATCCTAGGTTTAAATTCAAAGGGGTGGAAATTTAACACTTGAAAGTTCAAATTGAATCCTCCGAGTAGAGTTATTTTGACAGAAAAGCCGTGTTTTATTGGGTGAGGCGACTGATTAAGCGCCAGAATGAACAAATGCTAAATTTTGGCTTCTCAAGGTGGTGTCCATCTACGGTATGTGATATTCAAACACTGAACAGTGCTGTGAACTCCTAAACCTTGGTTATGTATTCCACATAGTCCTTAGTAAATGTGCTTATTCCATTCATAGAAAGAGGCATTTAAAATGTAGCCCATGATATGGACCACCCTGTATATATATATATATATATATATATATATATATATATATATATATATATATATATATATATATATATTATATATATATATATATATATATATATAATTATGATTATCGTGTTCCTCAATTTCAGAGTTTTTAGACTTTTCTACCTGAAGAAATATGCAGTGGGTCCATAAAGTCTTTATGCAGTTTACACTTTTTGTTAACTTTACGTTTATAATTTAAGGTAAAAACAATCTGTACAATGCAACTTACAGGGAATTTATTCAAGATTTAGCTTATTTATTAATAGGAATGTTAACTTCGACATATCCACAATCCTTTTGGATACTATGACTAACAGGGTGGGTATGGGACTCGATCTTGAGGCCGCAAGGGCACCAAAATGACATCTTTAATGAATAGGACTGGTGGTGATGATTTTGATAGTTTATTGAATGGGGTCTGGAGACATATTGGGCAATCCATTGGGGGCCTGTAATCGTACAAAGGTTAAGAACCACGAGGGGTTCTTAACCTTTGTACGATTACAGGCCCCCAATGGATTGTTAGGGATGAGGTTTTGTGTCCCTTTCAGTTCCTTTTTATTATAGATTGTGTGTATCTTATGTATAAATGAAATTATTACAAATTGAAACTGCACATGGATTGCATTGCTTTATGGACACCCTGTATATAACCCTACGCTCTTATTTCAAGCGAATTGCATTTTATTAGACTGATTACTGTGTATAGAGTATAATACGTAGATGAGAACATAAACTGAACTTGCATTTGTTTTAAGAAAAAAAGCCTTTAGGAAAAATATGGTTTGTGAATATAATTGAAAAGAAATTGATAGACAGCGTTACGGCAATGTGTACAGAGACTTCATTGTCGTTGTTATTATGGTTTTGTGTTTTTTTTTGTTTGTTGGTTGCATCTCTTTAATGAGCATGTTTACGTTGTTATTTTAAACGGAGTCTTATGATGAAATCCATGTATAATTTTTTTTTGTATAATATGGATGATTATTTTTCCCTGGAAACGGATTTCTAGCTCAGAATTAGCAGTTATTTGTTTCCACGGTGAATAGATTTCGTAAGCAGGTTTTCAGGTAGTTTGAAGCCCACATGCTATACAGGTATAATAATGTACAGTATGTGCTTTCAGTGATAATTAGCATGATTATTTATTTGTTAAGAATTTAATCATTTTTATGTACAGTATGTGTGTTGAGAAAGTATGTACTGGTACTGTTTGCTGCGTGTATTATTGTGTTCTGATTCTTAAGTCTTGGATCCCACATTCGTAAAAAAAGCAGATATTATATTTAATAAAAATTAAATCAGTAAAAAATGTTTCTATACATTTTTTTCCTTCATGATTATTTGACATATGTTACACATGAAATATACACTCACTGTAATTCTTGGTCATTTTAAAACTTGAGTTTTAAGTTTTATTTTACTTTAAAAAAATTCCATCATAAAATCTCACACGAAACAATTAAAAATTTCGTGTCTCAACTTGATAAGAGCATCTTTATTATAAATAAATTTGGTCTTTAAACTAATTTTCTAATTGGACTTTACACCCTATAAAAACCTAAAACCCTGTTTTATAATATACAGTATATTAGGGTACTCCAATACGAATACATATAAAACGAAATAATGCGAATACTTTTTTTAAATATTTTGTAACGACCCGACTGGTCCGTCACAATACCTCGGGTAACTTTCGTACCGTCCAAAGAACTTATACAAACTTACCCGGCCACAGACTCCGATTACGGGGCGGGATCGCACCCGTAGCAGACCTCTCCACGGTAAACCCTTGGGAAGCGTCGACTCCCACGGAGTTTCTCTCTCCGTACATGACGGAAGATCCGCCGCCACAACGAGAAGATCGCGGTGGAAAGGTTTCCACCGCGAGCTGACGCAAATACCGGCCGATAAATGCCGGAAACGGACGGTGGAAATCCCGCAGAATTCCTCTCACACCCTGCGGTACTCCCCAATAAATGACACACGACACAACAGTAGAGTTAAAATAACAGATATGGTTTATTCAACCCTTACTTAGTAAAACGATTGTTAAAATAGCAGTGGTAAGTTCCACACAACTTGGCTGGTGCCTTCCACCAGCCAAGCCCCCATGGAAAACCCAAAAGCACAAACAAAGACCACAAAGAACAATGGAGGCCACCCTGGTCTCCAGCAAGAAGAACTTCCCCAGTCAATTGCCTACAACACACTGCCCAGAACAAATGGCTGACTAGACCATTTATACCTCCAGGCAACTCCACTGAGGGGACAATGGTCACTTCTGACCTCTCACCCATTGACACCAATGGTGAGAGGTCTGTTGGCACCAAAATGGCATCCGACCCAACAGCCTACTGCATGCTGTCAGGCAGACCACCATAAGGAGTTCGTCTGCTCAATCAAAAATTTGATTGAGCAGACCAGGTTGCCACAATTTAAAAGACACATCTTGGTTCCGCCAACTGTTTTTAATATGAAAAAGTATTAGCCAATGTGCGGAACAATAATTTCTGTAGAACAGATATAGTGATGTTTTCGGTAATGTTGCAAAATGCGTAAAAACAATCCAATCTAAATAAAGCCTTAATGATATCATGGTAAAGATTATTGTTCAGCCATTCTGCTTTTATGCATTTTAGGGGGTACAGTTTAAAAACGATCAGAGTCCTTTATTGTTCATTTTTCATTTTTCAGGGGTAAAGTAATAAATTGCGGATTCAAGCGTGAGAACTATTTATTGAACAAAACAAAGTTTAGGATGAATCATGAATATTTAATAACATCTTTATTAAAAAAGACATGGACCTTGATTATACCCCCTCTCCCTGGGTTACTTTCACCGAAACGTCATCAATAAGCGGGTCGTCCATAAACTTGTTGTCACTTTCTTGGTCTCCAGGAAATGGTTAAAATATTCTTGTCTCATGGTTGAAAAAAATTGTCAGAAATGAACACATAAAAAGATCAAATTGTGCCTAACAACTTCATGTTTTGCAACTGACTGGAAAACACATACGGGAAAACCTTACATGGGTTTGAACAGCCAGAAAGACCGGTGTCAGAAGGGAACCGGAGTCCAAATGCAGCATACGAAATATTTTTCAAAAAGAAGAAAATATAATAATAAAAAATTGCCATTAAAGTTTCTCGTTACTTTACTTGTATTTTTGTTCTTTTTTATGTACCATTATCTCAAGATATCTTTTAGTTAACCCATATATTTTCCAATGACTGTCAAACGTATTTGATGTAATCCTATGATGGTTTAAATATGAAAGGACTTTGTGTGAAGATCAACCTATAGGATTATAACATGCCCCTTAATGTTGTTAACTGATGTCCGTTCTCATGGTTTTGTATTAGTTTTGGCTATACATTGCCATTTAAATCAGAAATAGGGGAGACCGGGGCTAGTTGGATACAGGGGCAGGTTGACACATCTATAATTTATATTTCTGAAAGTTTGTCATTCTGTTTGTATGTCCGATGCATCGAAATCTCACAAATGGCACAACATAGCGCAATGAAACTTTTACGGGACATTCTGCTGTCGATTTCTAGGTCAACGCAAGTCGCTATGTCGTTCCCTTCACGAGTTATGGGCATTTGATTCTTATTTGATGAAACGTTTTGGCCGACGAAGCCTGGCACTGAGGCTAGTAGATAATACATGCTAGAGGTACTGGCAGATTTGGCCACATTCTGAGTTAAAGATGTTGTCTATCATTGACATTGTACCGCCATAGTTTTGGAATATTGTGATTAAAATCGAAAATCTAGCATTTAAAATTCCCATGAAAATTTTATTTGTCAACACAAAAACAGCTAAACATGTCATTCATTTTTATAACACACATTAAATTTTTTTTCTTCTTAATGTTAACTTTTGAAATAGAGAATACTCTGGAATTCATTTACATTGTTCTTATTCATTTGCAATTTTTTAAATGGCTGCTTATAAGTTATAAACAACCATCTAAACTGTTTCTGAACTTTTTTTTGTGTCTTTTTTATGTATAGGCACAAGTCTTATCTCATGAACAAAACTTTCACGATGCCGAAGAAATGTTGCAATATGTAATTAACCGGAATTCAACTCATCGTGATGCATTACGTCATATGGCTCTACTTTGTAGTCACCTAAATCGTACCACCGAGGTAACTTTTCTCTCAACTTTTATTTTTATTCAGCAGGTCCACCCTGTGCCACCTTCGTGCGGTGTTTACATTGTAGTGGAACCACGGATAAAAGTTAGCCGTAATAATTAGATGTGATTAAAAGCAGTGGCCAAGCTTAGAAGTGCCGTGTTCTGACGTCTATTTACCACGCTCCGTTCTCACTTTTCAATGTGTACAACTCGAGCGTAGGCCTATTACACGCCTAGGGCGGCTGTTTCAATTCTTCTGGAGCCTTCGCACCTTGTAAATACGACTGTGGGAATGAGCCGTGGCGTTCGCTTACGCCTTTGCACTCACGCGTGTTGTGTGTACAGTAGCTGTAATCACGGCTCTCATTATTCTGTCTTTCAAGTGCAAAATCTAGAGAAACCTGAATGTGTTTTAGAAACTAGAAAGGTAGCTGATTCACTTAAGGGTATTTTAATGCTGATGTCTTTTTCAAATAAACTTTTTTGTATGAGTTTGAAAATGAGGCAACTTTAAGCAAACGACCCTTAATAGACGATATTTTTTTAATTTATGTCCATAAAAAGTTTATTTTGAAAGATATCAACATGAAAATTACCCTAACTAAAGTGATTGAGCGCTTCAGTTTCTTTTAAATTTGCTCCTGAAAGACAGAATAATAATCAGAGTTCGAATATCAGCTGTTCATAAACCATCATAGCCTCATGGTCTGAACCCGCCCTTATGCTCGGATCTTTCGAATTTCAAATCAAGTTCTGAACGTTTAGTTTTTTTTTTTTTTTTTTAGAGATGTGATTTTTGTCCATTTTTATTTCAATCTATAAACCCTCATGTTTGAATAAGTTTTTTTTTGTACGGAACTTTCTTGCCATTTTCAATTATGGAAATTCTTTCTTGACTGTCTTGCTATTTTCATCCATTATTTCCATTTGAGTCATAACAATGAAACGAGCTTCATTGATGCGTTTGCTGTTTTTTTTTTTCTTTTTTGGTATAATGGTGGAAAAAATAGAATTTTAATGTTTCAACAACTCTTCAGTTTTTTTTTCCTACCCAAGCTTCATTTTGTATTCAAAGCACAAGAGATATTTCTTAAATTGATTTTTACCAATTTATACTCAAAGCCTTCACTAATTTCACGTCAAATCTATATATTTTTTTTTAGTATTTTTCACATTAATTTTTTTTTTTTTGTGATTTACTTTTAATCAGAGTGGATATACAGGGTGTGGCGAATGTCGAGAGTAACTCAATGTCACATTTGGGGGGTGATTTTTGTGATGATCAAAAGTTCCGTACAAAAAAGCACAATGCAAAACAAAATAATTTCAAAACTAAGTTCAAAATTAAAAAAAAAAGTCTTGAAAGTAAGTCTAGGGCCACGCTTGCGTTCTGGTCGCAATGCTGTGTTACATGGATTAGATGGCCATGTTTGCGACCTGCGGCAGTTACCGATTTTGAAAACCCTGTGATGTGAAGAGCGTTTTCGCAACATCGCGACAGAAACGCTGCCCATCGTTTTTTATGCAAATGCTATAGATATAAATAAAGTAAGCACTGAATTAAACAGGTGCTACAATGCGTAACTACTATTTACGATTTATTTGAATTCTTAATCACCTGCTTTCATTATATCAAAAAGGTGAAAATGAATTTTTATGTAATGTAGTCAGTTAAACTTTTCAATATTTACAGTAATATTGATGCTCTGATTATGTATACTTAGCCTGCAGCTCACAGTTTTCTGCATACGGATTAGTGGCATGATAAGTGCCTTGCATAGTTGTGGTGAATAATGCTAAGTTCGTTCTTAATTCATTCATTTAAAAAGCCAATTAACGTTATTTTGACGTCACTAATCGGTGGTTAAAAAATGAGGCAAATGTTGCTGTGAATATTACTTAACTAATGCCAATAAACCTTTGCAAATTGTGCAAGAAAGAATAACGATGCATTCACAGTTTACTGTAGGAAATAGACCAATGAATTTTATTGCAAATACTACTATAGTGTTAAATGGTTGCTTTAAAGTGTTCTGCAAAGGACTAAAGAGGCTTTCACAATAGCTATTTTTCATTCAAGATTAATTGCAAGAAATAAATCAAATATTCCCATGAGTCTTGTACATTTTCTTGCAACAAAAAAAAACAAAGATCTGCATTTTTCTGCAAGTCTAGCGGCGATCACACTGGCTTATTTTTCTGGCAAGATTCCGTGCAAGAAATAAGTCAAATATTGCTGCGAATGTATGAATCTGTAAAACGGTCTGCAAGAAACCACTTTTTGTATTATCACTTTGGCAATTACAATTAATTCAAGGAAACATTGCAGCGAATTTTTGCTGTAAATATTCTCGTTGTAATTGCAGCCTAAAATTGAACCATACCTTTATCATGATTCAAATTACAATATGAAAATTGAATTTTACAAAACAAATGTGGTTCTATACACACATTATTACACCGTGCACATACACTTATGCGCTTTGTTTTAATTAGAATTTTGATTGCTTATTGTGAAACCTCATAAGATTATTCCATTTTCTTTTTTTTTTTGTTATATTTTTATTGATTCTTTACTTGTAGTTTTTTCTTTTTTATTGTGCAAAAAAAATATTCTACTTAATAATAGTAATTTTCTATGATCAGAAAAATGTTTCTTTTGGTTGTTTATTTGTGTACGTGGCTTTACTGGTTGTTATGTACTGAAATGATTATTTTTTATTTCTTTCTTCTCTTCAAATATTAATCAAATATTAATTCTCATTCAATTGCTTCCATATTTTTGAATTTATTTTCTTGTCTTCCTTGAAAAGTTTCTTTCTTTCAAAGTTTAGTTTTGCTGAATTAAGTAATATGGTAATGACGTTGGAAAATTCTCCAATTTTGTTATTTTTATTCTGAACGCACAAAATATCTTTTTTTTTTTTAAAAAAAAGAAACTATTAATTCTCAAAAGAATTTTTAAGCTTTCTTTAGGTAGTATTATTATTAAATAACTTCAATTGTTAGATAACTCATTCAAAAACAAATAAAATGGCAATTTATTTTTATTTTTTGTAGATTTGTGTTAACTTTTGTCTATTTTCATTTTTCCAGAATATTAAGAATAAAACTTGGTACTTGAACTTCAACTTGAGCCCACTTAAAGTTGCTTTATTCAGAGCCGGATCTAGGGGGGATCTCCGGGTTCGCTGCCCCGGGCGCCAGGCCAGAGTGGCGCCAAACGAGGTTGTTTCAGTTTTACAGTTTTATCTGGCTCCTGGCTTTATTAAAAAAAATCATCTTCAATTATGCTAAGTAAAACAAAAGTTATTCTGTGTTGAAACTTGGGACCCTGTTCAATTAGGTTTCAAGTTTAAGTTGAAGTTGAAGTGCTAAGTATTCTTCTTGATTTTGTTTCTTAGGACATTCACAGACGAGCGACTTTTAGTGGTTTTTATGGACTGTAAGATGTGGTCGGCGTGTGGCCAAAACCTAGTCGTTTGCTAGTAATTGTAAATTGGTAATATTCTTGTTGAACGAACTGCAAAACGTGGTCGTGTGATGTCGACTCAAATGGTGGATTTGGTCACACGTCGACCACTTTTGCCGTTCATGTCCAATAAAAGTCTCGTCTGCGAACGTTCTTGTTCACTTAATGATGAGTAGAAACAAATTTTGTTTTAAAAACTTGTTTTTGAAACGAAATTTCAAATAAACTTTTGAAAATAAACTTTTTGAAGCTGTTTTGAAACTTAAGTTTGTGTTTATATCTTCCCTTTGCAGGCTCTCGATTACATTCTTCGAGCTCTGAAGTTGTGTTCAATCAATGATGTCACTTGTGCTCAGTTGTATGCAGATCATGCAAATATTCTTATGGATGTGGACCACATGGACTTAGCTGCAGAGGTGCATAATTAGATTTATTCATTTTCGAAACAGCAAAATGCTATTGTAATTTTACTTCTCTCATCCCATTTTGCTGTAATTTTTATGCAGTTCAATATTGTTCAATTCTTGTAGTACAATAAGTCCACTTGGTGGAGGACTACTGAGATACAGAAGCACTGAATTGGCTATTTTTCCATAGAAAATATATTCAATTTAGGGGGGATTTTCAACTTTTTAGCACTTGAATGAATTTCTTTTTTTATGACCAAAACGTTATGTTTTGTTGAATTCTAACTCCACAATTTGGCAACTTCACCTTTTAGGCGTTGTGCATCAAAGTTTAAACAATTAGTTTATTTTGTTTAGCATAATGATAATTAATTGTTTTTTTGTTCTTTTGTTGTTTGAAGTATCGTTTATTTTTGGATAATGTCGACCAAATTCAGTGCTTAAATCATTTGGTATGAATTAATTTTGGTTTTTAAGAATTATTTTGGTGATTTCAGAGTTACAGAATGGCCCTTCAAGTGTATCCAAGTTTCACTTTGGCACATCTCAACTTAGGAGTCATATATCACATAAAGGTAATTTGTATTTTATTATTATTTATGTGCCACTAAGGATGCATTTGAGATCGCACTATCGCTAATGATTACAAGCTATGAAATGGTTCATTAAACGTTTGAAAACGTCGGTCAGTTAGTTTGTTTGAAATTGACTCCAGTTACTCATATAGTAAGATGAATGAAAGAAGTGAAATGCTTGCTAGCAAACAACTGCTACTGCTAACAGTGATTGAAATTGGTATCTGCATTTATGCTTTACGTTTTGCTGTTCTTAAGGCTGGTTCACATCATGCATTAAGGTAGTTTATGGTAAGGTTGCACCTACCGTGCCATATCCTACTTTTGTTATATAAGTGTGTGCCAGCCTTTTAAATATGTCATTTCCTATACTATGCTTTTAACCATGAAATGAACGTAGGCGTTTTCAAATGCACCCGTATACTTTGATTCGTATTTAACTGTTTTAATAAATTTTGCATTCCTGTTTGCTTGGGTTTGGTATTAAAATACATTATGACCGAGTAGATTTGTAGTTCAGCTTGTACGTATAATATGTGAGCAAGTTTTTTTTTGTTTGTTTGGTGAGTTTTATAATTACAATATAAATTAATTTAAGTAGTTGATTGCATGTTGTAAGTTTGTGAAAGTTTACTTTTGCATGTGTACGATGTTCAAGTTTATTTTTTTTGTCAGAAAAAAATAAATACTCCTTGTTCCAGCCTTTTTACTAGCAATGTAAAAACAACAAATAAATATTTGTTTTAAGCACGAACAGTAAAGTAAACGGTGACATGTATAGTTTTTCATGTTGATATTTTTTTTAAAAAATACCAGTCATTATTAATTTTCACTTCCTAACTCAATTCGGTATTTTTTTTATTCAAGTATCCTTGAAATGTTTATTTTTCTAAACACTCACCAACGTTAAATAAAATCACTCCTGCTACACTTGCTCTTATATAACTTAATAATTAAAAGTTGGAGCAAGGAAATTGCTATACTTAAAAAAAATATTGCCAAACTTTACTTGTAAAAGAGAAACTAGAACTGGTTAACAGCATTTGCATGATGTTTAACAAAATTTAATGTTTCAGTAGTTTCAGTGCATGAAAATTGGATGTTTCTTTACTTATACAGTATTGCTATAATACAAGTTTAGCACAGTTTAGCAAATATTGAATCTATTGTTTTAAATGCTTGTCAGGTTTTGTCGTTTAGATTTTCTCACATTGCATCGAATCACATTGGGGTTTTTGTTGAGTTTATTAAAATTTCTAATTTTGACAATGCGTTTTGCATGTTGATGCATTTGGACTCTTGTTCCTTTCTCACACAAGTCCATGTCTGCTTTGCATACTAATTGTACAAGTTAAAATTCAAACATGAAAATAAATATGATTTGCAATTACAGCGTGACTTTGACCAGGCTTGGAAACATTATCGGACAGCCCAATTGTTGGAGCCAAATAATCGTTTACTACAAGAAAACATGGACAAATTACGAAAAGCTGAAGTGGCTTCGATGAGTTCATCCAGCGGTCGAAGTAGTAGTAGTAGTAGTACAAGTGACCATTCGGACTCTTGCAGATGATGGCCTGTGATGAATGTCACTGAAGCCATTACATCATCGTCATCATCATCATCACAAACACATACAAACTGAGAGTAACAGAGACATTATTTTCGATATTTGCGGCCAAATAGATAGAAGTACGAGAGAAGAAGAAGAAGCATTTCACTGATGTTTTAATTGTAAACTAAGATTTTAACACGAAAAAAGAAATCATCTTAAGATGTGTAAGCAAAAGAAGAATTTGCCCATACTCAGCCAATGTGTGTGTATGTGTGTGTGTGTGTCTGTTTTTATGGAATACTGACGTAGTATTTGCTGTTATTTGTGTTTTGTGTGTTTTAGAATTTATTTGTGTGTGGTTTTATAAAGTTTATTTGTGGCTTTTACTGAGTTTTTCATTTGTGTGACCAAATGTGACAGATGGGATAATTTTTTTTCTCTGTCATTGTCCTCAAGCATTTGTAAAGAAATCTTTCCTCCAAAATGATACTTAATGACGTGTTTGTATTGTTTTTTTTAGGGATGGGACATTCGAATCCTTGAATCCCGCGAATCTTAAAAGATATTCAAGATTCGAAAACTCGAATCTTCTCGCTTTTTTCGTTTTTCGAATCTTTCGAATCTTAACCTAAAAAAATCTGTTAAAAACTTTGGTAAAATTAATTTTAACTCCATTGACGTCCAATAGAAGCGTTCACAAAAAAAACGGCCGGTGGAACCCGGATCATCAGTATCACCTTGTGGCGACCCTGAGTGTCACACTGTTTTTTTATTATTAATAATTTAATATTTAATATTATTTCACTTATTTGTATCTTCTTAATGAATAATATAGGATTCGAGATTTGGGAGATTCGAAGGATTCGAGGACCTTTTATGATTCGGATTCCAGAAAATTTAGGATTCGTCCCACCTCTAGTTTTTTTTTTATTAATATTATTAATAATGAACAGTTGCAGGACATACATTATGTGTTGATCACTGCCAGAACTCAGGACCAATAACAGGTACATTAGTATCATATTTACACTCCAGTGATAAAAAAAATTTGCTATGTATAAAGCTACATTGAAAAATTAGCTTCAGACGAACCACTTTGGGGTGTCACATGAAGTCACATAGCAACTGCAGCTATGCTTTTTCTAATTAAAAAAGGTTGGCTAGAGCCGCTGGAGGCTAGATGTCTGGTTACTATCAGTTGTCAACTAGAATTCTAGCCTTTAAACAGTGTTATTGATTGAAAAAACCTTATTGTTGGCTGATTTAAACAGGCTTGTTACTTAACAATTGGTCCTTAGGCCACAGATTGAGAAACATTTGCTTGATATTGTATAAAATCTGAGTCTTATTGATTACATAGGAGTTATTAACATGAGCCAGTGCCACCCTTTTGTTGGCACCACAGTGGCGATCAGTGGTTGAGTCCGGCCACCTATGGCGACCATCGTCTGTTTGTTAGAAATGATGAAGGTCATACCAGTGACTCGTACTGACAGCACGCCATTATTTTCAGTAGTGGTCCTTGTGCAGCAAGCCATGTCATGTGTTCGCGTTTTACATCAGGCTAATTTATGTTCATTTTGCAAACTGGACATTCATTTCGTGTAATGGAAAATTGCACCAAATGGATGTGACACCAGGCATTGCATGCACACTGTTAAGATTTCGTCTTCGCAGTGTGCGTGCAATGCCTGGTTATCTATGGTGACCGGGTAGTTTAAATGACTGATAAACGTTTTGATAAAAGTCGTTATGGCGTTTGGCGTGTGGGCCAGAAAACTTTATCGAACTCTTTTACAACAATTTGGTCGTTTCTTTTATCGTACATTTTCAAACACTTACCGAATGTGGTCAAGTAACCTGTTAGATTTTGGCACTTTAATGCATAATGTCTGGTTCACGCTGAGAAGTAAATGCATCAGCAATGCAAAGTCGCTCTGTATACTTAATGCTCATTTGCAGAGTACAGTAAGCAAAGTAGATCAGGCAGTAATGCAATGTAAAAAGTTTCGAATATGACTCCAAGTATATATGAACAAAGCAAGGCCGAAATACTTACATGCAACAATCATAAAATCACATACACCACTGCTAATGCACAACTTCATTATGTGACCCAGGCGTTATTTTTTTTCACTGTGGCGTTGTATTAGGTTGTTTCATAAGTTGTTGCAGTATTTTTTTTACCATGAATTTGTCCCAAAAATGCTTTCCCGTTTTTCTTTGTATTATATACTATTTTATAGCTTTTGTTTTCCTCTTACCAGAACCATTTGGGGTTTTTTCGATTTGAGCTAATGGTACGAAATTTCTAGATCAAGACTATCATGTGTCAAGTCGACAAAAACGAACATTTCCGACACGTTCTTCAATACGATTTTCAAACTGAAAGAAAGCCCAAAAATAGTTTTCGCGCTTCAAGGAGGGCAATTTTGACATGATTGATACTTTGATCTTCAGGAGGTTATCCAACGTCGATGAGATCATATGAATGATTTATGCTTAATTGCCTGGGTGGAGATAGCCTCCGCTTGTGGTGCTTGTGGGGGGGGGCGGTCCCATGTTCTAATCCCGGTCGAGGCATGGTTATTATGTTTGTCTTTCAAAATTTCTCCCGTCATTGCGGAGTTAACGTCAGGCATTGCAGCCGGTCGTAAAACACATTTCGCCAAATCCGACTCATATGTCGCAATGCGCTTTCGTCAGTCATCATCATCATCATCATCATTTGGCCGACGTCACTCGGAGTTGGACGTGGTCTAGAGTAAAAAGAACATGTATGAACTTATGAAACAACCCCACTATTACTGGAGTGTTAATGATACTTGTTTGGAAATAGTACAGCAAGTGCTGTTTGTCCAACATTTAACATGCCCACCACCAACACCAATCACAAACTGGCAAAATCCTATTTAATCGAACAAAAAAATAAAACATTCTTGACACATTACCTGATAATTGACAAAACAACTGAAGTATACGGTACATTATTATTTCAATACTAATAGTTTGGCAAAAGTTAACAATTTCAGGCAATCATTTTCTTTTTTTTGTGTGTGATTCCAATTTTTACAATTTCAATTTGCATCACAATTAAGAGAAAACGTCAGTTATTGTTAATTATTTGAATGGATTTAGAATTTTAAATTTTAGTTTCATTCTTTTATTTTGATCTCAAGATTTTGTTTAGAATTCTAATATGTTGTGGTATTGAGAATGCATTTGTTGTATTTGTGCTGGAGTTATCATATTGTGTTGTAAAAAAAAAGTGGCAACAAATTCGGCTCACAAAATATTGAATATTTTTCAGATATATGGAGTTTGTTGAAGTATGTGGCCAATGTGCTCATAATAATTGTATAAGCTTGTACGTAGCCAAATTGAAGTGGCTAATCAAAAAACATAACAAAAAAGACATTGTTTTTATAGTTGATGAACACTGGTTTATAATTTACTTCAAATTTGAAAAGTTGTTGTACATAAAAGACAGGCATTGGTTCAGTAATATTTCAATTGAATGTTGTTATAATTTGGGTTTTATAGTGTCTTACTACTAACAAGTAAGCTTTAATTTTAACAGCTTTACTAAATTCACGTCTGTTTTGTGCTGAAATTTATTTTAGTACTTAAACATCTGAACTAAATATACGAATCAAATATGTTTTCGATTGCGTTTTTAAATTCTTTTCAAATGCTACAATCATCGGGGGTTTTGTGTCACTTCACAACTCCTGTTATTTTTTCCGCGAAAAATGTTACCATAGGTTTCATTTTATATCAACACATAACAATTTAAGATGTGGGGGGGGGGAGGGTCGCATTACTCAATACTTTGTTGTATAGTGGAGTTCAATGCCACACAACATTGCTTGCAACATATAACGTGAATGTTGTGAGTTCTATTTTACTTTTTGCTGAAATTACTGCAAACAGTAAGTAACTGCAAACAGTAAGTAACTGCAAACAATAAGACAAACATCATTGGTTTTGCAGTGTTATTCTACAATTTGTTGAGGAATGTGACCCTGGCTTTAGCACTCCAGGAAATAATACAGAAACAATGCATTGTCGCTCTCTCTAATATACATGTGCAGATTACTCTCACGAAAGTATCATTTACTTTGGTTGGTGCATTTGAACGGTAAACGTGTGCAGTAGCGGGGTGCATGTATTGCTTTGCTGTTGCATTACTTCATGGTGTGCACTAGGCCTTTGACTTTATGCAGCCAGAAAAAAACCAACTCACAGTGGCTTAGCTAGGTGTTTTGGTGCCCGGGGTAAATTGCTAAAAAAACGCCTGAACCCAAGAAAGAGGGAGCAAAGAGTTAAAATTCTCTGCAAGGGCGCCAAAGCCAAGGGTAAACAAAATTGTTCTATATATTTTACATACAGTATTTATCAAGGATCAGCAAATATCAAATTATATGACTAGGTTATAGGCTTTCACATAATTGGCTTTTGTGGTCCATCAACTTTTTTGAACTACTTTGGTCTGTTTTTTTGGCGCCCCCTGATCCTGGCGCCCAGGCCATTTGCTCCTTTTGCCCCCTCGTTACGCCACTGCCAACTCATGACAACTTTGGCATTTTTTAATGATGATGTTGTAATATAAAAATTGTTGCAACAAATTTTGGTTTACGCAAAATCCCTAATAACATACAAAGGACATTTTTAATCAATAACATTTTTAAAAAAAATTATAAAAACTGATTATCGATAAGAGTGTAGGTCTGGAACTTTGTTACAAACTTTTGGGTTAAATAATTCTTGAGTCAAATAATATTTACACAAACATCACGAGTAACTTGCTTTATGTAATTTTTATGTGAAAAACATCTAGTCTAATCTGGGTCAATTCCTGTCTTTTATAATGATTTTATATTATTTAAATTTATTTAAAGAGAACTGTAGTAGTTTTATGCTGTAGGAAATTATATTTGTGATTGAAGTCTTTGCAACAAAAAAAGCCAATTTTTTTGGTATTAACTGCACTGTAGTAAGTGTAACATGTATTATGTAGAAGTAAATGAAATATAGTTATACACTTATTATAAAAAAAAATTATAGTTGTGTTATTTATTTCTTACAATTTAGAGGAAAAAAATTGTGGAAAGTGTTTGGATAGATTTTCACATCAAGTAAGAAACTGCAAAATATTCCAATCTGAAGGAGAACAATCGATTTATCAATAGAAATATGGCTATTCTTCGTTTTAGAAGCAAAAGGTAAGGAAACATTTGAAAGTATCACAATGAAACACTTAAAAATAAACATTTTATGGCAATTTCAAATTTTCCGTTTTCGTTATTTATTTATTTATTTATTTTGTATTTCAAGTTGTGTCAAAAACATAATTTGGTCATTTTCAGACAATAATAAAAAGTTTATTTTTAAAGATTTAAAGATATATTTAATTGGATTTAAATCTTTCCAGAATAAACTCAATGTTGACCATGTAATTTCCAGATGTTGACCATTTAATAGCCGAAGTGTCTTAGTTCAGTCCTCTTTCATCGACGGTGGTGGTCAAATGGGTCGGTTTGGTGAAATCCACCAGTGTGACTAGGCCAGAGTCTATTTGGTCAAATGGGTCTCTTTGGTATTTTTTTTTTTCAGTTTGCGTCATATGGTAGACTGACATTTTTTTTTAACTGTGTGGCGATGTTCAGCTACCTGTGTTGTCTAATTTTATTTTGTATCCATTCTATAGATAAAATGTGAATTTAATGAGTATATAATGTTTTTCATTGTGGTATATTATATAATTTAAAATAAAATAATGTTTTATATACTGTAATATATAAAAATATATAATATTTTTTGACAATTTATTTTGTTGGTAGGTTTTCCTGTTTTATTCGACCAGTCGCTTTATTCAAAGCGACTGTTTAATTCAACCTGGATCAATTTTGAGTCGATTCCATCCTATATACAGAATCAGATTGGCATACCCAAAAAATTGAAAACTCAGGATTAAAGTTCTCCGCAACCAGAGAGCCAAATGTTCTTTCTAATGTTTTTATTATTATTATTATTATTATTATTATTATTATTATTATTATTATTATTATTATTATTATTATCATTACAGGTATTGCTTGTCTCTTGCCACCATATTCACAATCGTGGATATGCTACAACTATAGACTTAACCGTTGATTTTGCTGGAGATACCTATCTGCATATCCACCGTTGTGAATACGGTGGTTGATGTCAACCCTGGCAGTTTTGAGAGTACAAGAACCCAAGGATTTTTTTTTTCAGTCAGGAAGCAGATTTTGGATGATTAAATTGATTAGTGAGGCTACATCCGTGTTTTACCAAAGGGTGTGACGTGAGTTTTTCTAATTTGGAATATTATAATGAATGTGTTAATATAATTTAATGTTTTCAAATTAATTTTTATTATAATTTTAAAATATTAATTTATTAGAAATTATTTAAGACTTTCCTATTATGCTTATGCATTAAATCAGTGGCTTCCAAAATGTATGTTATTGCGTAAAACTAATAGTGTTCTATGAATTTTGCTAGGTGTGCCGACTGGGCTAGACTCACCTCACTCACCCACGGTTTTTATATTCTTAACTTGTAGTTGAGCTACCTCTATATATGTATTTCGAACCTAGCTATAGAACGAAGCAGCCACCGGGAGCGCCACTGTGAAGTAAAAGAACTTCGTACTGTTTTCTTTCAGCTAGTGGTGCCCCTCGGTGGCTGCTTCGTTCAATTATCTAGTATTTTAGTGTGAATTAGCTATGGAAGTTACTTGTGTTGCGGGTAACATTTTTTACGTTTTTTCGTCGAAATTAACGATAACGAAAGTATAAGTTTTTATTATTGTGTATTGTATACCTCGATTACGATGACTGAAAAGGAAGAATCTTACAATTCTTATCAAATCAAGCCAAAAGTTGAGAGTCGGTGAGTTACGTTTGAGGAAAGAAAAAATGAAATTCCCGTGGGTGTTTACGTTCGTTGTCATGGCAACCGCATACGCTAACGTTGACAGATGTACAGGGTGATACAAAAAAAACCGTAAACCAACATCGATCTGTAATAAAACTGGACAACATGTGATCGTTACTAACGACATTTCTTGTCATTTTATGCTGTTCTCGTTAAGATAACATTAAGATGTGAATAAAAACTTCAATTTATTGGACAAATTTCGATGCCGTGATGTACGAAACACCCTGTATATTCATAGTAATCGACCTTTATTATTTTTTATTGGACAGATTTCGTCAGTCTGCCGTAAAGGAATGTATCCACGGTATCTTAAATGATGAACTTGGTGGTAAAACTTACAGTACGAGCGAAGCCGGACAATGGACGAAACGCATTTCTGCCGTAATAAAGGATAAGTTGAAAGGTCATACTTGGAGTTGCATTTTTATGAAAAAATCCTCTAAAGTAGGGCTTCTTAAGGTGGTGTGGGGACCAAATAATTGGGGGATGGACTTGGGCTCTCAGTAAATAAATATATAGCTCTCTTTCTTGCTATCGATATGTAAAGTAAAACGAAGCTATTGACTTCTTTTGAAGTCATACTGGTACCTAATAGAACTGGTGTTGATCATTATTTCAATAGTCTGACAAAGTCGGTGTGGGGACATATCAATTGGGAAATCTATTTAGGGGTCTGTAATCGTAAAAAGGTTAAGAACCACTGCTCTGAAGTGTAGAATTCTACAATTTACGTGTACCTCATTGCATGTTTTTTTACAGATTTACTTATAGTTTCTGCAGGTTTTTGTAACATTCTTAGAAATTTTCAGCTGTATCTAGCATTTGGCAACATTGTCCTGTAGATTTTTGCAATATTGTAAGTTTTTAGGAAACACTTATGTATTTGTGTTTTGTTTATCTGTTGCAGAATTAGGGTATGATCGGTACAAGTTTGTGGTTCAGGTTATTATTGGTGAACAACGAGGCGAAGGAGTGACGTAAGAAACTTCAAAAAGCGCTTCATTGATCTCGTATTTCTTATGTTTCTAATCGAGTGTTGATGCTTATTCATTGTTTTAAGAGCTGGAAGTCGATGTTTATGGGATTCTGCTACGGATAACTATGCATCGGATGTTTACTTAAGCGTAATTATTAATTAATTAAATATAATTTATTTGGAACAATTTGGTGAAAATCTATGAAAACGCTTTTTTTAAAGATAAATAAAATTTATTTTAACATAGAAGTGTAAACTGAAAATGATTTTTTTAATTATAATTTTTGATTTATTGAAAATAACTTTTATATGTAACTTTTATTGTGTTTTTTCTTTCTTCTGGCGTCAGTATGACCGTTTTGACATCAAAATGTCAATTGATCTTTGAATATTTTACATTTTGAAAACATGTTCAAAGTGTTTTGTAGACCGGTGAAGTTTAAAAAAATTATTCAATTCACTCAAAGAAATTCAAAATGCCTAGAGAGCGTCTTTTAATTATAGTTGTCAATTTTTTTTTCAGAATTTCGTTTGGTTCTATTTTCTTTTTCTCATAATAATAAATGTATCAAGTTTGTTTCCTATTTTTCACTAACTTTCAGTGAATGTAGCAAGTAAACTGACTTAAAAAGCTTATTTTAAAAGATGTCAACATGAAAATACCCTTAAGTGATTGAGCTACCCTTCTAGTTTCTAAAACACATTCAAGTTTCCCTTCATTTTGCAATTGAAAAACGGAATAATGAAGAGGCCCATTTACACTTTAAAACCTCCTTAACTCTGAAGTTTGATCTTCGTATGGACTTATGATTATGGTTTTTTTTGTTTGCAGGATTCGTTTTTCTGTGTGGCAACTGCGTTTGGAATCTACTATTACTGATAGTAGGACACCTTTCGATTAGAGTTCTTTCTACCGTTACCGTGCAACTGTCTCTCTCTCCGGCCATTTTCTCTACTTTATGTTTTGGCTCATTCGGCCATTTTTCTTCAAGTAGAATCTCCTCAGGTATGTTCTAGTCATGTTCTTCTCTTAATGTAAATTTGAAGGGGGTTAGAGGGGTAATTTTAATTTAATTTCAACTCAAAATCAAATTATATGGAAGCAATTTTGCTCAAACTTCGTCTACCAAATTACCACATTGCTAATAGTAGCAAATGGTAAGCATCAAATTAATTGCTCACATGAATGTAAACTGTAATAGTATCGAATGGAGTTTTAATCTTAATATTAAAGCCATTACAGATTAAGAAATTCAAGGTAATTGTTTTGTTTATTGAAACATTAAGTAAACACGTACAAGGTCGGTGGTGCTACATAAGAAAATAGTAAGTCAAAGAAAAATCTGTTCTGAATTTGAATAAATACTCTGCAAGCAACCCGGGTGACCTGTGGCAGAGGAACCGTTTTGTCCGAAATTAGTCTGGGTGAATTGATTTTTTTTTTATTAAAATCAGGTGATTTAAATCACATAATAATAAATCTTGATTTTTTTAAAAAAATCATGATTTTTATCCACCCTGAAATGAAAGCAGTTTTAAAATGCATTGTTAAATACCTTTCAATACCTTCTATTACGTTTCCCAATCCAAATGTAAAATTCAATCGAAGGCAGGATTATCATAAAATATTTTGAATACTTTCGAAGTTATGCACACAAGTTGATTCATTTTTTAATGAATGAGATACTGGCTTAAGGTGGTTTTAAAGTGTAAACGCCTTTCAAGCTCTGGTTATTCTTTCTTTCAGCTGCCAAATGAAGATAAAGTTAAATGTGTTTTAGAAACTGGAAGGGTAGCTTATAGCTTATTTTCTTGTTGGTATCTTTCAAAATAAGCTTTATATGCAAGTTTAAAAATGACCCAACTTTAAGTGGACATTTTAATTTTTGTTTGTAAAACGTTTATTTGAAAGATACCCTTAAAGTGGTTGAGCTACCCTTCTAGTTTCTAAACCATCTTTTACTTTCTCTAATTTCACTCTTGAAAGATAGAATAATCAGAGTTCGAAAATCAGCTGTTCATAAACCATCTTAACGTGAAAGTAAAAAAGAACATAATAAGAATCACACCCGTACAAAGAAAAAATTGCTTTAATCATAATGAGATTTTAAAATGGTACAGATTTCTTCCTCGCGATTATTATTTATAGAATAATATCATAAACAAAATTTCAGATCAATTAATATCGGTAATGGTTTGCTTTGTACGGTCCCTGTTGAGGAATGCCGAGATAACCAGCTTGCTCTTGAGTCAGTTTGGTCAGTTTAACACCCAAGTGATCCAAATGCAAAGCAGCCACCTCCTCATCCAACTAAATAAACATAATTACAATTAACAAAAATAATGTATGTCAGTTTCTAAAATGTGGCACTTTTTATACCTTCTTTGGAAGAAAGTGAACACCAATCGGATATTCTCCTGGTTTGGTCCACAATTCGATCTGAGCAAGAACTTGATTAGTAAAGGAACTACTCATAACAAAACTAGGATGTCCGTGAGCGCAGCCAAGATTTACGAGTCGTCCTTCGGCCAACAAGATCACGTGGTTGCCGGTCGCGAGACGGTAGCGGTCGACCTACCATAAAAAAGCTTTTAACAATTGGTGGCGAGAAAGCTGACGTTGCAATGATACACACCTGAGGTTGAACGTTAATTTTTTCGACGGCATTTGTTTCTAACCAGCTAACGTCGACCTCACAATCGAAATGGCCGATGTTACAAACGATGGCATCATTCCTCATCTTCAGGAAGTGTTCAGAACGGATGATTCCCTTACATCCTGTGGCCGTGACGTAGACCATTGCTTGTGGCAGGGCTTCTTCGATAGTCGTCACTTCGTATCCTAGAAGAGATACTTTTGTTATGTATCGACATAAAGAGAACAAGTCTCTCCTTTACGTTACCCTCCATAGCTGCTTGAAGCGCATTAATTGGATCCACTTCGGTGACGATGACACGTGCGCCGAAAGCACGCAGTGCCTGAGCGCATCCTTTTCCGACATCTCCGAATCCGGCGACGACGCAGACCTTTCCAGCGAGCATAACATCTGTCGCACGTTTGATTCCATCGACCAGTGATTCGCGACATCCGTAAAGGTTGTCGAATTTGCTCTTTATCGACACAACAAATTCGATGGAGTTGTGACCTTTTTAAAAATCAATTTCGAACGTTCGTTACAAACCTTCGTGACGGAATCGTTAACATTAACTGCTGGAATTTTGAGACGTCCTTCGTTGAACATCTTGTAAAGATTGTGAACTCCGGTCGTGGTTTCTTCAGATACACCACGGATGCCTTCGAGGAATTGCGGATACTTTTCGTGAACTAGATTTGTTAGGTCTCCACCGTCATCAAGGATCATATTCAGCGGTTGGCCATCTCTGAAGACCAGCGTCTAATTCATTAGAAGAAAAAAAAGTAAAAAAAAAAAGACGTTTGTATTTCAGATTGATATGTAATAGATATCAGTATTTTCATATCATTAAATTTTCTTTGATGGAACTTATATAGTTAGCTCCTACACAATAAGTAGCAGGGTGGTTTTCAGAAGTAATATTGAAAAGAAACTTGAAAGTGTTTTAGAAACTAGAAGGGTACCTCAGTCACTTAAGTATGATTTTTATGTTGGTATCCTTTAATATGAGCAGTTTAAAAATGAGCTGACTTTAAGCAGATGATATTTTTTTTTAAATCCGTCGTCTATAAAATTTTTTTTAAAGATCTCAACATGAAAATACTGTTGTACAATTAATTGATTCAGCTACTATTCTGGTTTTTAATAAACTTTTAATAAATTCTTAGTCTTGCTCATCTGAAATGCAGAATAACTAACAGGCTGTTTACACGATTCACCTCTGTTGATTCACCCAGAGTGAGACTCAGCTGTTCATAAAACATCTTAAGTGCATTTTAATGATAGCTTTAGACCATGAGAGTAATATGATAAATTTAAAAAAAAAATTTAGCAAAAGTATTGACAATGGATTCAAATTCGATAGCCATAGCCTTTAACATTAAATTTAAAATAAATAAATAAAATTCAGATCGATTTTAAATGAGGAATTAGACGGAAGAAAACAACAACCCAACCTGTTCGATGCACCAGATGTACTCTTCGTCCGTTTCTCCTTTCCAGGCATAAACTGGAATACCTCGAGCGGCCATCGCAGCGGCTGCATGGTCGACTGTTGAGAAGATGTTGCAGCTCGACCATTGAACCTGAAAATGAGAATTAAAATTAAGATTTTAACTTCTTTTTTTATATCAGGGAGGAGTTATTTTTTTTTGTTGTCTTCTTACTTCGGCACCCAGTTCAATGAGTGTTTCCATGAGGACAGCCGTTTGTACCGTCATATGTAAACACCCTGCAATACGAGCTCCAGAAAGAGGCTTCAGAGGACCGTACTTTGATCTTATCGACATTAGACCCGGCATTTCATTTTCAGCCAACGCAATCGCCTTCCTTCCAGTCTCTGCCAATTTGATATCGGCTGATGATCATAAATTATATTGAGAAACACAACATTAGTAATTATGAATCATATTAATGATAGAGTGGATACAAAAAATTGACAGTGAAAATTTTCATAAACTGATTTCTAGTTACATCCTCCAGGGTTCTGTGAACATTTGTGGTTTTCAAGTTGTTTTTCAAAAGAAATAATGAAAAAGTTCAAACTTTTTTAGAATTAATTAGTGATATTATTAAATGTTTTTTTTCTTCTTCCTGTTATCTTTTAAAATAATTTATGACAGCTTGAAAAAAAGCAAAAATTAATTTCGTGAACTGTTGATAAAAAAAACGTGAAAACGGATATTTGATTTTTTCCAACTGCCATAAAATGTTTATTTTTTAAGATATCGCCATGAAAAATCTTAGCATCATCTTCAACCCTTCTAGTTTAGTAAAACAATTTGAATTTTATCATAATTTTGTTTGTAAAAAAAATTACGCACCACAAACAACTCTCCAACCCAGTCAAATCAACTCTTCATTGTAATTTCTTTTTGAAATTTTTTTTTTTTGGCAGAAAAAAAATTGATGTTTTAAAATTTTAAGACACCCTGTATGATGAAATTATTTACAATTAAAGTTCTCTAATTTATTTGCACATTTTAATTTTATTTTAAATTTAATTTGGTTTTCCAAAAGTTAAGATCTATCTTAAAAATGCACTTCTGAGTTGATTGCATGCATCAATGGAAAGATGCTGAATATCTTTTGTTTCTCCATTTCTCCGTTGCCATAGCAAAAGTGTGGCTTCTCCGCATGTCCCATAGCCACCGCCTGTTAATTTAATGGACATGAAAACACATTTTTTGACGCCAGTTTACTTTGCTGACGGGTAGAAAATATGACGTATGTGTCGTTAACATGCATGCTACAAGTATCCATATTAGGTCACCCTAAGTGTTCCTCTCTATAGCTCTTAAGATATTCAATGTAACTTCAAATTTCAAAACATCACTAAAAAAGGTTTCTTCATGCCACATCATAATTTTTTGTGATAAAATCTTAACCGCCCTCGTAATTCAAAGTCCATATGTCACTTACCCACTTTGTATGCTGGTTTTTGACTCATTGTGTATAACCTAAAAGTATATATAACACTAAACGTTAAAGTGAAGAAAAGAAAAAGAGCGAATTTTTGCCGGACCGCGCCTTTTATACCAACACAATGTGACAATGTATCTTTTCCACATTATCCCTTGTTATTTTTAATTGATATAAACTTGCGTTTGCACACATTTTTATACAGTTTAATATATTGTCATAAAAACGAAACTTCATGGGATATACTTATAGCTATTTTCAAAATAACGTTATATCACAATATAATAATTATAAATAATAGAAATAAAGTCAAGATATAAACGGGCTTACTAACATGGCGTTTTAGCCATTTAGCACAATATGAAGGACCTCACATATGTACACAATGCGCCTTATCAGTTTGGCTTCAAATTTGTGACGGATTGTCATTTTGTTTATGAATCACATGATGTGATTTGTGGCGCCGTCTGGCGTTCTTTATCATTTGGGCGGAGGTCGTCTGCGGGTTTTCTTCTTGCTGTTTTTCTGTTCCGTTTCTTGGGTTTAAAACATGTCTGAATTTACATTTAATGTCGATAATGGATATTTAGAAGGTTTAGTTCGTGGTTTTAAGATTGGTATACTTAAACATCAAGAATATCTTAACCTTGTTCAGTGCGAAACCCTTGATGGTGAGTTAGCATGAATAGGATATGCCGTGATATTTATGAAGCCATACGGGATGACCGAATATGGCGTATTACTAGTTTATTCACATGACTAGATGACACCATATTAGTTCACTCTTATGGTTTATCTTCATGATTGCGTAGGTCTTTTCTTATGCTTCAAGATTTTGTAATTTTGAAATAGCTCATGCTTTTATATTTTCACAAACTAAGTACATTATGTTGTTATTTATTGGAATTACGTAGAATACCGTAGATTTTTCTTTTTATTAGAGTCGTAGCCTACATTTCTTTGATTTTTACAATTTATCTATAAAATTTCGTAACTTTGTCCTAATCTCAAGTGTTTTTTTTTTTTTTTTGATAATGAGCCAAGTTGTTTTTATCGCATTAAAACTTGCTTTTTATGTTTTGTAACATGTTTATGACAATTTTAGATCTGAAGTTGCATCTTCAGGGAACGGATTACGGCAACTTTTTAGCCAACGAACCGAGTCCTTTGACTGTTTCCGTAATAGACGACAAACTGAGAGAGAAATTCGTTATCGAGTTCCAACATATGAGAAATCATGCGATCGAACCACTGTCTACTTTTATGGACTACATTACGTCAGTTCAATTCATTGATATCTTATAAGTTGTCATTGCAAATGAAAGAGAACAATACAGTGATAGAACTCTGGTTATACTAATTTTCAGAAAACAACATGAACAAATAATTGAAAGTGTTTTAGAAATTAGAAGAGTAACTAAAACACTTAAGGTGGTTTTAAAGTGTAAACGCCTCTCCTCCAACTCTTTATTGTATTTCAGGAACAAAATTAAGAGAAACTTGAAGATGTTTTAGAAACTAGAAGGGTAACTCAATCGCTAAGTAATTATCTTTTGAAATTTGCTTTTTATGTGTGTTTGAAAATGACCCCACTTTAAGCAGACGGCGCTTAACAGGCGATTCTGTTCATAAAAAAAAAGTTATTTTGAAAGATATCAAATATCAAAATAGCCGTAAAGTGGTTGAGCTACTATTCCAGTTTCTAAAACACTTTCTAGTTTTTCTGAATTCAGTTCCTCAAAGAGACTATAATCAAAGTTCGAAAATTAGCTGTTCATAAACCATCTTAAGATTATTTATACATTGAAATCTTTAAAATTGAACATTTTATGTTGATTTTAATTTTTCGATTTTTTTTTTTTTTCACTTCAATTTGGGTCAAAATGCAACAATGTCCAACAAACCGCTGCTACAAAACGTTGATTTTAAAAAATGTCATCACGAAAATGCTTTCAATTTTTATTTTTTCTATCGCTTCCTTTAAAAGTAGAATAACCAGTGTTCTATTGGTTCCACAGACGTTTTCATAACGTTTTCCAGTTTTCTGTCTTCAAATCCGTTTTTTGATGACTGAAATTGTGTTCTGTTTTTGTTGTTGTTTAGTTACAGTTACATGATTGATAACATAATTCTTTTGATTACTGGAACTCTGCATCAACGTCCGATTTCTGAATTGATCTCAAAGTGTCATCCTCTAGGCAGTTTTGAGCAGATGGAAGCAATTCACGTCGCATCGACGCCAGCAGATCTCTACAACGCAGTTCTAGTTGACACTCCGCTCGGTATTAACTTGTTTTAATCTCTTATTGAAGTTGATTTGAAAATCAGGAATTTTTTTAATTAACAAAAATGTCATTCATTTCATTTTAGTTTGTAGTGGATTTTTTTTTATGTGGATTTCGCTTACTTTTTCTAGAAACATGTTTAAAAGAAATTCAAAATCTATTTTAAAAGTTGAAGAGTATTATTATTAAAGTGGTAACATTGATATTTAAATTGCCATGGAAATTTTACCAGTCAGTTTCTGTTACATTTCAACTTTAAATACATTGTTATCCATGAAAAACACGTATAATAATTAGTTATAAAAACTAAAAACGTTAAAAATTACGTCAAAAAACTACATTTGAAAATGTCCAATAATGATGCTTGCTTATTACGTTTATAATTTTAACTCAATTTAATTATTCTATTAAAAAAATATCGTTTGAATACAACATTCGATTGAAATACGACTAATTTTGATCTGTCTTTTTTAATGTCTTTTGAAATGTTTTTTTAATTTTTATGTCTCTCTTGAACTTTCTAATTTTAACATTTTTTTCTTCTTATTTCAGCTCCATTCTTTGTTGATTGCATTTCGGAACAGGATTTAGACGAGATGAACATCGAACTGATCCGTAATGCTCTCTACAAGGTATTTTCAACTTAGTCGAATGTCCGTTTGTAACCATTTGACGCCCGTGTTTCATTTGTAGTCGTATCTCGAGTCGTTTTACAAGTTCTGCAAAGAATTGGGAGGAACTACAGCCGACGTAATGTGCGAAATACTAGAGGTGAGGAGTGCGAGTTATTTTTTTTTTATTATCATGAATGGACTTTTCTACGTTTCGATTTTTATCGTAGTTTGAAGCCGATCGTCGTTCGTTTATCATCACCATCAACTCTTTTGGAACTGAGTTATCAAAAGACGAGCGTGCTAAACTGTACCCTCACTGTGGAAAGCTTTATCCGGATGGATTGGCGACCCTTTCTAGAGCGGACGATTACGAGCAAGTACGCTCTGTGGCTGAATATTATGCGGTGAGTTGGTTTTTTTTTATTTCTTTGGTGATTTAAATTGACAGTGACTGTCTCAACTGTTGATTTAAGAGGCCCCTGGATATGGGATAAAATGGAATTGTTCATTACCTATAAATTGGAGACCCTCTTCTGATTAATTGTCGATTGTTTTGTTATGCCTTATAGTTTTAGGATGTATAGGCTGCTTCATTGCATTCAAAAGAAGTAAACGTTGATTAATTCCTTATCTAATTATCGACGACAATCTGTTCTTAATACTGATATTAATTCTATAATATTGCAAAAAGGTCAAGGCATAGTTTTTATAATTTCTCAATAATAAACAAAAATAAAGTTGTTGATTTTTTAATTTTTATTGATTAACTTTGAAAAAATAAACAAAATTAATAATAATGTAAATAAAAAAAAAACGTGTTCGCTTTAAAAAAAAGAACCGGTGACGGAAAAATTATAAAAAAAAAACGATGGGAAAAGAAAAACATAAGAAAGAAAATGGATCAGTGTTAAGTACCTGTCCCTGAGATTACCGAATGATTCAGTTAGAAATGTAAATTAAAAAGTGTTCGTTTTTTTTTATAAAATCATGTTTTTTTTTTAAAAAAAAAAAAGCTGGGGGGGGGGAGCAAATGCACAAAAAGCCATTCTTTAGGTATGTTGGTGGTGAATCCTGATTCCTGATTGTTTCAGTTCTACAATAGGGTAAAATATAAAATTTACATTAGCAGTCAAATGCAAATTAATGACAATTAATCAAATAAATCTGACATAATTTATATTCTTAAAATATAAATTATGTCAGATTCTTGAATTAAGTCATTTTAATTACCTTCATTATATGATAGGAAATCTGAAAAACATTTTTTAAAATAAAAACTTTAAAAAAAAACATAATAGTAAAAAACACGTTCATTTTCAACACTAGTATGGTTAGAAAATGAAAAGTAAGATAAATTTAAAAAAAAAAAACGGCTTTTAAAAAAGTTTTTTTTTTTCAACACTACTATTTTTATTACTTGAGAAATATAAATTATGTGTTGATCTTGCTGTAGTAGTTATTTCAGTGTTAAGGTGGCTGAAATAGATATGGATTTTGTTTTTGTGTCTGAATGCTGTCCATGTATCTTCTATGGGAGGTCTTTTCCCCTCACCTGCTGGTTTGAGAAATTATTTATTTTTCAAGCGAACGTTTTTTCAGGAGGAACATTACAAAAAATTCTAAGTGTTTTAGAAACTAGAATAGTTGGTAATAAAGTTAAAAGTTTTTTCACGTTGATATATTTAACAATACATTTTTTCTGACAATTTGAAAAAGTTTTTCATGAAATGTCAATGGGAAAACATGAAAAGGGGTCATTTTCAAACTGTTATAAAATGTTTATTTTTATGATATTGTCATGAAAAAACATAAAAGTTACTTAACATAATATTTTACCATTCTAGTGTTGAAAACAATTTGTGGCGCCGTCTGTAGGAACAAAAGCAAAATAAATATCTATTCAGCCACCTTTAACTGTAACCTATGAAAGCTACTGTCTGTGCTACTGTTGTTCAGCATGACTAGTTCCCGTTTTGATGCGCCTAGCTTTCTCTACTGAGGAGTCTCGTGATATATTTATAAACAGCCAATGTTGCAAAATGTGCAATTACAACAAAACACTCTGTAGTTAAGATTAAGAAGTAATTTTTAAGGTGATTTAGAAAGCACCTGTTACATGATTTGCAACATTTAACCTTTTTTCAAGCAGAACAAAAAATAATTCAAATTTAGGTTTTTAGTAGAATAATAGCACATGATAATGCGAAATGTATTTTATGATGATTATGTCAATTTATGTGATTCTGTTTGTAACACATACAGAGTTTTATTGTTACACTGAGCGTTATTTACGATTTTTTTTCTTCTTCTCATAGGAATACAAGGTTCTGTTCGAAGGTGCAGGTAATAATCCTGGTGAAAAGACTTTGGAAGATAAGTTTTTTGAACACGAGGTGAAACTGAATGTGAACGCGTTCATGCAACAGTTTCATTTTGGCGTGTTTTACGCTTACGTCAAACTGAAGGAACAGGAGTGTCGTAACATCGTTTGGATTTCAGAATGCGTAGCTCAGCGTCAGCGCACAAAGATAGATAATTACATTCCGATCTTCTAAGATCCTCCTCCAATTTAACAGTTTCCATTTTGTGTGTGTTTGTTAACGATCGATCATTCAATCTAATGTCAAGTGTTCCAAATGCAGTTTATAATTTGCATAATTGATTGTTCTCTATTTTCAGTTAGTAACTGATATGAGGTTGATCACTTTGTTAGTTACTAACCGAAATCGAATTAAGTCTTATCTTTCGAACAAACTTATGACCGTGAGTACAGGTTTAGTTCAAAAATTGTTTCTAAATTTGTATGAATTAGTTATAAATTTGTTCTACATGTATAGAATTTTGTTTGCAATATTCTTAAACGATTAATATTATTGTGATTTTTTGTGGCTAATTATTGTAGATATTGTGACGGGGAAACAGTAAAATTATAGAAATGTTTACTTGCTTTGTGTGGTTGACATTTTATGTGATGAAGTGGCATTTAAAAACGTTTGTGTTTCCATGGATCTTGCCGATCCAGTATTTGGCGCCACTATTTCTAACGCCAATCTCTTGTGTTCATGGTAACCGGTATTTTTTTTTCTTGGCGCGCTTCATTTGAATATGAATTAATTAGTTTTAGCTACCTTTATCCGCCTTTAAATTGCTTTTTAAACAATAATTGAAGTTGCAATCTTTTCTTGAATGTTGTGGCCAGGTTGCACTATTCAAAAGGTTTTTTATTTTAGACCCTTTTGAATTATGTTAATTTGCTCGATCCCATGATAAAGATTGTTGACCTCGAAGAGGTCCATCTTGTTTGCCACCTTTCGATCTACAGGAACATCTTTCAGAAAAATTGTACCTATTCATTAATACATTCTTCAGGTAACAAGGTATTTCCTTATGTTTCAAATTGTAAGTTGGATGTTACTGCCATTTGAGAAACTGGCTGCTGGAACCGTGCTCTTGGGGTGCCTAGAATTAGAAAGGCTTCAATTGGAGAGTCATTTGGAGTGTTGTAACATCGTATCGCCCAGCGCGCTATTTCTTTCTATAAGTATTTTTGTCATTTAATTGGCTAAAAGCAAAATTTACAAATAAATACAATATTTTTTTTATATAAAAAAGACTTTATTAAAAAAAGCAAATAAAAAAATGCAACCAACGACCCAGTTACACAAAAGGACAAATTTAATCAAAATTATAAATTGAATTTTTTAATTTTTATTACATGAAAGTTTAGAATGAAAGTGACAAAAATTATTTTAAATTTTTCAAAGTATTTACTGTAATTTTAATGCATAAATAACGTTACATTATTTTTCTAACTTTTAACTTAATAGTTACACATTCAGTGCCTCTAGTAGCATAATTTAAAAAAGGGGGAGGAGGACGCAATGTCAAAATCATTAACATAGAAGTCTATGGATTTTATTGGATTTTTTTATGTCATTTGGAATAATTGCGGTTGATTTTTGCTCTCGTTGCCGATTTCATTTGGTGGCAGTCAGCTCCCACCTGTAAATTGTAACGTTCCCGTTTTCTCACGGCCCACAGAGATCTGGTGGCCATTTGAAAGTGTCAATGAACGTTGATGCTCACGTCTTTCGGTCAATTGGCACCTGTGTTGTATACTTGAACACCAGGGACACAAAGGTCGGTACCTCAGGAGTCCAGACGTAGAAAATAGCGTTGTTGAATCGGCTTACACGTGGCTGCTGGAGACTTCTCTTTTCGGTTGGTGGCGCTGTAGACCATAACTTGGGGAAATTCCCGTGAAATCCATTTAGATTTCAGACCAATCACAGTTGAGAAGCAAAGCTGACGTCATTTTCTCAACACTGTAGCACAGAATAAACTAGTGTTAGCCCAGTAGTATTTGCAGTGAGCATGTGCTTTAGTATCTTATTGTTTTATATAGGAAAGTGATTGCAGATTTGCTTTAGCAGCACCATCTATTGATCACCAATGGAAACTGCCGATGAGACGTTCACTATAGGAGCCCTAGGAAGTTGCCGAAAAGTCCATATATTGAGATACTAAGTCAATATATTGAGATACTAAGGCAATATATTGAGATAGTAATTCAAAATATTGAGATACTATGTCAACACATTGGAGTAGCATTCTTTCAATTTATTGTTTCCCAAGTCCTATAAGGGGCACCGTAGTTTCCACTTGCCATCACTTTCCTATATAAAACGATAAGATACCAATGCGCATGCTCATTGTAAATACTACGGGGCTAACGCTAGTCGATAAGATACCAAAGCGCATGCTCACTGCACATACCACTGGGCTAACGCTAGTGATTAAAGGATTTTAACCGGTTACGATTTGTCTGAACTCACCGTCACGAATTCCATTTTATTCAAGATGGCGGTGTGTATTCATTTCTATATATTCATTTTAATTTATTGCATTTTCATGTTGTTTTTAATAACTTGAGTTTGTTTTTGTCGTAGTCTGAAGTAGAAGAGACTCTAAAACGTATTCAGTCGCATAAGGGCGTCGTGGGCACCCTCATAATCAACGCAGACGGTGAGTTAATCGATTACTCAACCAAATATGATTCATCCCACCCACCCCCCACCCTTCTCTCTCTCTCTCTCTCTCTCTCTTCTAGCGTTGATCATTTATGCACTGGTCAAGAAAACACGGACAAACCAACTGAAGTGAATGGCCTTTATAAACGCGCTCTGTGGGTCCTGGTCATGCGTAGGGTCAGGATGAACGGTTGAACACAATGGGTAATCCGAAAGCCTGACACAGAATGCATATAGAATTGGATGAACACACAAACATTGGGATGAACACTATTAACATAGGTGCAGAACACGCAAATCATGTTTTAAATCGAATTAATTTTTTACATTCTGGGGGACTGCGCCCTCCAGACCCCCTGCAACAAACTCAATTTAACCTAACCCCACCTAATGACACGATGTATAAAAAAGTATAGTGTTCTTCATCCAATTCTATAAGCATTCTGTTTAGAATTCCCCCAAATGTTCTTCCGTTCATCCTTTTAATCCGTCACCATGTGTATTACTTTACCAGAGCATTATTCCGTTGAACTTTACAAATCATGGGTAATCTTTTGATTAGCAGCTGTTAACCTCCAAGCTAAGGCTGTGAATTCATCAGGCGAAAAAGCCTTTCATTCTCTTGAACCTGATCCTCTATGTTCCAAACATAGGAAATGTTTGTTTGGTTCATCAACCAAATGGACGATGAAATCTTTATCAAATAAAGTCATACATTGGGAATTTTTGGGTTTCCTTTTCGGAGAGATCCTTCGCCTCTGAGCTAAGAATGAAGTGTCGTATAAAGTCGCGCCAACGACGCGCGTTAAAGTAAAGGAAGTTAACATTGAAGCTAAAAGAGCCATGCGGCTCCTAATCGAAAGAATTTCCTGAGTTTTCTATAGTGACCTATTCAGTTGTGTTTTATGTTTTTCTTGCATTTCTTTCTAAAGGAGTTCCGATAAAGTCGACACTGGATAATCCCACGACCGTCCAATATGCTGGTCTGATTAGTCAGCTGGCAGATAAAGCTCGAAGTGCCGTCAGGGAGATGGATCCGTCCAACGACCTGACTTTTTTGAGAATAAGGTCCAAAAAACACGAAATACTTGTTGCTCCGGGTACGTTTTTTATATGAATATGAAACAAACACATTACAACTGAGCTTTTGAAAAGAGAAAATGTTGTTTAGAATCGTTGGTTTGAGTTGGCAACAGGGCATGAATGTGCAAAGTTACAACGATGTAGAATTAATGCTCGGGTTATGTCCACGTGTCTTACACAGTGCTGCAAACATTACAGAAAAATGAAATTTGAATGGTCTTACAAGCAAGCTTAATTAGAAGCTCTACCTATGTAGCAATATAATGCCAGACTGAGTGTGGCCGATAGGTCGCGCTACCTTTAATTAGAGCTTATGATTATCTACATTTCTTCAATTCAATCGAGTACACCGACAATCAGTTCGAGAGCCCTGTAGCAACGGGGGAGGGGGGGAGAGATAACTTCCAATATAAATTATTGTCATTTAGACAACATCGTTAAAATTGAAATTATGTTGGAAGAGAAATGAAGTTGTTTCCGAATTTTATTAGACTACGGAACCCTTTTATAATCTTTAAAATATTACCGAACCCCAATAGTACTTTTTACATAATAACCGTGTACTGAATGAGAAAAATGTCAGAAAACGTAGATACGGATAAATAAAATAATAGTACTAAGGTATCAGTTTTATTAATATAAAAAATTCACAAAACATTAATTTTGAATAAAAAAGTGGAATATTTTTTTTTTACAAATTTCTTTTATTTCTAATAATCATGATTTTTTTTAATATAAATCCTAAAATTCAGATTTTTTTTGTAATTTAAGAAAAATTAAGACTATTTGTTAGTATATTATCAGCTAGAAAATACAATATTCCTTACTTATTTAATTAAGCATTCAAAACTAAAGCTAAATTTGAAAATACTACGTTTTTTTTATAAAATTATAAATTAATAGTTTATAATTAAAGTTCACAAACAATTAAAGCGCACGTTTCTTAAAATTTAAATTGTTTTAATATTGTTTGTGTTGTGCATGTAAAATTTAATATTTAAATTTTAAATTTAAAGTACTGCTTTTTCTAAATGGTGAATTAAATCATGATTTAAATAAAAAAAATATCCGATTTTTAAAAATAAAAATCATTGTTTTTGTCGATAGTGACATCCGAATGTCTTGAGATGAACATGCAGTGACTTCTTAAGTTCAAATTAATATTATTAAAAATTATTTAAGAAACTATTATAATTAAGCTATAACTTATTTATTATGTTGTGAAATTTATTAATTTTTTTTAATTTTATGGGGATTCACAGACAATCTGACATTTTCCCGATGAGTCGCTTAGTTTGAGCTTAGGTTTGAGAGTCGGTTTTTATAATAAAACTTGAAACAAAATAGCAAAAACGGAAATAGAACCATGTGTGTCATTTTGGGTATTTTTGGAGTTCTTACTCGTTTCGCGCCAGGTCAAATCATTTGTTAACAGGCGGGTTTTTTCTCCCAATCCGTCCCTGGTTAATACATTTTGTCTTACAATTATTTAATACAACGGTGCGCCCGTCATTTCACTAATTTTCAGTAACATTTTCAGCATCATAAGACATATCTACATAACCAGAGCTTAAGAGAACTTTAATCTGTGGTTCATTTAAAATGGCACATTGGGTTTGAACCATACTGTATATTTTTCTTTGTACAATTAACGTATAATTGCGTCGCTTATAGAACTTAAAAGAAGCTTGTGATGTCAAAAGGATTGAAACAAAAATTAAGATTTTGTCATTTTTGTCTGACAAGACAAGGGACAATAACAAAACAATACAAGAACCAGTTTATTTAATATTGTTGAAAATATCTGTTATAATTCCCTTTTTTAATCAGATGAAATAACACAATCCCATATTTTTCGTTAATCCCTCTGAAGACACAAGCTTCCTGAAAGGGCGATGCACTTATTTAATGATTGTAATTAATATTCTACTTATTTTTTGGCTGTTTTTTTTTCAGATAAGGAATACCAACTAATTGTTGTTCAAAATCCAAACGAATGATTCTAGGTGGTCTAATTTATTCACTTTTGTCTTGACATTTCACATTTCAATGAAATTAAAAATATTTCATTGATATTATTATTGATAATTTGAGTATTTCTTGAATTTATATGACTTAACTTCGTTTTTTTTTTAAATATAAATTTGCACTGATTTTGCTTTTTTTATTACGATTTTAATTCTTGTTTTTCTTCTGTTCAGTAATACAATTGTTCCCCTTTTTCAAGTTACATTTAGCAAAGTTACAATAAATTCATATTTGAATTGAATGGTGTTTTGCGGTGAAGTGACAAATGATGTGAATTCATTTAAGATCAAAAACAAAACAAAAAAAGGAAAAAGAATTTGTAAAGTTCCATTACAAATAAACCGTGATGCATTGTTCTTGATCGAAACCACCCGTAGACAAAGCTTCGAGAACAGCGATAGCAGCGTCACGTTCGAGAATACTTTCCAAAATGGCGACATTCGACTCCATGTTGTTGGTCAACTGTGACGTACCAACAACATTCTGAACGACCTCCTCTCCTTGCTGCAACTGCAACTGCTCCTGTTCCTCCTGTTGTTGCTCCTGAACCTGCTGCTGTTCGTGTTGCTGCGTTTCTTCGATCGAAACCGTCTGATCGACGACCGTGTCCTCGTGTTCCTCGATCATCGGAACACCTTCATCGATCGGGACTTCGCTGATCGGATCGCCATCCGCGTTCACCAAAATAGAATTCTCTTTCTTTTTCAGAAGAATTTCATCTACGATGGATGCAACTTCGTTCAGTTCGAAGTTAGTCGCAGCCGACAGACGGAACTTTGACTCTAGAAGATAACGAACGTAAAGTATCGACGCTGCCGTCGTCAGACGTAATCCCTCGTAGTTGATTGAGCTTAAAAACTGCGTGTCCGAATTGCTGCACGAGCAGCGCCATTGTTCCAAGTAGTTTAAAAAGTCCGATTCAAGCCAATCAATGATGCCGGCATGAAAGAATTTCTCGTCGTCGGATAATCCGTCCGGACTCAACTGTGGTGCCGAGTTGCAGATATCTTGTATGATCGCCCATCTGTACATCATTTCCATGAACTCGATGGTTCTTTCACTGTTTGAAAAGTCGGCTCTCGACGTCGTTTCGACCATCACACGTAGCGAAGCCGACATCTTAGGTGAGAAGATTCGCAGTGCAAAAGAAAGTTTTGCAGCACCGGAACTCTCCTTCGAAAACATCTGTTTGCGATTCGGTAAGTTGAACGAAGAGATCAAAGGTACATCTTGGGGCTTTATGTTATAGAGACGACGTACGAACAAGCGACTGATGGGGCTGCCCATGTTTTCCAAGTTCTGGCTTTCGATGAATTGCCATCGGACTTGTTTGATGACGTCGACGTAATCACAAGTGAGAAATAGAGGGCGCTGAGGAGCGAGTGTGTGCCTGATTTCGGGTTTGACTTCTCCATCTCCCATCAGTGCAAACATGATTACGTTATTGATCGTACAATCGGCAACGATCCGCACGATCTTAAATCCAGCCTTTTCCATGTCTTCGACGAGAGGAATCGTCAAGTTCTTCAACTGTTCGCTATCTGATTGTTTCACAAAGTGATATGCAACCGGAATCGAACCCGGAAGATTTAGACCGACGAAAAGGAACGAAACGAAGTGACCTGGAAGTTTGACCGATTCGTCAGAATCCTGATTCTCCCCTTCTACTGACGACGGAGGTTGAGAGGCATCGGGAGTTTCGGACTGTTTGGTACACATGTCTCGTATGACCAAAGATCCGACTTTTTGAGATTCGGTCAGTTTTGAAACTTTGGTTTGTAGGCGCTTCTGTAGTTCGGAGTTGGAATTGACGTTATTGGAGGCTGTCACGGGTTGGCCGATGAATCTTAAGAAGAAAAAAAATTGAAAAACATGTTAAATTGGATGTAGAAGATAATAAATAAATAAATAACTAGAATGACATATAAATATGAATACGTTCCATACTGTAGTATGTAAATCTTATAAAACCTACTACAATATCGTGATATAAAGATGAAACTGGCAAGAAAGGCACAAAACATAATCTTTGATTGGTCGGTGTTCAAATTTAGTTCAAGGCGACCAATTCAAATGTTTTTTTATGTACGAAATGGGCTTTTACAAAGACAGTGTATCTCGAAGCACATTTTTGCAACTTTCAAGTTTATTTCGTGTTACGAAAAACATTTTAGGCAGATTAGTATTCCTGTAACTGCAAACTTTTTTCATGTTAACTAACATTTTCGAGTTATCCCTTTCATCTTAACCGAATTTAAACGTACAAAAAAGTTATCGTAACGAACCAAAACAAACATATTACATGATTTTCCTTGTTATCCCTTTCCATGTTAAATAGTTTCCACTGTGTATCATATTTAATAATTATTGTGTTCCCTTCTAATCATGATCTCTAATTCAATACTATATACGCAAAACATTCCGTAATCGAAAAACTAAAAATTTACATTTTTGCCACCGCCATACTTTTGCATAATTTGTGCATTTTGTAGAACTTTATGTTATGAATATAACTAGGCCTACTTAATCCACTTAAAGACATGAGAATTGTAAACAAATGGATAAAAGAGTGAAATTCAGATTAAAACTAGATATATATCCGATTATTTTACAAAAAATCATGATTTTTTTCCAACTATGTCGAGAGAGTTCTAATGTGCACAAAATAAAAGGGCAAAAGAAAGAGAGGGAGGTAGCTTTAGAATAAAAAAAACTATACTTTTTAATGGTGATCTTAGATGGAAGGCAGAGAAGTTTCGTTTGCCGAATGAACTCGTAACTCTCGGCCGAATACGAATTCCACATAGCGCAGTACTGCATCGTACTGTCCGAGTAGTTCTGCGCTTTCTTGTCGAGATGTCGGATCTGGTCGATGACGAAAGTGGCAGCGTGATCTCCACCCTCCGCTTTTTCTTGCAATGCCTTAATCGACTTCACCAACTGACCATCCAAGTGACCGGTATCTTTGTCATTCTTTAATTTGTCGACCATCGTTTTAAACTGATTCAATTGACTGTTTTTCTTTCTCAGTTCTTTCTTTAACGATTGAATCTCTTTGTACATCGTTACGGTGGCACAGAAATCGAGATGTGCCGAAATCTTTGCTTTTTCCTTCTCGGCCGCTTCTGTCTTTCGATCTTCGAGTCGTTTCATCGCTTCGGAGAAATCGTGAGTAACGGGTTGTGGTTTAACTGTGGTGGCCGGACTCGCCACGATCGGCGTATTTTTCGGCAGAATATTAGTAACCTTCTTTGTTACCTTAACACCTTCACTTGCAGCTTTTGCAACCGTTTTTGTCGTAGTGGGAGTTTTCGGTTTGGCTGTAAACACTTTGGAGACCTTCTTGGCTGATTCCGAAGTCATTGGTGCAGTTAAAAGAAGGAATTTCTTTCCCGATTTATCTGTAAAAACGACGTGTTTGTTATTTGCCGATATTGCATTCGAATTCGGATCCTCCTGGTTCGTTGAAACTTCTAATGTTGCGTTTTCGCCTTCCGCCACACAAGGAGTAGCGGAAAGAACCGTTTTGACTGCATTAAGAATCGCTTCACTCGTCTGTTCGTCTCTTTTCTGTTTCTTCGTCTCGTCATCATCTCCTTCAGCCGTCAAAGCTCTCTTTTTAACCGTCGGAAGTTCCATTTGAATGTTTCCTGTTGGAAAGAGACTCGGTATCGAAGATGGTTTTAATAAGGGTCTTTTATGTCGAAATGGCCCTTTGCAGAAGTCTTCGGGCTTGAAATGTAGGCTACACAGGCGAGCTCTAATAAACGAGAAAAAGGTAGCTTCTAAATAAGAAAAACATTTTAAAGAAAAATCTTAAGTGAGAACCGTTCGATGTCTATAGGGGCTATCCACGGGCTTCCATCTGAGTTAACTCCACTGGAAATGCTGTTTATCCAACTCTCTCGACTCAATTGTTCAGCTGGAAATGGATGAAATGATATTCCCTCATTAACTGATGTCTCTTCTTTATGGTTCACGCAGTTCGGAACACAGCAAAGGAGCATTTTAACAAGGACAAAATTGTCTTCTTACGTCTCGATTTATAGCCACCACAATAAACAAGAGCGTCAATGACGAAGACCCGCCATTTATATCGATATTTGTATCGATATCATGCCCGCCAAAGTGAAATAGCTGCTGTTCTATACATTAACTAGTCAATCATGTGCCGAATATTTTGTTCCATGCTTCTTAGGGAGAAACCCGTAGACTTAGGGAATGTACCGACTAAACGAAAAATGTTGACACACAACATTACGTAGATTGCCTTGTCAGCTTAGGTATTCTGTGTATTACCTAAACCGATATTTAATCGCACAAATTTTGATTTTTTTCTTACATTCTTGAGTGATTCTGCAGAATGACGGGTTTTCACTTTAACTATTATATCGATGCAAATTAAGATACATCGATTCGTAATTGTATCGATAAGCAGACAGAAAATGGCCGCCACCTTGGAGGAGATCTTGGCGAAGCTTTTGGTTCCTGATACGAGCGTTTTGAAACAGGTAAAATTAGTTCTACGTGTATTTTGCAAGTTTACGAATTGAAAGAACACCATAAAAATATGTTTTTCAGGAATTTTCGTTGATTTTGTTCTTTTTTTGAAGTCACCGCGTGGGTTTTGTATGAAGGGTAGGTCTAATGTGGCCTCTTATATAGAAAATTATGGTAACATGCCGTGAACCTGCTGGTTGAATTCTAACGTTGGGGCCGCTGTAGCTCTACGACATAGCATTTGTAATTTTTCTTGTCGGAAACCGATCAGCTAAAATAGCAAAATTGTTTCGAATTTAAATTTAACTTATTAAATGTGAACTAGAATATATTTTATACATGTGCATGAAGAGTTATGTTGCATTTTTAAAATAAAATAAAAACAACACGTATTTTATTTAAGGTTGGATTGAAAACTAAATTTTGGTTATTCGTCGTTTTTAAAACCAAAACATGAAAGTGTTTTAGAAACTAGAAGAGTACCACGAATTCATTTCTAGTGGATCATGTTTTATGTTTATACCTTAAACGTCAACTTTTTTTTATGATAGTTTGATTGAAGGCCTGTTTCATATTGACCACTTTTTAAGGCGTTTTAGTTGACTATTAGATTTTGGGTATTCATACGAGCCACCGCTACTGTACGTTTACATCACAGTGGCGAATGTAGTCATGCCACAAGTAGCTCCACAAAGTACTCCTTGCGAAGTCAACCTTAGACGCTTAATGGTCTAAGGCGGTGGTTCCCAAACTTTTTTGCTTATGGCACAGTATTGTTTTTTTTTTCTGAAGATGTCACTGCACACCTATTAAAACTATTGACATGCTAGTGCCTATTGTACACCCCTTGAAAACTACTTGTTGCTTTTCTTTATTTAAAAATATTTCATTATATTTACACATTCAATATGACATTCTAAAATTTCGCGGCGTACTTAAGAAAAAACTCAAGACATACCCTTGGGAACACTGGTCTAAGATTTGGTCAAATTTTTTGACATTATTGTTATATAATGAGTTATTTTAAAGGCCAAAATGTAAACGTAATTTGGACGTCGTCTAATGCGAATTGTGGCTGTCATTGTTTTTCGTTTGTCTTTTTTCCAATCGTTTCAGTTGCTTTCGTGATTGTGTTTCTGAGACGCAGATTAACCTCAGTTCTATTTCATGTGTTCCACCTTCAGTTGCGTTGTTTTAACAAGATTACGTTCTCTTTTTCAAGGCTACACACGAGTTAAAAGCAATTTTCAAGGATCCGGCGATTGTTGAAGCTTTATGTACAGTCCTCGGTTCGTCGGCTAACGCTCAGGTGTTTGTGTTTTCGTTTATTTTTAAATGATTAACTTCACAGGGTAAACGGTTTCTGTTTCTGTTGTAGGTTCGTCAATATTCGGCTGTTCTTTTACGTCGAAAAGTGACAAAGAAACGCAAATGGTTTCTTCTTTCATTAGAAAACAGAAACGGGTATAGATTTGGTTGTGTTTTCGAGTTCTTTCAGTAATTCTAAGTTGTTGTCGGCTTTTTTTCTTAATTAGAGTGAAATTTACGGTTCTAAAATCTCTTCAAGATGATCCAGAGTAGGAAACAATCATAATGATTGAAAACGTTTTCTAGAACGATTTATTTATCATAATTTAGAAAATCTGTAAAGAATGCTGTTGCGCAATTGGCCGGGACGATAGCTAAGCATGAATTTCCAAGGGACACTTGGCCAGAACTTCTTCGATATCTGCAATTGGCCGTCACGAGTTCGAAACTTGCAGATCGAGAGGTTTTTTCTAGCATTTCGAGACGTTTATCAGTTTTGTCATTTGTATTTGCATCTCATAACTTTCGTTTCTTTCGAAGGTTGGGATCTTTGCTTTGAGTATTGTCGCGTCGACGGCAGGTGAACAGTTGCAACCTCACTTGAAGGGACTTTTGAGTTTGCTTTGTAAAACGCTTTATGAAGCAGATGTCAAAGTTATTCCTTTCTACACGATTAAGTAACTAACTCGTTTAGTTAGTTTTTGTAATTTAATTGTTTTTTTATGACAAATTGTTTTTTTTTAGGGCTTTAACTGCGTTAGTGTTTATGATTGGAACCGAAGAAATGGTAGGAAAAGGTTTTTTTTCTTTTCTTTTGAGAGAAATTCTATTGTTAATTAGTTCGTTTTCAGCATGTGTTTCAGAATATGGTGCCTAGAGTTCTGCAGGTGACTTGTCAGCTAGTTAACGAAGATGAGGTGAGTCAAATTTTAGTTGTATGCTTTTTATACTTTTATGAGAGCTTTGTAGGGTAGGGTAGGGGGTTGGGGGGGTTGTAGTAAAACGATTAGAAGTTCAGTTTGAATTAACATTACAACAGAATTTCCAGATTCAATTGAAACTAGAAGGATACATGACAAGAAGAAAGTCAAGTATGAGTCAGTTAGAGTCACAGCAGAACATAAGTATGGCAAGCTGTTTGACTTTTTATCTGCATTTTTCTGAATATCTAGAATAAAATTGAATTCTGGAAATCCAGTATAACGGCTTGCCATACTGTACGAGATGAACACCTCTCGCCTGTGTCGTCCCTCTTGGTAAACAACATTTGGTGACAATTTTTACAGTGGCATCTTTTAAATAAACTTGTGGTAGTTAAAAGTGATCAAATTAATATAAATAGAGATTTTTAAAAAGTGCCTTTAAAAGGTTGTTTCGTAAAAACTTTTTAAGCATCTATTTATGGACTGTGGCTATTTAATGGAAGTAATTCTGGAATTTTAAACCTTGGCATTAAGTTGGTTCTTGAAGGAAAAACATAAATTTATTTTTCATTTTCTTCTGAAGAAAATATTTTTTTAAATGTTACTTAAATTAAAAAAAAAACTTATTTATTTACTAATTTGTTTCATTTTTTTTAATAATTGCAATCTATTTTGTTAACAAACCCTTGTTTCAAATGTATATTTAATGTTTTTGAGAAGACTTTAATAACAGGTTCGAGTGTTGGTTCCTGACACACTCTGTATAGTATTCAAATAAAAGTATTATATGTTTGATTTTTGTAATGTTTTATGTAGGAAAAAGCTTGCGAAGCGCTTCAGATCTTTGACGAACTTGTAGAATGCGAAGTTGGTATTATAGCGCCTCACGTGAAGCCGGTTATTGACTTCTGTTTGGAAATGGCTGGAAACTCATCTCTGGGTGATGATATCCGTGTCAAAGCTCTGACGTTCATTAGTTGGTTTGCACGCCTTAAGAAAAAGGTGAAGCATTGATTTGTTCCTGAAAAAATGTTTGTGGTGCATCACCTTTTGTTTAATTTCAATTTACTTATTTTATGTTAGGCAATTCTGAAACACAAACTTGTTCTTCCAATCTTAAAAGTTGTGTTTCCCATCATGTGTAAGACTTCGTGTGATGTGGAAGACGACGGTGAAGGAGGCACTGAAGATGACATCCCAATCGATGGTGCGGAAGCCAACACTCCCACTTCAGTTGCAGCACAGGTACAATATTATCAAATTAGTTTGTTTTGTTCATCTCTCAGAATACGAAACATGCGATAATTTCTTAAAGGTGATTGATGTTTTGGCTCTTCACTTACCTCCTGAAAAGTTATTACCGCCATTGGTAAGGATTGTTTTGACATTGTTATATCACAGTTGTTTTGATTAAATATGTTTTTGTAGATGAATTTCATCGAACCAGCTCTTTCGAATGGTAATATCTATCACCGTAAGGCAGCTTACATAGCTTTGGCTGTAACTGCAGAAGGTTGTGCTGATCACATTAGAAATAGGTAAAGCATTTTTTTCAGTTGTGTCAACTTGTAGTTTTGTAGTGTTTTTGTTTTAGGAAAACAATTGGAACGCTATTTTTGAAGCAAAAAAATTCTTAAAAATTTATCAGAAACTAGAAGAGTAAACGAAGGTTTTATAACTGATTTTCAGGAGGGTATACTTGAAAACGCTGTAACTGTTTTATGTCTGTTCAAGTACGTAGACGCTCCAGCATGTTGCACGTGTTGCATGACGTCATAGAAACAATGTTAAGTGAATTTGTGTGTCCAAAACATGGGCTCGTTTCTGTATATATCTTTTCTAATGACATACAGTATTTTTTTGTCTTTAAACTGATTTTTGAACGATAATTGAAGTCGCAATCACTTCATTAATGTTGTGGCAAGGTATTAACATATTTTGCTTACAATATTTAAAGGGTTTTTTTTTTGTTATAAGCAATTTTGAGTTATGCTAATTTTGCTTATCCCATATTAAAGACCTATTGACCTTAAAAAGGTCCGTTTTACTAAGTACCTTTCTTTCTTATGGAACATTTTAAAGCTTTGAGAGTAATCGTGTGTATTCTTCAATGTGTTGTTCAGGTATTAAGATAAATTTTTGTTTAGAATTGACGTTTGGTAGCTAAAGCCATTTGAGCAACTTTGGAACTGCAAAATTGACTGTGTTGTGTGTCACGTGAAACTCTGAAGTGTCCCGGCTCTAAACAAAGGGCTTGACAAAATATAATTTTTCTACTGCTAAAAACTATGAATAAGTTGAAAAAATTGCTGTAGAAGACTTAAATATCTATGTATTTATCCGTCTAATTTTGTAGTTTCAAATTAAACTTGAAGTTTTTTAATGTTGCTTCAAAAAACGCTTACTTAATTTGCTGCATTATAATCCCAAATGCTTGCACAATTATTTTATTCGAAGGTACATGCAGTCTTATCTACAATGTACTTGTAAGGGTATCACCGATCCCCATCCGATTGTTCGGAACGCAGCTTTATTTGCTCTCGGACAGTTTTCGGAGCACTTGCAGGTTGTAAAGACAAATGATGTGTTGTTGATGTGATGTCATGTTCTTGTGTCTTCTATAACTTTATTTTTGGTTTTGTTCTATTTTTGAAAGCCTGAGATAGCACGGTTTGCTTCCGATTTGCTGCCATTGCTTTTTGGTAGTCTTTCTGAAATATGTCGCCAATTACATGATGGTGGGAAAGATCCACCAAGTTTGACCAAGATTTTTTATGCCTTGGAAAACTTCTGTGAAAGTCTTGGTTCGTTCGTTTTTTTTCTTCTTGAGTTTTGTTTTCATTGCTCTGAAAGTTGTTTTTACATGCAAATGTAGGTGATGGGATCGTTGTATATCTGCCATCTATTATGGAGCAGTTATTTGCGGCACTTAGTTGTTCATCATCTGTAAATATGCAGGAATTGGCTATCAGTGCCATTGGTGCTACTGGTGTGTGTTTCAATTTTTTCAGTTTGAGAGGTGTTTTTTTATTAATGTGCTTTGTCTTTTGTTTTATGACATTTTCTCATTACAGCAAATGCAGCTACAGTTGCGATGTTACCATACTTCAATGACATAATGTCAAGGCTTAAAGTGTATTTAGCATCTCCACACTCGAACGAAAATATGCCTGTTCAGATTCAGGCTTTAGGTACAGTAATGACCTTGTTAAATGTTTAAATGTATGTATCATGTTTATACAAGAAATTAATCAATTGAGGTGCCACTGTTAAGAGTTACTCTGCACTTTCAATAAGTCGAACTCCCGTCATCTCACCCAGGAGATACATTATGAGTTTTAATTCAATATAATTATAGTTGGTGATATTATACTAAAAGTATTTTTTATGAATCACGATATTTTTCAAAATATTTTTTTTTAATTGTTCATGTTGAAAAACAGATCATTTTCAAACGACTATAAAATATATAGTATAAAATATATGTGCAACTATGGACTAACTAATGTCCGTTTCAATATAATACAGTGAAGATTTCAATATATTTTCTTTGTTATCTTTTCTCAAGATACTTTGGCCGTTTTGGCACGTACAATTGGCACCGACACATTTAGTCCTCTTGTTCCCGAGTGCATCCAGTTGGGACTGTCGTTAATAGACGTTGTTGATGATCCAGACTTGAGGCGATGCACGTATGTTACTTTTTTTTTTTTTTTGCTAAATGCTTAAATTAGCTTAAACCATTTATTTTTTTTGTTTTTCAGTTATGGTCTCTTTGCTTCCATCTCCTCTATTTTAAAGGAAGAAATGGCTCTTTACCTACCTATAATTTTGACTCACATGATTAATTCGTTAAAATCAATGGATGGAGTTGTGGTAAATTAGTTTCTTTAAAGACAAATTTATACATTTCTAAAGTAGTTCAACTGAAATATTTGCTAACGCAGTTGAGAAGCTGAAAACAAACCTTTTTTTTTGAAACTGTAATAATGTTTTTCAAAGGTATTTAATGACAATGTTTAATAGAAAAAATTATGGTAATTTGAAAGTATTTTTTTTGCAAAATGTTGATGGTTCATTCAAAAAGTTTATGTTCATTTTGTACACCAAAGAATTACTTTTGAGCCGTATCTCATTGGAATATTGGTACTGATTGGGAAGTTATATTCAGTTGCACAGTGAAGAAAACAAAGCATCTTCGGTTGCCATATTCGAAGAGCTTAGTGATGAAGATGATGCACCAGAAGAAGATTTGTTGGATGATGATTGTGATGATGATGATGACGACGACGATGTTGTTGGGTATTGCAATTTACTGTGTGTCTGAGAAAGATGGAACTGATTAAAATGAAATAAGAACTCAAATTGTATAAGGGACGTATTCTTAATAGGTTAACCAAAGCAATTTTGAAAGTTATTATTTTTGTACTTAGTTTTATTTTTGTCGGACACACTGTACTTCTTTTTATATCAAATTCTTGAAATATTTGCGGCCTATTAATGCTTGAGGGGTAAATATTATTCCAGAACTAATGTTGCAAACGCTTATCTTGATGAAAAGGAAGACACTTGTTGTGCTCTCAGAGAAATTGCAACAAATTCTGGGTATTATTTTGTACTGAACTCATTTTATTCTATTTCTACGATTGTTTGAAATTTTTTATTTTATTAGTACGTCATTTTTACCGTTCCTAACAAACGTTTCTGAGGAGGTTTACCGTCTGATGGATCACCCCGTGGCAGCCGTTCGTAAAGCGGCAATTGAAGCGCTTGGTGCGTTCTGTTGTGTTTTACACAAGGGCACCGTGTCGTTACATGCATCTGAACCAGCAGCGTTAGAAAACAAGAAAGGTTTTGATGCTTGAAACGTTTTTGGAAAACGATGATTCTGATTTATGATTCATTTTTCATTTATTTGTTTTGTAGCCGTTTCAAAGATGATCTCTATCTTACTTCCAAAACTCACTGTGATTGTACGCGAAGACAAAGAGCGAACTGTTGCAATGGGAGCTCTAGATGCTATCAATGACATGGTCAAGTCTCTTCAGAGGAATTTACTCGAAGGACGTGGAAACTTGCACACTATCGTTGCAGTCATCAAAGATGTAATGCAGTCCAAGGTCCGTATGGTTTAAGCAGATTTCTTTTTCAGCTAATTTTTTTATGGTAAAACACTATAACTCTGGATACTGTGTAATTTAAAAATAATGTATAAGTAAACTAGAGAGAGGTTTGGAAACTAGAAGAGTAACTGAATCCTGCATGTTAAATGATACATATACCCTCAATACTGTTTATGGTATTATAAATAATGACCAAAGTTTAATTTTTTTAAAGTAAAGAAATTGAAATTGTGGCAAAAAGTGTTTTTAAAAATAGCAAAGTGAAAATGTCATAAAAAGTGTATTTTAAAGATGTCACTGTGAAAATGCTGTAAAGAAGTATATTTTTTAAAGTTATCAATGTGAAAATGGCAATAAAAAGTAAGTTTTTAGATATATCAATGTAAAAATACCATAAAAAGTATATTTTTCATGTTATCACTGTGAAAATACCATAAAAAAAGGTTTCTTTTCAAGATGTGAAAATGCTTTTAAATGATTAGTTAACTCTTCGAGTTTCGAAAACACTTTATATTTTTACTAATGTTTCATCTGAAGTGCAGTTCAACCAGAGCTTTATTACACTGTTCTTGTTACTTGGAAATTTTTCTCAATGGCTACTGATGTGATGAATACTGAATACTAAATGTAGTTTAGGAACAAATTTCGATTGAGGAAATTATATAATTTGATACTCAACTAGTTCGGAATATACTTTAAATTTCTTTTAATTATGCGTCTTTGACGTAGTAAACTTCAGTTAATAATACACTAGATGTCAAGATTTTCACTTTTTATCAACGAGTTTTGTTGTTGTCGTTGTTAGGTGTCATGTCAAGATCAATCTGACGTTGACGGTGTTGAAGATCTCGCTGATGACCAACAGCAAGCAGAACAAGATGCTATGTTAATAGAATACGCAGGAGATATTCTTCCGTCGCTGGCAAAAGCCGTCTCTGGTCAAGAATTTGCTCCATACTTCGCTGGAGTTGTCTCGCTTTTGGTGAATAAAACGGTGAGTACTTTTAACTGCTGATTTAGCCATAATTGAACTACAGAATTTTTTTGTTTTGCTTTTTTTTTAAACCTAGAAACCATCTTTAACTGTGGCCGAGAGATCATTTGCTATCGGAACGCTTGCCGAGTGCGTTGCGGCGATGAAAGAAAGCATAGTTCCATTCGTGTCTCATCTGGTGCCGGTTTTCATGACTTCGGCACAAGACAGCGATGAAGAAGTACGATCTAATGCAATCTTTGGACTTGGTGTCTTAGCAGAACACGGCGGAGTTTCAATTTATCCGTACTTTTTTCGGTTATTGGTTTTGACGGTGATTAAGCGTTTTCTTAGTTGGATGTTTATCTTTTAGACATTATGCTTCGTTGCTTCAGTTGCTATCTAATGCTTTAAGTAAAGAGGAAGATCCACGGGCAATGGACAATATTTGTGGCGCTGTGGCTCGTATTATTCTTGCGAATGTCGAAGCCGTTCCACTCGATCAGGTTTTCTAGACAATTTACGATTAATTTTTCTTAAAGTGAAATGTTTTATTGTCTTATAATTTTTATGCGATTAGGTTTTCCCGGTTTTGATTCAGTATCTGCCGTTAAGGCAGGACTTTGACGAAAATATTACCATATTTAAGTGCATTTCTTACTTATTTACCTTGAAATATGCTCAAGTAAGTATCTATTTTGCATATATAACAAACTTTATCATTATTTCTTCGAAATGTGTTAACGTAACAAACTTTTTCTGGAGGTTTTAAGTCATATGCCGAAAATTCTCGAAGTTGTAGCTAAAGTGTCGCACACTGACGCTGCCAATCCAGGTAATGATCGATTATTTAGTTTTCATAGATTATTGACGTTTGAATTGTTTGACTTTTTTTAAATTGATTAATCTTAGAAACTCAGGCCGTGTTGGATCAATTAGTATCTGATGTAAGGTGTAATTTTGCAGCCGAGTTCCAAAATGTCTTGTCGTCTATGAGTCCAGATTTGGCTAATAAACTCAGGTAGTTGGTGAAATTGCATTCTTTCATTCATTCGTTGATACGTTCACACCCTGACGTTTGCCTGTAATATTGTCTTTTATTGGGGTTTTTTTTTTTTTCAAAAAAAAAAAATTAATCATTGTTTCATTACTGTAATTATTATTTGATTAAAAGGCATCTAATTTTTTCAAATATGCAATTATGTAAATAAAAACAATTCAACTTCCATGTATTTTTTTTAGTTATTTAGGTATCCAGTGAAAACTGTTTAAGACGAAGTTGGATAACATAATATATATATATTTGGTCCTGTCCCTCAGAAATTCTTTTCACAAAAAAAAAAATTCCAATGTTTTCTATTTCCCAAAACCGTTTCAAATGTGTTATGAAGTTATTGTTTCTCAACATGATACCCAAGTGCCACCTATATTAAAATATGCCTTGAAGTTCAGTAAATGGAGATTGACATGCAATTGCCACATGTTGAAACACTTGATTTGTGCATATAAATCGGCTCTTTATTTAAGAATAAACTTTTTATAATAATTATATAATTTTTAAAGCTTGAAGCAAAAAAATTAATTTTATATTTTCATGAAAGTATCTTTTACCATTGGGTAAAAGTTACTTTTATGAAAATAAATTTAAATGGTAAATTACCATTATCATAAGCTATTCAATTTTCTAATAAACGTTTGATTTTATTAAACACTTTGTTCAAATCAGGATTTTTAAAACGTTATTAATAATTCTCATGATACAAGTTAAGGATTTCGACGTTTTGTTATTTGGTGACAATGTGTAGGGATTTTAAAAACTAGGGAACTTCGAATGTTGATGAAGCGCGACACAGCAGTGTGACGTCACACTTTTCGTAATCGAATTAGATAACCAAGATGGCAGCCTCCACAGAAGTTTACAAAGATCTCGTATTGTAAGTAGTATTTAGATGTTTTGACATGTTTTAAGGGCATTTTTCAGTTCTGTTTCCTTTTATATCTCTATTTTAATGTCACGTTAGTGTTGTATTTGTTTGAATTGCATAATTTCATAGAAAAACTGCCATTTTTCGTTTTGAGGTCACCGTCTCTGCCCGTTTTGTAAATCTCGGTACGGTTTTTCGCCGATTCTTTCGATTTAAGAGTCGGTAGCCTCCAAGTTAAGACTGTGAAGTTATTAAGTTCATTATTAAATTCATTCTTGAATAGGGTCTAAAAGCCTGCGATTCAAAAGAACTTGCCTTTTGTTTCCACATTAAATTGATTTTTCCCCCATTATTATCTAGGCATATAAGTCCGGATAAGTTTTATATTGAACCTCTAGATCACCAGAAGGAGATTGTAATTATAGACAGATTGAGTTACGAGATAACTGTGCAAGGTATAACCACTTTTTAATGATGTTTTCAACGATTTTGATACGATAACTGGCTCAGAAGATTTTTTAGATGAAATAAATTTCAATTTAATTATTATTTGAACAGCCAATCAAGGGCAAGTTCCAACTGACGTTACTAGTAAAGCAATATGTGGTATAATAGGAATAATCAACTTACTAGCCGGTAATGAATGTGACATTTCAGATCTGCGTTTTCTTTCTCATGAAGTTATCGTTCATCCAATTGCAGGTCCTTATTTAGTTGTAATCACTCGCAAGGCCAAGATGGGAGAAATCAACGGAGAAGCGATCTGGAGAGTCGAATCGACCGAACTGATCTTATACACGAAGACTCTTCTTCATATGAGCGAAACGCAGATCCAGGATAATAGAATTTACGTTTCAATGATACAACAGGTCCTCGGAACGGAACATTTCTACTTTTCTTACTCTTACGATCTAAGCCACACACTTCAGAGGCTTCACAATACTACTCCCGACTTCTTAAGCATGCCACTTCACGAGAGGGCCGATCCTAGATTCGTTTGGAACGGGCATTTGCTTAGAGAGCTTGCACAACAGTTCGAGGTACTCATTCTTCTTCTTATGAAACTGCAATACTATCAACTATTAAAATTCGTGGTTTTATGTCTAGTTCTGCAGTTATCTTGATTCTAATAATTTTGTAAAAGATTTTTTTTTTGAAAAATTCAATGTTAATTAGAAACTAAAAGTGTAAATAAGTCGCGCAAAAGAAATTTCATAATATCATTGGAATTAGGGTCCGTGTATACAGGTACGTAACAATGATGGAACGACCCTGAGAAAATCAGCCTTTCTATTTGTATATGCACTTGGGGAGACAGGGACGAGACCGGGAAAAGAGTTTAGACCAACTCGTGACAATCGTTTAGATAAAATGTTGTCGACAAGTTATTTGTTCTAAAAATCTTGCACATCGCGTAGGGATTACATAACAAACGAGAACGTGACGATGTCAAATATAAACAGTTCTATTGAAAGCCCTTCAACAATATTTTAGCTCAGGCTCGTGGCGTGCTCATCCCATAGTCGTTACATACCTGTATATACTCTTAAACGTTTTATTTTATTCGCCTACTTTGAAAAATGTTTGATTTTGAAAGATACTGTCATGAAATTACATTTACATTATTTTTTTTATCTGCTCGTTTCTATTTACGTTTTGTTTTATGTTTTTGCCTAATGGATGTTTTATTTTATAGCTTTCCAGATACTTGTTACCAATCGTGCACGGCTGTATCCTTCACTTAACTTTTTTAATTATCTTTGCCAAATAATTGCATAATCAGTTGTTCGTGACTTTGTTACAAATCTGACCTCTAGGATTTAAAAAAAAAACTAAGGAATTTCTGAAGCTGCAAAAAAAAAAAATCTACATGAAACGGACATTTCTTGCAGTTTTTTTTTTTTAGATTTTTACCCTGTCTGTTCTTACAGTAACTCGTAGACTTTTGCAGTCTATAGAGAATTTCTTTATTTTCTTCATTATAAGGAGACACTTGAATTCGAGACACACGATTCTAGATTTTTGCATTATTTGTCGAATTAGTTTTTTTTTCTTTAACATGAATGACAGTTGTGTCGATACGTTCTTGTACGATCAACCACAAGTCGTTCTCTTGGATACTCATCTCTCGTAGAAGCTGTTTCAGAGCTGGAACTAGGTTCTTCATGAGGGGCATCGATTCCGAAGGACATGCAGCAAACTTCGTTGAAACGGAGCAGATCGTCGAGTATCACAACGATCGTTGCTCTTTCGTTCAGGCGAGTTATTTTTCTTTTTGTTCTGTAAGATAGACGAAATTCATTATCATGTTTTTTCCCCCCAAATATAGACGAGAGGTTCGATTCCATTGTTTTGGTCTCAACGACCGAATCTTCGTTACAAACCAGTTCCTCTTTTGAACCCGACTCAAAACCACTTTGACGGCTTTTCTCGGCATTTTCATAGTCTCGTTTATAACTACGGACAGCAAATCATCGTTAACTTGGTAACGTACTAGTGGTGGATGATTTTTAGTCGTTTTGACGGCAATTGACGTTGGTCATTACTCATTTGTACAAAAATATAATTTTTTAAACAACTAACTTATGAAGAACCTCAAGACTTATTTGAAATTCTAATAGTACAGGTCGAACCCTGATTTAGAACATTCAAGAAACGATTCGTATTTTCGATTATTTCAAATATTCGGATATTCGTATTTATGCGCAGTGCATGGACTAATAAGTTGCGACTCCCAATTTGTTTAAAGAGCACAAAACCTCGCGCAAATTGATTATTAAAAAAGCATGAAAATAAGAAATTTAATTTAACAACTACTTTAGTAGTTGTGTAAATAATTGTCTTGATTGAATGAATTTTTACGACGCTTTGGAAAATAACATAATTATGTTTTCGAGATTTACGAAAGCAGTGAAAACAACTCGAAGTTGAGATAAAAAGTTTATGTATTTTCATTATCACAAAAAATATCTCTTGCACCTTACTTTACTTTTACAGTTTTTAATAAATCTTAAATTTCTGTTAAGGGGTTTTCCAGGGCAAATGACTCGAATTTCTCTGTTTTTGTGTGTTTCAAGAGCAAAATGAAGAAAAACGTGAAAGTGTTTTGGAAATTAGATTGATAGCTCGGTCACTTATGAGTACTTTCATGTTGGTATTTTACAGTAAGCTTTTAAGTTCATTTTGAAAGATATAAACATGAAAATACTATTAAGTGGTTCTGCTACATTGCTAGTTTTTAACAAACTTTCATATTTTTCTTAGTGTTGCGTTTGAAATGCGAAATTATGGGAGTTTCGAAAAAAGGCTGTTAATAAAGTGTTTTTGTTGTGCTTTTTTGCATCATGTTGTCGGTCGTTTTTTTCTTCCTAGATTGATCACAAGGGAGCAGAGTATCATCTCGAGAAAGCGTTAGCTGAAGTTGTTCACAGTGTAAACAATGACCAACTCCGTTACGAATCTTTCGATTTCCACCATGAGTGTCGCAAGATGCGTTATGATCGGCTGTCCATTCTCATCGACAGGCTGGCAAACGAACAGGATAAGTTGGGATTCTTTTTGAGACTTCGTGACGGTTCTGTTCCTTGTCAGCAGAATGGTATTTTCAGAACGAACTGTATTGACAGTCTTGATCGAACGAATGTCGTACAGTCTTTGTTAGCTAGGCGTAGTCTTGAACGACAGTTACTGGTAAGTTTGGGACCAGCGTGGCTACGTTTTATGATTTATATGGTTTGTAATTGTTTTAGAGGATAGGTATTTTACAAGATGGACAGCGTGTTGAGGAACAGATCGATTTTGAATTCGTCTATAAGAACGGTACGAAATTAAGATTGATAATGCAGAAACACAATGAAATGTTGAAAAACGCTTTTTTGAAGCTTTGTTTTTTTTAAAATTAAGATTCATATAAAACTAGAAGAGCTTGTGATAGTAGGGGGCTGGGAGAATAATAGCTTGGGAAAGATTATTTGCCCTCCCGTAAGAAGTAAGTCGAAAATGACTGGAACACCACCCTTTTTATTACATTACAATACAAAAAAATTTTTTTAGTTGGATACAAAGCCAAAAAGGACTGAGCTATCATGCCGAAAAGCATCAGTCCCAATAGATTTCGAAAAGAAATCATAAAAGACTATGACAAGTAGTTTGTATCCAACTAAAAAAAAAATTTTTTTTGTATTATAATTTGAAGCCAACTATATTTATTATATTATTACATTATAATGTAATAAAGAGGGTCGGGTTTTAAGCATAATGCTTTTAATTAAGGCAAAACTGAAAATAGATCATTTTTGACTTAAATAAAAGTATTTATCTCTTGCTATTTTTCACAAACTTTTAGCGGGTGTTGGGACCAGCAAAACCAAACTTTTTTCTAAAATATTTTTGTAGTTTTCATTCTTCCCACCACCCCACACAGAATATGTCATTTAACGTTTTTGGATTATTTGTGTGATTTTAAACTTTTAATAAATTTCCTCAAAATCTGCTTTAAGTGGAAAACCGACCCTTAACCTAAGTGGCCCATGGGAAAATACCACATAGTCCAGTTCGCCCCAGGGTAAAGGTGTATAAATAATTTTAATGATGATATGTTCAAAAATAAATCATAGGATAGTTGCATGTTTTGTTGTCAGTGCAGGCCACTGGTATGAATTTGATCATCCTTGTAAAACTTTTTATAGCCACTTTGGTCCAAAAAAATAGGTGGAGGTGTCTCGTGTGAATACTCCTTGTGTAATGAATGGTGCGCTAGAAACGACCACGTTGTGTGGTGTGTCAGAGTGGTTCGTGTGAAGACGAACTTACTTAAGAAAAACTAGAAAATGCAAGAAAATCGATAATGTTATTATACTGTAGTAAAAAGTTTATTTTGTGTAAGATACCATCATTGGAAATTAAGTATGCAACGTGTTTATTTTTCTAATTTAAACTAAATCTTTAAATTTTTTTGTGAGTTGAATCAAAAAGCCGTTCTCATCGAAAAAACGCATCGATTTTTGTAAATATAATATTGCAAACTTTATTGTTATTTGTACGTTTTTTTAGTTTGGGCCGACAATGCAGATATTTGTAGTATTCAGTACGCTGGCACCGGAGCCTTGAAAACGGATTACACGAGGTTTTCTTCTAGCGTTTAAGTGTTGCATACAACCATATAATATCGTCTTTGTTTGTTTGTATCATTTACAGAACTGGTCGGCGCACAAAGGCCGGTCTATTGAAAGATGGATTTAATTCTCTCGTCCGCTACTACAAAAACAATTTTTCTGATGGTTTTCGTCAAGATGCGATCGATCTGTTTCTTGGCAACTACCAGGTAGAGAATAGTCAAGGTGTAAGTCGCCCGTCTCCGTTTCAACAGGATCAAGACTGGAAATATTTGGCTGTTAGTTATTGGAATTGAATCAATCACTTATTTGTAGTTTGAATCTCAGGTCAATTCAATTGTTTTTTTGTTTTTTCGTTGTATGTCATAGATGCCTGTTATTCTTCTGGTGGCGTTATCCATGTGTTTTGTGACTATAATAATTCCTGCAGGTATGTTTATTACGTTTTTTTAGTAAAACCTATGGTAAAACAAAGTTTTTAATAGTTTAGACACTCCAGAGTTGCACATACCATGACTTGCATGAGACGTTGAAAATTTTGCTTTTCCAAAGTTGCACAAATGACTAGCAACCAAACTGCAATTTTAAATAAATTTACCTTAATACCTGAAGAACATATTAAAGAATGAACAAAAATTTTCTTAAAGCGGGAAGATGTTCCTGAAGAATGGCAGGTTATTAGCGAACCTTAAAGGTGGCTTTATAGATATTTATTTTGCTTTTGTGCCCCCCCCCCCCGCCTCCTCCCCCTCCCCGCCTCCTCCCCCTCCCCCACTACTGCAGCTAAGCGCTATTCTCCATAGTCGGTTTTTTTTGTAAAATTTGGATGTAAAAGTGAAATGAACTGTTTTTAAACAATCATTATGATAAAATTGAAATTGTTTTCAAAACTTGAATGGTAACAAATTATTTAAAGTTTTTTTTCATTACAATGTCTTAAAAACTAAACAGTTTATAGTAGTTAGAAAATAACCTGTTGTGAGCTTTTGACGTCGACTCTATTTTTCTGACCAAATTGTAGATGATGTTTTCTGTAACTCGTGTTTTCTGTAACTCGTCTCTTCTCTGCATTGCGCGGTGCCCGCACGGAGAAGATCCGAGCTACAGAAAGAGTTGGATGGCGATGGATTGCGATCGTCCTCCTGCATGGGGGTTAAATTTGTGCAGAAGGATGGTGGCCATCCTGCTCTCCGTCGATGCTGATATACATCTCCTCCTGTTGATATTTACCATCAGTAGAAGATGTTGTAGCTGCATCAGGATCGGTATGCGCTCTTTACCTTATGGTGTCTCCGGCCTCTGAAGAGAGGTTATTAGTTTCCAAACATAGAGACAACGCAGTTTCTTATTGTAAAACTTTTATTCATATTCGTATAGAAACACTAAGAACACAAAGATGAATTGTTTCATTAAAGGTGCGTCCTCATGCCCATGATGTGGTACGGAATAATCAATGTAATACAAATTTAGAGCAAAGACAAGGATAAGGAACAAAGAGGAACATGGTCCTTTTATACCTTGGACCTGTGTACACCTACGAGGTGGAACCAGGTCCAAGTGACCATGGTCCTAAGTGTATCACTCCGCGCTAGGGTATGAGTCAGAGGTGTGAGTCAGAGAGGGGAAGGGGACGAACAAGAGTTATTTACCCCCCAGGCCATGGTTTTGGCGGGATCACAAGTTGCCGGGTGTTACACTGTTTTAGGTGTTTTCTATTTTTACTTTTTTCTGTTATAAAAAGTTTATTTTTTAAAGCCATCACTAAGAAAAATTTTTTAACATAATTACCAACTATTGTAGTTTCTAAAACACAAGGTAGAAAATATTATTTTTTGTAATCTTTTCGGCATCTCTTCATATGACAAACACCATGCAAACAACACGGCACTGACAAAAAGTATACACAACGTCTATAAGCTTAAAATAAAAAATGTAAATACTTTTCGGTCTGGTCAATTAAACCTACGTTTCTATAATTGAAGTTTTTTTTGTGTGGCCCACATAAACTTAGACCTTGTTTATTTGGCCCGTGTTAGCCTTTGAGTTTGACATTTGTGGTCTAGGCTGTTATTCAATAGTTTTCCAAGATGCAACACCCACGTCTTAGTTAAAAAGGGGAATTTATTATTTCTTTTGAGTTGTGTTATCTGATTTTTCTATTTTTGCTATGCCATTTAAATAATTAATTAAAGAAGCTGTTTTATTTTTTTTTTCAGAGTATACACTTGAAACCCTGCTCTATTTTCTGTTTTGGGTGGCGATGAGCGCACTCACTTTCCTAATTATAATGTTCTTCGGGATAGAATTTGTGGACAAGCCTAAACTATGCGAGAATAATCGAAAGAAGAACGAATGAGATGCAACACATAAGTAGGGTAATTTTTTCTGTAAATCGAAATTTAGATTTTGTTACACTTTTTTCTTTCCAAAATAATGTTTTAGCCTTCACAGCTAAGGTTCTGAATCCGTGTTGCCTGTGATGCACGTTGTTTTCTTATTCCGAACTTACGAACTCAGATTCCTTAAATGTGATTTGTGCCACGATTTTCCATTTCTTCAATTTTAAAACTCTTTCTGTAATTTTTGACGTCATTTTAATGATTGATCCACGTCTTCTCTTTGTTTAAAATGGTTAACTAATTATATTATTTCAAATTTATCATTTTTTATATTAAAATGTATTAGTTAAATATATACTATTAGGAATGCAACTCGAATCAAGATTCATAATGTTAAAAAAATAAGAATGGCACAAGGGGTTTCATTCGAAAACGGCTATGTTTGTTATAAAATAGCCTCAAATACACCCATGTGTTGCCTCACACTCGTTGATGTAACGTTATAAATAACACAACCAGAAAACTGCGTTTTTCAGTCAAAGAACTGTGCTTAGAGAACTATTTCTAGAAGCTAATCTAACTTCTAGCCTCTAACTAAATTCTTCTACTAAAAAATGCAATTTTCTGGTTGCGTTAGTTATGAGATTCAATGTGTTTATGAGTGTGTGGTCAGCCATGAGTTTATATGTTAGGCTTTTTTCTAATAAACCTATTCGTTTTGAATGAAGCAAAGGGTTCTCGTATGAAAAGTCTCGAGTAACATCACAATTTGATCATGCATTATTTTACATTGATGGAAAACACCTTTAAAGTATGCATTTTCAAATTGCCGAATATAAAGAGACTATCTACAAGAGTATATGTAAAACGTTAATTTATTTTAGATCGTTGTGTATGTGGCAACATCTCGGAACTAATGTGAAATTGGTCTTAGAAAGGTAAATCTCGATTTAATTGAACACAATTTTGTACCTTCTGTAGAAATTATGTATCACACTTCCAAAATGTCTAATGCTAATGGTGATCATGAGCTTAAAAACTTGTTAAAGCTTAAACCTGTATAATATTAGCACTTTTATTAAAGGCTTACTTTGTCGCACGTACAGTCATATCCTAAAACGTTATATCAAGCAAGGCTAAGCTTAAAATGTGAGTTAGACAAAACATTCTATTGGGAATGTCTTACGTTTTTAAACTTAACTTCATTTAACCCTAGCTTTGATAAGGTTTTAGAGCAGTGCTCCTCAAAGTGGTGGTATTTGGAGTGGCACCAGTTCACTGTGAGTAATATTAATTTCTGATAATACATTTCTGTATAATTATATTCATTTTTGTATTATATTGTCAAAACACTTGGCATTATGTTTTATATTGTAATTTTCCACACATTCCGTTATTCTTAGTTTTATCTTGCAGTGTGACTCACTTTCATATATTTCTTTGGACGTGACGTCGCACTGGTGTGTAAATCGACGATTAACAGAATGTGTAGATAGTAATGTATTACAGTACTTGTTTTGTACTGGTCCTTGGAATATTATTTATAAAAATATTGACACTCCGTCACATCAAATAGTTTGAGAAGCACTGCAATTTAGAATATGGTTGTTGTTAATGTAAAGCAAAAAAAAAAGCTTTTTCACAATTTGCTGGTTATTAGATAAATAATAAATTATTCTATTCCTCTGTTAGTTATGTCATGTGTGTTTTTTTTTTACTTCTTCTGCAAAGTTTAACTACATGTTTTTGTTTTATTTGCATTTTTGCAATAATACTTTAGAGAATCAAGAATAATCATTGGCAACGGATTCACTGGCATTGGTGAACCAATGTTTTAGACATAAGTTTACTGCATTGACAGGAACTTGGTAGCTTAGACTGTCAGCTTCTAGAAACCACGCCACATCACTTAAAAGAATACATGCATCCATTTATCAATCATTTACAATGCATTACCCACGATACACTAGATGTATCGTGGTTAATGTATTTTGTATGAGCAATATCTAACCAAAGTTAACCTATACTACGTACGTCGTGACCATCAACTAACCTTTGATATAAACGGTTGTAGATTTTGTAATAGATTTCAAATGCATTTGAGATCACTACGATCAGTCTACAAGATTATTCACGAGCCTTTTGAAAATGACGGGCAGTTTCTTTGTCATCGACTCCAGTCACTCCTCTCCTGTATTAAAAAGATGCGTGTAACAAGATCATCACCAGGAACAGTAGATGCTGGCTAGGAGTGATTGTTCAAGTGTTCCAACCCATTCGCTCCTAGCAGTGGTTTACTGTTCCTTGTGTTACATCATCGTTTTACTACAGAAGAGGAATGACTAGAATCGATTACGAACTGCCCAACATTTTCAAACGGCCTCATGAATGATTTTATAGATTCATCATACAGGCGTATACTGTAGTGATCTTAACTGCACTCATCATAATATATTACACAAATTTAAAACCGATTCTATCCAATTTCAGTCGAAGAATAGTTGAAAGTTACGACGTTTACAGTATAGAAGTATATTAGAAGTATGTATAAAAAGTATATAAGAAGTTGATGTTATTGGCTGTTAAGAATGATAAAATTTACAAGATACAATAAACATATAACGTCTTTTATTTGAACTTCTTATGTAAATTACCGTTTTAAGTCATTTTACTATTAATAATTAAAAACATGTTTTTTTTGTATTACAATTTATTTCAAAAATATATCACAAGATTAGATCATCAGTTAGCAAATTCATAAAGTTAATTGTTTGGTTTCCTGTGGTCAGCCCCTATGGCTTCTGTAATGGAATCAAATCCATCCTTTCTGTTTCAAATAGAAAATTTCCAATTCTCGGTATCAATTTTTAAATAAGCGATAGACAAGAAATTATTAATTGATAATTACCTGAGCAGTTCCTCCAGCTCCCGTTTGATTTTCTTAACTAACGGAGGCCCATCGTAAACGAGACCCGTGTAAACCTCTACCAAAGAAGCACCGGCCTTGATCTTTTCGTATGCATCACTACCAGACGAAATACCACCCACTCCAATGATCGGTAACTTGCCTAGGATATTTTATATGGGAAATCAGTTCATTTTTCTCATTTTTGGACATTGTGCTGAAAAACCAAGAGCATATTTTTCATTAAAAAAACTTAGGAGGAAATATCAAGATTTCATTCAGAATTAATTATCCCCCCCTCCCGAGTTTTCCAGGGTAATTTGGCTCTTTTCGTGAATGAAAAAACACTAATTATACGGCACAGACAAACGTGACTACTTTTTCTATTCTGAGCGAAAATGTTATTTTAAAAATTTCTTTCAGCCACCCTTTTAATAATACGTAAAATTATAGCAAACAAAAAGCATTGAATGAAAAAAAAAATTGAAATATTTAACAAATTCCCTGAGTTGTCCATATTTGACATTGAATTTTATTCTCTGAGTTTTCAGTGAGTTTTTATGTCGTTCACAGACAGTTTAGTGGTCGAGATGGGCTGCAAAAAGTGGTCAGCGTGTGGCCGAAACCGACCACTCTAGTTGACTATACGACCACTATTTGCAGTTTGTTGTGATCTACACGAGGGCTACTTCTCGAGTTGTTGGTTTCAGCCACACGCCACCACTTTTTGCAGTCCATTTCAACCACTAAAAGTCGCTCGTATGTGAATGCCCTTTTTAAATTAAAAACTCAAATTTTAAATTTCATGAGAATTCCAGGTTTTACAGGTTGGTAGGAATCCTAGATGAGTAAACGACGATGCACTAACAATTTACATTTCACGTTTCCACTCTATTTGTATTTATTGTTAGGCCGCTTTCACACGAGGATACTTTGTATGATAGATACTGAATTTAATGTACACAAATGGAAGCATTCATGTAGCGCCGTATGTACGCTGTGTACATGTAGAAGCGAAACATCAACTTCTATTAGTTAAAAAAAAAAAAAATACTGTCGTGTTCGTTCTTAAAGAAATCATAAATACATTAAGAAAATTATTCAGATACAACTTCGTTTACTCTTCTAGTTTTGAATAAATCTCGAATTTCTTACAAAAGTATTTTTATGAAAATGTTTAGAAGTGATCAATAGTTTGTGAAAGTATTGACAAAGAAGTGATTATTTATTATACCATTTGTTAATTTGTAAATATCTGTTATCACTTTAGTAGACATTTCTTTCAAGGGTTTACCACTGAGACCTCCCTCTTCGTTTTTCGAAGGAGACCTCAAACTCGGTGGTCTCGATACAGTCGTATTCGACACTACGATTCCGTCGATTCTCTTCGATGAGACGACTCGAACGATGTCTCTCTTTTCCTCGTCAGTCAAATCCGGAGCGATCTTCACTAATATCGGTATATCGACTTCGGATGTCACTTTTGCTGCGATGACGGCGTCTAATAATTTCTCTAATGCTTTTTTTCGTTGCATATCGCGTAAACCTTCGGTGTTTGGACTGGAAATATTGATGACCAGAAAGTCGGCGACGTTGGCAAAACATTTCACTCCTTCTGCGTAGTCCGTATCCGCATCCTTCGAAGTTTTGTTCTTGCCGAGATTCACGGCTAACAAGGGTTCGGTTCCGCTTCTTTGAGGTAAGTGACGTACCCTTTCGTGTACGATTTTGTGACCGTCACTGTTGAAACCGTATCTTGTTTTGTTTTTGCAAAACAAACGAAAACATAAAACGTTAGTTTTCTGTCATCTTAAGATGTTTTATGAATAACTAATTTTCAAACTTGTATTATTATGCATTGTCATGAGCAATTCTTAGGAGAAATTGAAAGTGTTTTAGAAACTAGAAGAGTCGAGAAACGAAATAGGAGGATTTCCATTTTGATGAATTTTTATAAGAAGCAACTTTCCGAAGAAATTGAAAGTGTTTTAGAAACTAGAAGAGTAAATGAATCACTCAATAGTATTTTCATGTTGTTATCTTTCAAAACAAACTTTTTATTGAGCAAAAATGAAAAAAAAATATCATTTATTTAAAGGTAGGCCATTTTCAAACTCCCATAAAAAGTTTATTTTAAACAATACCAAAGGGAAAAATGCCTTTACGTGATTGAGATACCCTTCTAGTTTCAAAAGCACGTTCAAATTTCTCTTTAATTTCGCACCTGATAGACAGAATAGTCAAGAATACTAGCTTAAGCATAGCAAAACACCTGTTGATAACGGCTCTATCTTCCGTGAGTCGAAATACACGAGGTTTTGGATTTCCTGGTTGAGGTTGAGGCGTAACACTTCCGATTTCGATAAATCCAAAACCCATCTTACGAAGTCCCGTAATCGCTTCACCGTTTTTATCGAATCCGGCTGCTAATCCAACTGGATTGGAAAAAGTACGATTCCATAGTTTCATTTTCTATAAAAAAAAAACAAAAAAAAAAATGGAAGTATTATTTTAATGACAAGATTTTGATAACAACGAAAATGATTTTGGTCGATGACTCGAATGACATTTTTTTTAACGAGATCTGTGCGAATTTTATTTTTAAAATTAAAATTTGTTTCTAGAAGAAATTGTGAAAATATATGAAATTTTAAGGAAATCTCCAAAAAACTGGTGCAGAAAAATGATATTCAAACTGGTTATTATGCGTTTCCGGATCAACACTGAGGAGAAATTTAAAGCGTGTTATAAACTAAAACGTTAGCTCAATCACTTAATAGGAATTTCATGTTGATGTCAGTCACTTTGAAATTGACTGATATCAATCACATTAAAAATTTATTTTAAAACATAACCCTTGCATGATTGAGCTCATTGTAACCATAGTTCGAACAACGTTTCAATTGAAAATCATCTTAAGAGTTTGTTGTAGCGAACTTGCAAGTTTGAAAACTTTAAAAGTAGTGAAAAGAAACTGGAAGGGTAACTGAATAATATAAAGGATATTTTCATGTCGATTTCTTTCGATAAAACTTTTTATGGCAATGTGATGTAGTCGATTTTCTTCTTTTTTGTATCTTCAAGTTAGAGCGAAAGTCGAAAACATTTATCTGAAAACGTCTAAAAAGTAAAAATTTGGTGATTTTTCAACCTTCCAAAAAAGTTGTTATTTAAAGATTCCATGATTCAGTTACTCTTATAGTTTCTAAAGACACTTTCTTGTTTTCTTTAAAGTCGGATTAAAAAACGCAGGGTATCTGGCCATACATTTAATGAAAAAGCCAAATTGTGAACTAATATATGACCAACCAACCGACCAGACGTTCCGAGTCTTTCTCGTTCGCCTGTGGGATCAATCCGTACTTTGCCGTCAGGACACCAAACCTATGAGCAGTCTCGCCATCTAAGAATGTCCTCACGACGGGCATTGCTACGTCTGCGTAGAACTTTTCATTGCCTTTGTAGAGAGAGACTCCGAAGAATGCAACTGTCCCTCCACTCGCAATTCTCAACAGCGTCTTTAACTTTCTCTGGAATTTTCATTTTCAAATTGTTTTTTTTTTTTTAAAAAAACCTTTATAATAACAGCATCATTGTAAAATATGCAAGTGAATGCGAATAAGTTTTGTTGTTGTTGTTGAAAGGGTTTTACAAAGGAGATTATAATAAATAAATCATTTAAGGTGGCTTTACATAAGTTTTTTTTTTTTTGGAAGCAAAAACGTCAGTCAAACTTTTTTCAGGAACAACAACACTACGATAAAATTCAAATTATTTTCAAAACTAAAATGGTAGAAGATTATGCTAGAAAAATAAAACATTTGATAGCAGTTTGTAAACTGTCATAAAAAGTTTAATTTGAAAAATATCCCGCATGACAAAAACTTTTAGCAATATCACCATGCAACTATTCTAGTTTCTAAAACACAGTGAATTTTCGTTTTCGGAAAAAAAAGTTTGCTGGAAATTTTGCGGGAGATTTTTATGTCCGATATTTTTTTTAAAATTTAATAAATGAACTTTTTATGATAATCACAAATGATCAAATTCTCGAATTTTGAATTCAGACCTAAAAAGTTACGGAGTAATTCAGAAAGGTGGCTAGATTTACTGATGCTAATTAGTGTAAATGTATCGGTCTACACCCAAAATACAAAAGCAAAAGTTCTAAATTTTTCATTAAATATTTTAACATTTCTTCAAAAAAATATTTGCATAAATATTTGCGTAAATTTGGCAATAGTTACTAATTAAAAAAATTAATTCTTTAACTTATAGAAATTATTTAAGTCAAAAGTAACGCACAAAATGTGGACGGTAAACTTTAATTTTAAAAACGACACGTTGTAACGTTAAACTCGAAGTTTAGTGTTCGGAAATATCTGTGGGTATTCATTTTCGATTATCAGAATCCAAGCTACGGTTATGGGGTTGTTATATCCAGTAAGTTGCGCCGAATAATCGAATTTCCAAACGTGTTAAATGAACAACATTTTTGCACGTCAAATTTGAACATTTTCAAACTCTCATGCAAAGTTTTTTTTTTTTTTTTACTTGATTTTAATGAAATATTTTACACATAACAATCGCGTATTCCTATTTTATACAATTTATCCTTTAAAGTTGATTGTTAAAAAAAGGTAAAGTTCATTCAATGGCTAACCTAGGCAAGGACCAACTTAAAAATGTGATAAATTAAAAACATTTAAAAGAAATATATACAGTATATTGAAACAGTAGGGCCTACATGTATATGTACCGGTAATGAATTTATTTTACTCTTAAGTTAATGTTTAGATTTTTAGTAGTTATGTAAAATAATTCAAACTGTGGGCACCATTATCTGTATACTCTAATTGGTTTTGTTCAGGGTCTAGCAATTAAAATTTAATTAGGGTCGAATTCTGGGCATTGTAGCGACATATCTGCCCTCGAATACCCCTTTTACCTGCCCCGCAATAGCCTAAAAATAGGCTAACCTGCCTTTTAGTATCGCCCCTAATGTCTAATGTCCACGATGATTTTGAATAATTACTCTACAAGGAACCTAGAGGGCCTGTGGCAGTGGGAGTCCAAACGCAGCATAATAATGCATCGTCAATATATAACCATTTAACAAAAACTACATGACAATTCACCATGCAAATCAGCCTCATCATAAGTGTTCCCCATGCACAAAAAAAAATCTCTGGTAGTAAATTCCACTGTCAAATGACGCCAGGTACAAATGACCAAAAATACCAGTCTGAAAAATCCTGAAATTGTTTTTAAGAGAAATATAACCCTACTCATATATTCAGGTCTGATTATTCCATTCGAAAAGTTGACAATCAAATTTTCATGATTTATTTACCCTTTCATTTGCATTATTTTGCAATGGCTACTTATGAAACATTTCTGAAATTAATAAATTGTTTTAATTTTCACCATTGATGCTTAGTTTGCCCTGTTAAGCCTTGATGACCTTTGACCATTATCTTAAGGAGAGAATCACACTTTGCACGTGCTCTCAGGCTCTGTATTATCCATGTAATGTGTTTCGATTCTTTCGAATGGCAATAGAGGGCGCCTGTCTCGTATACATGTTTAAAAGTCAATAGAGATGACACAAGGCCACAGAATAAGGAGACATATGTCTCCTTATTCTGTGATATAATCATAGCCTCTTATAGATACCTATAGGAGGTAAGAGGTATCCTTCTAAGTACCTTGGGGGGTATCTATAGGAGGCTATGATATAATTATATTTTTTTTATAAAATTAAAGAGGAAAGATTAGGCTGGCGGCCGCTGACTTTTTTGGCGACTAAGACTTATGTTTATTAGCGGCTGATCATCATTTGTGATTTGTGTTTCCGCTTTTGTTATTTGCAGTTGGTTTTTTTAATGAACTTCGTTTAAGATTAACTTAACGATGATTTTGTCGCGATTGTGCAGCAGTAATTGTGTTCGCAGCACGAACGCAATTACTAGAAATTATGCTACTGGTGGGTCGGCTTCAGTGGGTCATGAAGGTAGGAAAAGGACTTGTTTTTTTTTCTTAATTATTGTCGATTTCATCTCATGACCTTGTCTGAGGTCATTATGTTTTAATTGAATTTTTTTTTTTATTTAATAAAAGGTGGAATGAAAACATGGCGACGACTGACGTTTTTCGTTGCGTTTCCCGCTCTCGGCATCGTTATGCTTAACACCTACCTGAAGGAGGTGGAACACAGAAAACACTTCCATAGACCAGAGTTTATTCCTTACGAATATTTGCGCAGAAGAACAAAGGTCAGTGCATGACGTCATTTAGCGTCGCCTTTTGTGTGTTGGGGGGGGGGGGGGGAGGGGGAGGGTCGTTATTGACAAACGTTATCGGCCTAGATGTAGAGGTGGTTCCTCCTGTAACGAGCACGAATATCGAATACGAAATGTTTGTTCGTGTTCTTTCGCGTTTGTATAGTGTTATCGTGAAAGTAAAACCTCATTTAAATAATATTATAGTAGAAACTGACTGTAGGGTGTAGCATCAACGACTAGGTGCGTATTTAACATGCATCCGTTTTTGTTTGAAAGTTCGTGTTCGTTCCGAACCTTACTATTAAGGCTGTACCGATCACACTTTTTTTTACCGAGCCAATGCCGAACCGATCACACACAAAAAAAAATTGGCATGCCGATCAATTGAACCGAGCCGATCATGCCGATTTTCACTACCGGTTTTGGCTCCTTGTGTCGGCCAAGAGAGAAGCGGTTCGCCCACAAGAACGTATGAAAAAAGAGTTAAATTATAAAATAAATAAAAAAAAAATACTTGGAAAGAAAATTAGTTTAGCTGGATTTGCGCCCACTTTTTAAAAAAAAAAAAAACATTTGCTCGCTATGTTTGCTGAAAGAAATTCTAAAATGTAAAAAGGAATCACAAATTTATTATAGGTTTATTAGTGGAAATTTAAAAATTCCAGTAATATTTAAAGACGTTGTGGTTGTAGGTATTTTCGAAATTTCATAAGACTGACCGGACAAGTAATTTTTCAAAACTAGGTAGAAAATTAATAACATAGTCTTTTTATTATGTGGTAAAATTGGTAACATTTTGGTGTATTTGACTGACGTATAAATCTCTCGCTTACTATGGCAACCAAAGTAACCACCAAGTTTTGTTTCTTTTCTTTTTTTTTTTTAAATAGAAGTTTCCCTGGGGTGATGGGAACCACACTCTGTTCCACAACAAAAAGGTGAATGCGTTGCCGGAAGGTTATGAAGACGATGAAGATTAAAAAAAAAAAAAGAACCGGTTCCACAGTAATTTTTTTTTTTGGTTATTACGACCTTAAGAATTCCGAAGTTAGAATAGAAATGAAATCTTATATTCAAATATTGTATCTTACAGAAAGTCGTTAAAAGTAAATTAAAAGTGACCCGAATCAAAACACGTTTTACAATTTTATTTTATTTTTGGGATATTTTTTTATTTTAATTTTACTTTTATATGAGATGTAAACATGAAAAGAGGTTTAAAAAAAAAGTAAGGTTAAAACCTCGTTTTTACAAAATTATATTTTTACGAAATGTGAAGTAACTTCGTTTTTGTACACTGCAACCTCCGAAAACGGAAACATTCACCTTATAAGGCGGCACCTCTAGTTCTTTGAACAAATGAGTCTGTTTATATGGGTGGGGGGCTACGTAACGACTATGGGACGAGCACGTCCCGATGCACGTCGGGAGACAGTGACGAGACCGGGCAAAAACTTGAACGTATTGTGACATAATCGTTTAGATAAAATGATGTCGACAAGTTTTTCGTTCCAAAAATCGTGTACGTCGAGTAGGGATTTACGTAACAAATGAGACCTGGAAGGGATTCTGGAAAAATATCGTTGGTAACAATATGTCATTGACACTCGTACCTGAAACGGACGATCAGCTCGGTGTCAATATGAACAGTTCTATTTGGCCCGGGATCGTGTTGTGCTCATTCCATAGTCGTGTTGTACCTGTACAAATGGACCCTTTATCGGCACCGAAAGAGATGTTACCTTACGGTGGCCTCGTCCATTGAGTCCTATAGTGGGGAAGAAAAAAAACAGTTAAAGGAATGAATTTACCTGTACAAGTATGTACGTTTTTAAAAGCATTTATTAAACAAAACTCATTGTCTTTTCGAAACTTTATGAATAAATTACGCAAGGGAACCCTTTTTTGTGACGTTCTGTTTGGTAATTAATCGTTTTATGACAGATTTAAAATGCCGATTTTTTGTTTTTAATGATATCATCGATTTACATCTGTTATTAAATATTTCCAAACAGATCATCACAAAAAGGGTTCTCTTACTTAATTTATTAATCAAGTTTCGAAAAGACGATGAATTTTGTTTAATAAATGCTTTAAAAAACCTACATATCTGACAGGCAGTTAAAAATCGGTCAAAACTTCAGTTGGCTCTGCCCTTGTTATGACGACTGGCAACTTCTAATTGGCTGGTTATGAAGTCTGGCGTTACGTGCTCCGCCCTTTTCAACGTCAGACTACATAACCAGCCAGTTGCCAGTCGTCATAACAAGGGCGGAACCAACTGAAGTTTTGACCTATTTCTAACTGCCTGCACATATCTGTACCGGTAAAGTCGCTTTTTGAACTAAGCCACGTCCGTAGCGATCTAAGGGAGTGGCCACGTTGAATTCACGTAACTTCATCTAGTGGCTTCTTTCGTAATTCTAATAAAAAACTATTGGTCACACTTTAACGGAATCGTCGTTAACGGAATCACCATTGGGGTCGAATACGTTGTAATGGAGGTAACGTGTAATGTATATCGAGTCATGACTACTAGAATCTAGATTTTTTTGACTCGTAGGTCTACAGTACGTTATTTCAATGGGGCCGACTTAAAAAAGTCCGACCATAGCACAAACATACTAGATCAACAATTAAGTAAGCTATTTATTTATACTTACCGTTATACTTTTGTGGTTCCAGGTAACAGATAACAAGCCAGAATTGTTGTTTAACTTTGATCCCACTTGACTGATTTGCAGAAGATTAATCTAATAAAAATCCCGTAAAAATATGACGTGATTTTTTCTAACATGATTCATTCTGAAGAAGCCACTACTAATGGTAGGTTCAACTAAAAACTTCCATGAATGGTGTGACATATATGGTATACACTACCTCAATATTATCTTTCATCATAAAGAAATGGCAGTTGCAAATTAGGTATATATCAAAGCAGTTATTGTTTACGATTGTGTTCATGTATTATATTAACTGGATCCCTTTAAATGGAAATCTGGCATTCTCGTCGAGTACACTTTTGACAGTGGAATCTATTACGAATCCAACAGAAGAATCCGTGCACATTGACTATGCTTACAACATTGTTATTTTTGTTATGTCCATTTTGATTATTACCACCAACATTTGGGCATTAAGTTACATTTATTGCAATAGATTGATTCAGAATACGGGATATCATTACATTCTCAGTTTGACGACGGCCGACACCTGTCTCGGTCTGTTCCTTGCAGTTAATCATTTTATCTTTGCGGCACCGGGGGAGATTCAAGTAGAATGCGTTACGCGAATCTGTTTCGTCATAATGTTGTGTACCGGATCCATTCTTAGCATACTGTCAATTGCGGTGGACCGATACTTGTTCTTCGTGCATGCCATACGTTACTATCAAAGCTTCACGAGCCGTTACTCCTTGGTGATCATTACCACTTTATGGATTTTTAGTATTTTGATTAGTTTCTTGCCGCTCATGGGATGGAGAAAATCGGACAAACTTAGAAATGAATGTAACTTTTTTGATGTGGCGGATACACAGTACGGAATGATACTAACAGCCTTGATTGTGACAGTTCCGTTCGTGGTCATGGTATTTCTTTATTCTCGGATTTTGCTTTTGGTGTTGAAACAACGAAGGCGCTTCACGATACAATCCACTCCGAGCGGAAAGCGTCTTCGTGGAGTCAAAATGGTAGCCGCAGTTTTGGCTTGTTTTCTGTTTACGTGGTTACCTGCTTTTATGTACATTTTTGTGCAAGAAATTACAAATGAGAGAAGTCCAATTTCACATTATGTCTCAAAATATTTTCCATTGTTGGGATATATCAATTCTTTGCTTAATCCATGCATTTATGCTTTCTTTAGCTTTGATTTGAAAAAATCCTGTATGACTAAATTTTGCTCGCAGCAAACAACAACTTGTTGTAATCAACACAAATTCATGAGTAGCGTGGATCCATTGTCTGTTATATGCCGAACGTTCTAGTTACAAATCTTTATTCTCTCTGATAAGTTTTTCAATAAGGTGATTTAAGTCAATTACTATATTGCTAATTAATATTACAATACATGTACTGATATTAATAATAAACATAAGCATTTTGGAAGTAATGTGGTTGCAAGTTTGTTTTTTGTTTTTAGTCGAACCATTCTTGACCACTATGATGGTACGAAAAATGCCAAATTTGTCTGTCTTTCATAATTCAACTACTTTAGAGTTCACTCTTTGAGTGTATATACTCTTGGAAAATTTTCATTTTATGAAATTTTTGCTTTTTTAAATTTAAGAGTAACGGTCTTCGGAAGTCTATTGGGCCTCCTGAGTGCTTTTTTGAATTTATGGATTTTTATGGTCCTCGGAAGTCTGCAGGGCCCTCCCCGAGTTCATTTCAGTGCTTTTCAGGAAATTTCAAAAAATGAAAGTCATCTAGATGCCCTGAAAAGCACTGAAATGAACTCGGGAGGGCCCAGCAGACTTCGAGGACCATAAAAACCTATAAATTTAAAAAAGTAAAATTTTTCATTTTGTGTGTTTTTTCGCCGTCATTTTGTGTCCCTTTTCGCCGCCTTTTTGTGGCTTATTCGCCACCATTTTATGTCCCTTTTTGCCGGAATTTTGTCTTTTCGACGCCATTTTGTGTGCCTTTTAGGCGCCATTTTGTGTCCACTTTAGGCGTCGTTTTGTGTCCACTGTAGGCCCCATTTTGTCTCATTTTAGCGTTATTTTGTGTCCATTTTAGGCGTCATTTTGTGTCCACTGTAGGCCCCATTTTGTGTCCATTTTAGGCGCCGTTTTGTGTCCAGGTTAGGAGCCATTTTGTGTCCTTTTAGGCGCCATTTTGTGTTCATTTTACGCGCTATTTTGTGTTCATTTTAGGCGCTATTTTGTGTTCATTTTAGGTACCATTTTGTGTCCATTTTAGGCACCATTTTGTGTCCATTTTAGGCACCATTTTGTGTCCATTATAGGCACCATTTTCTGTCCATTTTAGGCGTCATTTTTGTGTCCATTTTAGGTTTCATTTTTTGTCCATTTTAGGCACCATTTTGTGTCCATTTTAAGGCACCATTCTGCGTCCATTTTAGGCGCCATTTCGTTTTCATTTAGGCGTCATTTTGTGACCATTTTAGTCGCCATTTTGCGTCCATTTTAGGC